>OX463763.1:21426515-21561146 GCA_949825005.1 Gasteruption jaculator | reverse complement strand
ACGTGACGACGATGACACGACCGGAAGATTGATGAGGTGTGTTTACTAATACACTAATGCCATACTTACCTCCCGTATCGCCTTGGTAATCCAATGAACTGTCTCTTGTATATCTTAATTCGATTTACTGTCGCTCGTTAGACCGTGCCAGAGTGGGCTGACAAATTGCCGAAAATCCTCGTTTTCCAGAACACCCTAACATTATTTTCTTCGGGTTATTTCCTTGAGGCCGAGACTTCGAGACTTCGCCAATAAGACGATATCGCGTCAATTGGAGGAACGTGAAACTCACCATGAACAGCAGGGAAGCTTCCATGGACGAGGAAGTTATCCATCCGCTTCAACAGCCATACCATGCCCACATATATACATATATAATACATACACCGTGAATATATGTACGTATGTGTGTACCTTACACACACGGCTACTATACATATGACGCGAGAATGCGAAGTTACCCCGTACACCCTTATCTCTCTCACTCTTCCCTTTCAATAATATTTTTCTAGCCCAACTCATCTCCCCTCTGTCCCTCTCGCTCGTTCCCTTATCATATTGTATCTCCGTCGCCTTCTTTGGAATATTTTTCCTCTGTCTTTTATCCGATCCACACATATGAAGGCGAGTGTGTGGTGCAGGAAATTATTTTTCACACTTCCATATCCTTTTGCCAGCGGGTTCTCGCTGTTTCGATATCCTTGACGTTTTATTTATTAAATATTCCCTCGTATCTGTATCCTTTAACGTTTTCCTTTTTATTTTTATTTAACCGAGGGTGGATTCGATAAATTCTATCGCGCAAACCCTGGCAATTCGAAAAGCATCAATTTTGAGGAAACCACCTTTCTACGAAACACGAGTGACGGAAATTGGGGAAATTCGTTGACCGTAAAAGTTAAGGGCGTCAATGTTGACACAAATGCAGCTACCGTACGATGCACCTGTTCGTATAATGGCAGTACACATTATGTAACAGTACACATAATATACCGCACCGTGTACTATACTATTATACATATATCAGTGACACATAGGGAAATAGGAGCATAAGTCCGACCTAAATGTTATTCCATGCGACAGAGCTTGCTTCTTGAGGCAACACTCTTCGCGAGCTAGTCAGGGTGGTCGCCCGTGGTTGATTTTCATGGTTCCTCTGGTTACCTTTGCTTTGGTCCGTTTCCCTTTGTATACACACATCGCGCGTACACGCTCGTATACGTTACAGCCATCCCATTTTCGGCGGAAATTAATACCCGCGGGTGACGCACCCCAATTGGGAGAAACGATTCAATTATTTGAAATTTTCGGCCCTATCCATTTTTTCGCGAGTGGTAATTGATTTTCTCCGAAAAATCGCTATTTCGTGAAAACTACCGGTTCTAATTTTGGCATTTGACCCGTAATTGAAATAGACGGTTTGTTTTCCCGACTCGATACAAGGGAATTTTTTGTTCCTTCCTTGCCTCCCTTCTTTAGTGATAAATTAGGCGGACGCCTGACGTCGAAAGTTATAAATTCCCGAAGAAGAAACGATTTCGAACTTTGCTAATGACTACATATATGTAGCCTAAGTGGAAAGCATGCGAGCCAGGCACCGGGAAACGAGCGTATGGTGGAACATAGATCCAAAGGAACACGCAATGTTGTGCGTGTCACAGTTAACGTCTGACAAGCCATCAACTTCGAAATACCTCTCGTTCTTGTTTCCTCCCTTCAGACGAGGCTTTCTATGCGCACATATTTATAAAAATGCTATTTTTTTATAAACACATTTCGCGGCTCTCGAGAATCTCCGAAAATACTCGAAGGGAATGTCTACAATATGCTGCCTCGAGAAAACCAGCAATTTTCGATTTATTTCCTAATGCACATGGATTATTCTTTTTTTTTTCATTATATAATTTTTATGCGCGATTTTCATATTTTCCACTATTCAAATTTGGAAATCGGAGAGTCATTAAAATATCAACGGATTAATTACACAAACTTTGTACAATAATAAAATAACAAAATTAAAATGTGACCCAAATAACGTCACTTAAAGAAATACAAACAAACGAAAAAGAAAAAAATACACAAGAGGCGGAGAAATAAGCGGAAGGAATTTCAGGAGCAAGAATCCTTCCTTTCTTCTCGAATCACAAATCCACCTTTCACCCACATTCGAGGTACGCATACAAATAGATATAAAATACATACACGTGGAAACTTTGAATCACGAGGGTTGAATGCTGACAAGTGGAGCGAGGGAATGTTGATGTTGAAAGATCTGGAGAAAAAAAATCCCTCGATGGTTACAGGTGTGGTTGAAAAATGCGTGGAATGAACAGAAATAAATGTTTACGACACAATGAATGTAAAAGGGAGAAGTAGATTTCTTTGTCGAGGCGATGAAATCATCCATTTTCTGTCTCGATATTAAATAAAAAGAGGGAAGAAACGTTGTTGCCCATTTTTCTTTTGGATTCTAATACGTTCCGATTTAGGATTAGGACTTCGCTCGCTTCCTTTTCTTCCCTTAAGAAGTTCCATGAAGTCTCCGGGACCACCGGACGAGATTCGATTTCATCTGGATTTCGAGTAAAATCGTATTTTCTGTAAATATTTTTCTAATCATTATTAGGCCCTCAGTGGTTACCAAATCGACCACACGGAATCCAAGAAAATCCTGTCAGATTAAAGGTACATTAGGTAGAAAAAAATTTACTGCGCCGTGGAAATTTTGACGCTAATTAAAAAATTATAATTCGTATTATCGTTACAATAATAATTATTATTACTCTAATAGAAATATTTCTCTATGAAAATATTACATGAATTTTCGGAATGAAAATATCTATTTATGGAAAATATTGAAATAATAAATTTTTCGATTTTTTTGAAACACGGAAATTTAGAACGAAAAAAAAAATGAAAAATCTTCCATCGAGGAATTTCCTATTCGACCGAATAACCCTATTCGTTACTATAACTACCGGTGAAAATTCCAGAATCTGTTTGTATCTTTCCTAAGATAACAACGAAATCCCGCTCTCTAGAAACCGAAAGTATAAACCCCTCCTGCTTTTCCGCACAGGTGTTAAACAAACTCGCTGCCGGAATGTTTCGTCGTCTCGAAATTCTATCGTCGCTGAAGTTCCTCTCGGGTGTCGGATGATTGTTTATTTAAAATTGCCAACCCCAGCAGTTACCGAAACTCATCCGACATAAATATTTTTTTGTTCGCGCTAATTTACAAACCGTCGAACGTCGAATCGTCGAGGTTCCAAGCTGCGCTAGAAAAATATCGGCCACTTTTCTTCGGGTTCACGGATCCGACGAATGAGATGGATGTTACGGGCAAATAAGATCCGCGGTCGAACTCGAAACGATGTCACGAAGGCGAGGAGAAATCAAAGGTTTTTTCACACCTCGCGGTGTTTTGGCACGAACGTCGACTCGGGGCGAATTACCCTTCTTTTTTTCTCCCTTTGTTATTTTGCTCGTTTTTGCGCTGGAGAAAAGTATTGAAACACGTAAGTTATTACGTATTTACACTTCAACGCGAGACCGCTCACTTTGTTCCGTTCGTTCTTTAAAGGCGCCCATAACGATTTTAATAAATTTGGCGCTCGCTAAGCTGGAACAACAGCGCGTATGAATTAAGAGCGACGAGAATGGTGGCTTGGATAAACATCTAGAATTAGGCATCACCGAATTCTTTTTTCAACCAACTCGCTTCTCCTCCGTTTTCCGATTCTTCTTGTTTTCCCCGTTTACCCCCTACCTCTGATTTTATTTTCTTCCGAAAAAGCCTCATTGCGCGTTTCTCCTTTCACATTTTCTTTGACGGATAACGAATACTTTAGATAATCGTAGATAATGAACAATTGATGAAACAAAAGCGAAAATTCAGCCTCGCGGGAATAATTACACACACACATTAACATTTTAAGGACTTCGCTAATACATTGGCATCGTAAATATAATCTTAAAGATATACAGGGGGTGAGGTGAGGCGAGGTGATGTGGAAAATATATTCTTACGTTAGATCCATCCGCAATTTTGTATGTATGGAAACATACCTAACGGGGTACGTGCATGGATGTGTACATACATTAAACGTATAGACGAACAAACGATGAAGGGAATTGGAGTGAGAGAGCGAGAGAGAGAGAGAGAGAGAGAGAGAGAGAGAGAGAGAGAGAGGAACGTGCGGCGCGTATGCTAGGAACTGTTTGTTCAGCCGCAACTTCTCTAAATCTTTTGTACCGCCACCGGAGGGTTGCGGTGGTTGTCTCGTATACGCGGTTACATATGTGGAATCTGGAATGGAAAGACCTTTCCATCTCTGTCCCTCTTTCTCTTTCACTTATGCTTCGTGCCCACCTATGTATGTACCATACCTACCATATACTTGCTAACTCCGTACCAGAAATCCCCGAGAGGAGAGCTTCGACACACAGAAATAGATTAGCTAAAAATATTTATCTTAACAACATATTAATGCCATCTACCCTTGTATCTATCTCTCGCGGAAATTCTTGCCGAAAAAGTGCATTTCAAGAACGAGTCCCTGGAGACGAAGATTCCAACAATTGCGACTCTCCGTCGACCCTTGGGATCCCGTAATCGCGATAACGAACGGGGGAAACGGGAAGGATGAGCGGAGCAAGTGGAAGAACGAATGACAAAGTCATCAAATCGTCACCTCTCATCGTCAGGATCGTTTAGCTTCCATTTCGTTTGGTTGGAAACACAGATCGACTGTCTAAAAGACACGGAGTAACGGCCAAGACAAACCTTAAATGCTTGTTAACTAAACATTCGGAATTAGCTTGCGTTGAAGCACCCGGGAACGATATTGTCTCTCTATATCTTTTCCCTTCCCGACTGGGTACTCGGTCACTTTCGCCGTCGATAACTTTGCTTTGGGCCTTTAGGGCCAGTTTTCCCAATTGGTGTAAATTTCAACCTCAAACCAGGACCTTCAGAGCAAATTTGTCCAATTCCTTTTTACGAGTCCCGACAATTCCAGCAATTTCTTATGCTTCAGAAACGAGAAAGCACAAAAGTGGCAGGAATACGAACGACTGGATTAAATATTGTTGTAGATTAATTACCCTTATACGTTTCTCGGGCCATGTAACAATTTATTTTGTTAAAACTTCAAACTATACAATATTAGCCTGCACGCACTCGTTTCGGTTTCCCTCTCCTTCGTTGTGCGATGGTTGCAGGAAATGTGGCTGATATTGTGGGTTTTTAAAGAAAATAAACTCGTCGAGGATGGAACAGATTATGTCTGGTACCGTATTAACTGAAAATCCCGGAAGGGATTATACGCGAGAAATACTTTTGTTATTAAGACTTTTTCCTCGACCTACGAGTTTCTCAACTATTTTCATAGTTGCCGTTGCTTATTCTTATAAATAGCGTTTCCCGCGAATCCGTCAATTAGCCGCTATTTCTACCAGCAAATTGGTACCGGCTAGCAAATTTTGACGAATATGGGCGAAAAAAGCAAAAATCGAGGTCGACATATAAATTTTGTGATTTACAGCACCTCTACATTTTCCAATATCAATAATAATATATCAGCGAATGCCGCTCGGGATTGACGCAACGGCGAGAAAGGAGAGGGACGGTGTAGGAAAGTGAACCGTCGAATTTGGAATTGGTATATTATTATCTGCGATATATATATCCAACTCGACGATTGTCTATTAAATACGGCGGGTATGTATAGACATATTATATATACATAGACGCGTACATATGTATTCATTCTACATAGAAGTGAGAACTGCAACCCTATCTGCAGGAACCAACCGCAGAATATCACGACAGCACATTCGCAGATAATCCTCCCGGTCTATTGATATGCTGATGACGGTGACTTGTCGCATGAAATTGCCACTCGGTAAACCGGGTATTGTTCGTATCAATTCTATGTATATATCCTCTGTAACATCATCCCTAATTTTTTTTCTTTCCGTCACTTTTTCCTTCTCTCAATGGTATCTCTCCTAACCACAGATTTTAATTGAAACGTAGAAACAATTACCATTTTTCTCCCTTCGTGGCGACGAGAAAACAATAAAGAGTCAATCGGAAACTTTCGGCGTTCTTAATTCCGCCAAGAAATCGAATTTTTCTTCCCTCGAAACCGAAGCGACGCAGCGGAAAGAATTGCGAAAATTGAACGGAGTCAAAATATTGGTTTATCCTCCAGAGAGTGACCCCGGGAATTTCGAAAACCTGCAAATTTTTTTTTTTTTGTTCATGCAGGAAAATATATACGTATATATAAATGAAGCTCTAGCGCGATGCAGACATTGGATGTAGGATGTTTGTTATCTTTAATACGATGCAATGCCGTGTGCAAGTCATATTCCTGAGGGCAGAAACACGTTGTGTGTATACATTAAAACCAATGGAATTACGTTGAGTCTCATGACACGATGCAGAACTTCGCGAATGATTGCATTAACGAAAGTTATTTGCAAAAACTGCTTCATCCTCTCTCGTCTTCTAATTCTCGCGTAGTGGGCGTTAAAATATTGCGTGTATCCACATCGCGCTTTTTTTTAATCGTAATATGCAATATTACAATATAAATATTATCCAGATTTTGCCGGGCAATTTTTGCATTTTTGGTTGCATTTCTATTTTTAATATCATGAATATTATAATTATTGCTATTAACGTAACGGCAATAATTGTCACGAATGATAACTGCTATAATCAATGATTATCATAATAATTACATGAATATTACAGTGTCTGTATAATTTTCTTGGTTAGTTTCATTCGGAACCGGCGAAACTTTAACGACAATTAATACTGTTGCGAAGGATTAAGAAAAGTTGTACGTATTTAGTTTAAGTAAAAGTATACGTAGCTACTCAAAGTAGGAAAGATGAAACAAAAGATAGAGAAAGAGAAGCAAAAAGATGAAATAGATATATAGGAGCATAAAAGAGCCGAGCAAAAGACAATTAAACTTTGACTAAAACGCTGTGCTATACTTCAAAAGGGGTTTTCAACGTTAATAGCC
This sequence comes from Gasteruption jaculator, assembly GCA_949825005.1. Lineage (NCBI taxonomy): Eukaryota > Metazoa > Arthropoda > Insecta > Hymenoptera > Gasteruptiidae > Gasteruption > Gasteruption jaculator. The sequence goes on along the minus strand of OX463763.1, from coordinate 21,554,103 downwards.
TGAGGCTTTCCACACTTTCAACGTTAACGAAACAGCACCGAAGCCCTCTGTCGTTTTCATTTAAATGAAAATTAGTTGGCTACGTATAGTCTTCCCTCGGAAACGAGGAGCAAAAGCCATCGTTCGCTGGAGAAAAATTAATTACATCGTGTTTTTTAATATCAAACTACCTACCGCTAATTACACCCCAGTCGCGATAATTCTGGATTCGCGGTGACATCGATTTCAACCACGTTCGTTTTGATCCCAAGTAATTCCACTTTCGAATCGACTGGATGATCAACGATTCGCGGCTCCGGATATTTTTTTGTTTCCAGTGGCGACTAAGAATTTCCAGATCGCCGGTTGCGGATCAGCGACCGAAGCCTGTCGGTTACTGGGGAATCTCCAGTGAAGATTTTGATCCTTGTGCGTCATGTTAAAAATCTAAACATCACCCAGATGTTAACGTAAGCTATGAAATTCAATTCTTTTCGACTTTTTCTGACCTACCAGTCATTCATGTCAAGCTAGACCGACGTATTACATTTATACAGAAGCAGTTCCGCTGAAAAATGCGTACCTACGTCAGTTCTTTAAAGTCAGAAAAGGGAAGGAGAGGCGTAAAAAAAATTCTGGAATCACGAGAAATATCTATTGGAAAAACGGAAGACGTCTTTTTTTTTCTTGCTCCGCGTGAATACGAAGATGTTGTTAAATGTAACGTTTTAGTAGCCATGACTAAAGGAAATTTTACGGCGAAAACGGAGCGGCACTAAACGGAACGTCGGCATCCAAACACAAGAAACACCGGAAAAGTAGCTAATTTTGGGACGAAAGGGTGCGGAATTCGACAAATTCATTTTTACCGTCATCCCGCTTCTGTTTCAACCCCTGTCGTAATACACTTCCGCTGGGAGGTCGCCAATGGGGTGAAATTTGAAACTTACATGAAAGAAAAAAAAAGATTTTGATGTTAGAAAATTAATAATATTGATTCCAATTTTTTAGTAACAATTTGCATTTATTATTTTCAGAAATTGTTTTATTATTTTTATTTATCTTTTTTTATTATAATTTAATGTACTATATTATTTCTTATAATAAATTTCGATATCATCCCCAATTCATGGAATCGAATGTTTATCACAAATTAGCGGATACGTCGTTCTAGTAAACATTACTAGAATGGGAAAAAGCTTTTATCCCAATTGAAAGGTTGGATACATTTAAAAGGTATTATTTAAAGAAAGAAAACAGAGTAATTTGAAGCAAGCATGGCGTTTCCTTTAAAAAGACCGAGAAAGTTATGGAAGTGTTTAGGAAATTTCGAAACCCTTTAAAAAATAAACTTTTAGTATCTACGTATGTGTAACGCGTTCTTCTTGACCTATCCCATGCTATGTATTAAGTGCATACATAAAGACGTATATACGCGTACTTGCCTTTGGTGTTCGTTTTCTTTTCTCTTTTTTCTTACTAAAAACAATAAACTCACTATTTCAAGAAGCAAGAAAGAAGGAGAGACATGAGAAAATATGAAACCTTCTCATGATACATATAATATCGTGCGTACATAGAAGTGGCCCAAATTATTCAAAATATGCGTAAACATATGTAATTAATTCTTTTGCATTTTTTAATCGACGAAATTCTAAGAAATAAAATTATAAATAAATAAGAAGTATATTTTTATCCTCAATTTTGTCGTCTTTCGAATTTCAACGGAATTTTTTAATTGAATGTCAAATGCAGGTAAGTGGATCGATTGCATTTTTCTGGTAACAATAACGAAGAATAATAGATACGAGAATAAGCCGTCCTTTCTATCGGTGACACAAGATTTGTATTTTTTACAAGGTTGATATATAGAAATGCCAAAAAGCTAAAGATGGTAGTCTCTTAAGTGTTTTTGCAAGGAGGAAGACGAAACTCTTGTAAAAACAGTCACCAAATTGAATCCCTTAAGTAGGCGAAAGAAACACCTTCTCTCTTATGTACAAGTATATACATACTCGATATATATTTACACAAAGGTGTGTGTTTATATGTTACACTAATTAAAAAATATACATACCCAAGAAATTTATTTACTTTCCAATGGCAACTATAATTACAATTATCGATATCGTTTCAAACTTTCCATACTTTTAATTACTTTTTTCTATATGTATACATAAATACATACGTTATATTTATTTTATCACGACCCAATTTTATGCACTAACAAATTTTTCTAATCGCAAAAGTTATCCTATTAATTCCGCCATAAACGATTCAACGACAAATATTTTACAACTGTAAGGTGCCCGGGCGCGCATCCCTAAAATCCCCAGACTCTGGCCATACTCCCAAAAAGCCGAAATTTTCTTACCCTTACGTACAAAAATTCGTGGCACTTTTGGAAAATACAAATAAATAAAAAAATAAATAACCAAACAAATGAAAAAACGCGAAGAAACGCCCTCGGGGTCTATAACCGGGGCGGGTCCCAGTTTGGGACGTACCCGTTTCGACGAAGCCGAGGATAATCGAGAAACGGTTGGCGATCAGGGGAATTCAACGGAAGAGCGGAACGAGGAGGTGGAGCTTCCCGAAGCGGATCACGAGCCAATGGTGCGAGCTCGTCTCCTACCACGGAGCCGTATAACCATTTTTCGTTTTTCCCTTTTCGAAATAAGAAGCTCGGAGAGGGAGAACGCGAGAAAGAGAGGAGATATCGAGTTTCCCCTCTTATTTTCACACGGAAAGCTCAGTAGAGGGATGGAACGGAGTTTCTGCGCATCCGCTCTTAGGGACCTGCAGGAGAAGAGAGCGAGTTTAGTACCACGCGCAAAGTTACAACACAACATCATCATCATCATCGTCAGTAAACCATTCCTCCTCCTCTCTTCTGCTTCGCACCGTGCCCTCAAACGCACCACCGTCTTCTTCTCCATCCTCCTTAGCCACCTTTACCTTTAGGTACCTTCCGACAGTATGTTTTTACTCGGGCTTGAGTAAACTCCGGCCTTGTTGTGTATCATAATACCACGCAGTGTTACGAGTTATAAGAAATCGTCGCGAACCGATAACGGATTTGCTCGGATCCCCAGAGATTGCAAAAAAAAGGAAACAAAACAATAAATCCATATAAAGAAACGGGGAAAATCAGTGAAGTGCCAGGGTTGACACCTTCCAGTTTGTGTTCCAGTGGTGGCTCGTAAAGTAGTTCAGTGATGACCGGAAGTATCGATTGACATGTGCCCGCGAGAATCGTAGATCGGATCCCGCGAAGAAAGAGAGAGAGAGAGAGAGAGAGAAAGAGAGAGAGAGTTCCTGGAAAAAAAGGAAAAGACTGGAGAAAAAATGCACACGTTGTTCGGGGAACAGAATGCCTACTACCGTCACCATGCGACGGCGGTCCCGGTCGGCATGGCCACGCCGAGCTACCCGGGTGTGGGTGGCACTCCAGGAGGCTACTACGAGCAATACAGGTACGGCAGTTACGCCGCCACCGGGTACCCGGTGAGCGGGATCGCGCAGCAGCATATCCACCATCCGGGCAAGGATATGGTGAAACCACCCTACTCGTACATAGCCCTGATAGCCATGGCTATCCAGAACGCGCCCGATAAGAAGATCACACTCAACGGGATCTACCAGTTCATCATGGAGAGGTTCCCCTACTACCGCGAGAACAAGCAAGGCTGGCAAAATTCGATAAGGCACAATCTCAGCCTCAACGAGTGTTTCGTCAAAGTGCCCCGGGACGACAAGAAGCCCGGCAAGGGCAGCTACTGGTCGCTCGACCCCGACAGCTACAACATGTTCGACAACGGTTCCTACTTGCGCCGACGACGGAGGTTCAAGAAGAAGGACGCCCTCAAGGAGAAGGAGGAGGCTCTGAAGCGACAGGGTCTGATCCAGGATGGGAACGCGAAACGCGGCGACAGCGACAACAAGAGCGACATCGTCGGCAAGAAACTGGGCGGCGTAACGACGCTGGACCAGAGCCTGTGCAAGCCCAAGCGCGAGCCCATGAACGAGCAGCCCCAGCATTGCATGGTGAACAAAACTGGCGGTGGTAGCGGCGGCAACAACGCGCAGAGCGTCATTCAAACGACGAACCTGGTGAACAACAACCAGCTGCATCAGGTGCACCAGGAGGGAGCGATCCAGGATGGGATCTCGTCGATGGGGCTGGATCCCTCGAGTTTCAGCGTGGACGCCCTGATGACCACCACGCGGGAGAACGGAAACCCGATGAACCCTTCCTCCAGGGAGCACCACGGTCACAGCCACGGTCACCACCATCACCACAACAATCACCACCATCACCATCATCACCCCGGCCACCATGGGACCGCTCACCTCCATCACCCGCACTCGCTCATGAGCGCCAGCAGCAGGGTCACGGGCGAAAGCGCCCTGGACGCCGCCAGCGGCGTGGGCACTTTGAGCGCGGTGATCGGCTCGAGGAATCTCTCGTCGTCCTCGGCCATCTCGTCCTCGTCGGGGACGACGACGACGGCCGCGGTGGCCGCCGCGGCCATGATGGCCTCCAGCGGGGCTTACGGCGGGCACTGCAACACCACGACCTCGTCCTCCAGGGGCAACATCGTGTCCTCCGTCTCGATCTCCTCGAGCTCCTCGCCACCCGGGAGCATGTACACGCCCTACTGCACCCCGAGTGCCAGTGCGGCTGCGGCCGCCGCAGCCGCGGCCGCGGCAGCTGGCTACATCATGGACCATTCTGAGTACAATGCCAATGCCAGGAGCGGTGGCCACAACGCGGCACACACGCAATGGTACCAGGAGGCCGCCAGTCCCGACACCCCGGCTATTTATCAAGAGACCCAGTCACCGAGCTGTCAACTCTACAGGTAACAAAGGAGTTTTCACCCATTTTCGAAGGTGTTTCGAAGGTTTGGGGGATTTTGGGGCACCCCCGGTTTTGGAAACCGAAAAAAATGTGGATTTGGCGAAAGGACCGGGTGTAATTTTGTGTCACTCCTCCGAACCCTAGATCGCCATCATTTTTTTTATTCGTCACACAGTATTTTTTTAGCTAAAATTTTTGTTAACTCGTGTTACAAAATATTGTAGCAAAAATGCCGATATTGAGCGATCATGTTAAATTACGAGCCATGAAATTAACCATCGAGTGAAAAATTGGAGTTTGGAAAAAAAGATGGGACGAAAAAGAAAGAGAAGAAAATGCGAGGCATCAAAATAAAACAAGAGTTTGTTTTGTTGTTTGAATGTCTGTTGCAATGCGGAACAGAGAAGTAGAAATCAAGGTGTTGATAGGTTCGTGCATATGTCATCATCGTACCAGACGTCGATTTTTCCTGAAACTACTTGGCACCGGCTGACTCGACGCTAGTTAATTTTATCCGAGAAATAGGTTCTATCGTATGAGAAAAAAAATGAAAGTTTTGACACGCAACGTATTCGTTTCTTTCCTGCGGGAATAGGGCCTAGGTTCGATTCCCATCGAATTCCTTCCGAAGCCCAAAATCAAATTGGACAAACTTTGAACGTGTAATTCCGTTTCTGCTAAATCTGAAAATCTAGTATTTTTTTCATACACGTAATTAATTTTATGTCGATCGGTAGTGCATAGGAATAAAAAATGTGACAACTTCTGACATTCGTCATCTTGAGAATAAATTGCGTCGAGTGTAGGTAAATTTGCCCCATAAGGAAACGCTACGTCGAAACGAAAACGGTAACTAAATGGGTGACCGTGAAAATTTTATGAGTTATTATGCACAGATGAATGAATAATCTCTTATCTTACCGCTTTGTTTATCAAACAAACCGTTTAACACATGTTCAAATATTGTTGGAACGAATGGAGCTATCAAACTTTCCGTTTCTCTCTTTCTTTTTTTTTTGCCAAATCTATAAAATACACCAGACAAATCCCGGATTCCACGAATTTCGTCAAATATATTTTTGCAAAATTTCGAAATAATTCCACGAAGTTCGAGAATTTATTAAACAAACACTCTGTTTTTCCGTTTATTGCAGATCGAGTCCACCAACGCCGCTGTCCACGGGAGCTGCACCGTCTCCGCCGTTGTACCATAGATACTATCAAGACTGCAATGCCGTAAATACCAGTGGAAATCTACCGATAACGTTACACAAGTACTGAGAATACAGGAACTCAAGATCCCAAGATACGCGGGATCTTGAACCACACCAGCATCACCCGTCTCCGGACCAGTACGACCCGAATCTCATTTATGTGAAACAAGAATGGATCCCATCGAGTGAGGAACTCGCTAAAGAGTGGAACTGAATACGAAACTTTCGTTGATCTCAAAATAAATGAGCCGATCCGTGCTGTCTGGGAGGAAAATCGAAACATGAAATTTCATGAAAATCCTATTTCTTTTTCTCAATTTCCATTCGCTGGGAAAGCGTTTGAAGAAAATTTATTACCTTACGATCCTATCGTCGATAGGTGTGCAAAGTCTCTCGAGAATCTCCCGAAAGGAAAAATCGAATCGTAACCGATTTCAACCGAACAATCCACAATGAATAAACGAATGTAAAAAAAAAAAGATATTAACGAAAAAGACTGTGCGGTTTTCTGCTGTCAGCTGTGCAAACGATCTTTTTTTAACACGGGAGTGCGAAACTGACCTACCAATGGACTCTTCGTTTCGTTATTGTTTTTGCATAAAAATTGTATTTCGATGCCAGACTTCCAAATGTATTTTTCAACAACTGTGTAAACGTCTATCGGTAGGATACCTTTCCTTTTTTTTTTAGAATTACGTTTTTATCCGAGCGTCCGCGTTGATCAAAATCAATGAAATTTCGTGAAAAGCAAAATTCGTACGATCCTGAGGATACCCCCGGCCTTCGAAAATTTGGGAACTTTTTCAAGAGAATTTAAAAGGAAAATAAAGAAAAGAGAGGATTTAAGGAAACCAAAATCGTTAGTTTAGATTTTAAGTCGTTCCGAGCAAACTTTGTCACATTCCTCCGAAAGGAAATTTCAAAAAACGTTTCGAAGGAGCCTAAATTTTCGGAACCGCCAATTTACGAAAATTTTCTGAAAAATAGAAATTTTTCGTTTTTCTCAGGATTTTTAAAGAGAAATCGAATGGTTCCGTGCGTTCTCGCATCTTTGCTCGCGTGCATTTAAAAATGACCGTCATTCCTCGTTAACGCGAAAGATACGAAAAAATAAACAAAATTGAATGTAAAAAGAAAAAAAAATTCGAACGTCATTGAATTGCGGGGAAAAAAAAGAGAAGGAAAATCGGTAACGATGAAAGCGTGAATTTCAACGTTCGAATAAATCAGAGCTGAGATAATAACTATTATGTATGTGAATAAAGTAAAAGTATTTATTAATAAAATTTTAAAAAATGTGCATTGTGAATAGGAAAAAAAATTAATGAGGATTAGAAACGATTGTAGAAATGTAGTCGGTATCTTATGGTTAGATAGAAATACGTGTATTATATAATTAATATGGAGATTATTATTGTATAGCTTCTAGATACTATTGTATAAAAATTTAAATAAACAAAGTAAATAAAAGAAAGAGAGAAAGAGAGAAGAATTAAATACGAACGAAATGTAAATCAACGATTCCTGATTTCATACGTGCATGTGTGAGAATGGGAATTATTATTATCATTATAAAATATTATTGCTACTATCGATACAAAGCTAAAGAAAATTCAGTCACGTTTCCATGAAAGCGACACAACGGATTAAAAAAAAACCATACACTTCTGAAATAAATATACGTTTCTTCGAAATTACACCCCAGTTGTATTTTTAATTTTTTCGTATTTTGCTTAAAAAAAGTAAAAACCTTGAAATTTTTCAAAACAGCCAATTTTTTCTAGTTTTATTTTGGAAGAGTCTCTGGATTTTTTGGGAAGAATTTGAAACTGCTTGAAAATTGAAATACGGACGTTTTTAAAATTGTAAATGAAAAATTGCCTGTTTTAAAACTTAAAAAAACAAATAAACCAAGATATTTTCATTTTGGCATTTCGGTAAAGCAGTTTTTTACAAATTTTTATTCGTTACCTTGAAATTTCATTTATTAGGTACAGAAAAAGGTCCAATCTCGTCGTTTCCCTTCGCATTCTCATCGAGAGACAGAGAATAACGAACCCGAAAATCGTGCACGTACAAGAGAATACATGTGTATCAATTTTACCTTCATTCATTTAAGCTTCTTGGTTTTAGAGGGGAGTCCGTACATACTTTGGACGAACTTTTGCTCGAGGCCTAGGATTTAGCATCTACATCTGCCGAAACACGTGCTCCGGATAAACTTTAAAACCTAAGCCTTAAAACGTTCCCGTTGGGAATCCGTTAGTTCGCCGAAAGATAATGACGAGAAAACAGCAAATGCTTTGGGGAAAACCATTGGTTCCAATGGTTTCGGCATATTGTCAATGAATTCATCGTAAGAAGAATATTAACACGTTCCGTGCCGTATGGGTCGTATGCGACCCTCGCTGCACTTTCCGTTCAGGCCACAACTTTTTTAAATCTTTAAAGTGTGGGTCGAATGGAAAATCTTCAACAATTGCCGTGGCACGGAACGTGTTAATTTCAAGTAAAGCGGACTCTTTTTATTTATATGCATTATTATTCATCTTTTTCAATTTTTTTTTAAACGAAAATTTCTGCCGAATAAAAAGATTCTCATCTTTTCCCAGGTAAAATGATGTAAAATGTAAACGATAAAAATTTTTCGTATGAAACTTCAATTAAAAAATTAATAACTGTACCGGTATGGTGTCGTAATAATAATAATGAAAATAGTGACGTTTCATGAAATTGCCGAACAACAAGAGCAAATAGACAAAGCCGCTCCTTCAATTGACGAGGAACGCAGGGAAGGAATTTAAACTTCGAGGGTGCAAAAGTCATCCCCGCATCAATCCTTATGGCAAACACTCGAGGGTTGGCCCTGCTGATGCGAAGAGCAAATAAAAGTCGGTCTTGCTATTTTACGCCGTGTCTATAGACTCCCATTTCGCCGTACATTGGCCCGTCAGGTGCACGAATAGGTGCCACTCGAGGTTGGGAGAGCGGAAGTGGTCCTGTACCGGAAATCAAAGAAATCGTAGAAATGCTATTTACGCAAAAATATTTATTGAGAGAAATTCGAGTAATTTTTAAACATTGCCCCGTAGTATCGTTATTGTTGTTAACAAAATATTAATAAAAATAATAAACCACGTCCACCGATAGTTCTCCGAAAAATGGAAAAAAAAACTTGGAAACGATTAATTGTGGATTAATTGAGCATCGAAGGGAGAAAAAAGCGTCGAAGAAAAGGCACTTTAAATATTCCCATGTGTATACATATATACATACACATGGTATTCGATGCCATAAACATTACTTGACATCCACGTGGTAGTTCTCCACCACATTTCATTCCCTTCTTTTTTTTCAGTATATGAAACCAAACCACGAGGATGTTAACACTGTAATCATCAATTCGAGCTTAAAAGCTTCGGCTTAAAAAGACATATTTTGCGTCGTTTGCGTACTTAAACAAACACGTTTGGAGAAATTTATTCTCCCTCGTTACTGCATTTTTTTTTAAATAACTCAACTTGTTATTATTATTATTACTAACGCCATTTTTAATTACCACCTTTTGGGTTTGCAGCAGGAAGTTGAACATTTCGCACCCGCGAGTGCTCAAATTGCATCTTCCGCCGACTTGCGACAACAACTTTCGATCTTTTTGTGTGAAAAAAAATTAGGAAATAAAAAACAATTGCTGGAAACTCGTCCCTTGAATTTTATCGCACGTTTTTTATTCGAATCGCATCGAACAATTCCAATTTTTACATTTTTATATACAAGTACCTGGACGAAAGGACAGAAATCCGGATATTTGTGTAATCAAATTCCTCCACCCAACGAAAAAAAAAAGAAAAAAAAACGAGACCATGACGCGGGATCTCGAAAAAATTGCAAAAAAAAACTCTTATTCGGCCGATAATCAAAATAAAGTGGAGCCAAGGATAAAATGGGCGAAAGGAAAATACGTGAAAAAAAAAATGGTGGAGGTTCACCGGCAATTTCTAGCTGCCTATGTACCTTCAACGACCCTTGTATGTATGTACGTATATATATGTATATACCTGCCTATCTTAGGTCGTACATACATACATACATAGGTAACGTACCACCATTCCCTGGGCTTCCCTCCAGTAGAAAGAGGTAACTAGCGAGGAGAAACTATTGCTACAACCACCGTTGCTGAGTTGTCTGTCTGCTTGCTTGTGCCCGTTCAGGGGAAAGACGGCAGGTGTATATTTTCCCAGGGATCCCCCTGGGGGTTAAAACGCGGAAACTGGAATCGCTCTATGCTCCACGGTTACCTAACAAACCCACCTACTTCTTCCCTCGTGCAATCCTTCTCTCTTTCTCCATCATCATCATCCCTATTTTCCTGCTAAATTCCCGGAGAAAATTCGCCTGTCCTTTTACTCCACCCCTTCGGGGGTTCCTCAAATCAGCGAGGGTACCTATTTTCCACCCCGCGCCTAAATTTCAGCCGACTCCTTCCGCCGTGTGGTACCTATCGATCCTCTTTTTTTTTCCCCCGTGAAACAAGTTGGCCACTGATGCCGAAGGAATGACTTTCGTTCGGCCTCAATTACTACAAATATATATGTATATATTATTGGCCAATAGCATAAAATAATTGACATTCGGAATACACTTGCTGTGAAATGTTGCGCATTTAATCGGTGATACGCGAAGTTTAATCCAAAATAAAATAAACAATGGGCTGCTGCTGGAGCTGCGTTGCAGTCTAAAATGCAAACGTCATTATAACATTAAATGCTAAATTGACTGTACAAACATCCCTGGTCCGACCCACCCCATCATTGATATATCCGTCATAGCTACGAACACCCAAGCGCACAAACACACACACACACACACACACGCCCATAGAGAAATGCAACTCCCGTACGAGTTGCTACCTGCAATGCACGTCATATTGTTGCTGCACCTTGTATCGCTACCTGCATGCGTGTATATATTGTTATACCGCACAGTGCATATATTTCTAGACGACCACGTACGCTGGGGTATGTATGCGTGTATGAATGTGTGTACGTATACGACGTACACTGCGAGGACAATAATTCTACAATTTCCATCTCGAGTTAATTTCGAATTTAATTGCACACATTCCCCTCATCCTCGGCATGTCATGCACGTTTCTGCACAATGTACACAATGTCATAGCAGGAAGAGCCTTCCGGCTACCCTGACACCAGGTCATTATTCAACCGGCAGTAATGCAAAGCTTTAATTGGCCAATTAATAACGAAGAAACCGCGGAGAGGCTCTTTAAGAATTTTCCGGGAGATCGGGCAGTTGGAACTTTGAATTTTCACAAATTTTCCATAAATTCTTTCCGAATCGACAAAAAGTGCATCCCTCGCGTACGTGCACCGACTCCTGGAAAGTCGCTCGTTGTTATTCACAAAGGAAACGATGCTTTCCTCAAAAGCATCGCCACATGCAAAGAAGTGAACTTTAATGCAGAGTGTTTATAAAATTACAGATGATAATGTAAGCATTTTTTCACGCTATCGTAACGTGGGTCGTTTTTTTTTTCATACCCATCCGAAATTCCCGAGGCTCTAATTTTAGGGTGTAACAACCCTCTCTCGAGAATAAAAAAAAAGTGTATGTTATCTAACACCCATAACTGTTTACGCGTTACGTCGAAACCCCGGGGTTCTTACTCACGCTGAATGTCATTAAATTATACACCAAATATCCACACGCTCTCTTTATCTCTCCTTCCTGGGCTTTCCTCGTTCCCGGAATTTCTAACATTAGAAATTTTTCTTAAAATTCGGATTCACGTAGAAAGTATATATAGAATCCCTTTTCCGTTGTGCAACCGAAAGAGTTGCGTCGTGAAATATGGGGACTTTCCGGTACCAAAGAAAAGAAGGAAAAATATTTTTATGTCGATTTTCATGTTTAAAGAAAACCCAATTTTTACAATTTTTTTGGTACTTATCGTTTGTGCATCGATTCGAAATCCGAAATCCATCCTAGGGTGCTCGCCATCACGGAAATGGCAATCCAGTAAGATTCATTCACGAGGTCACGTTTTCAGCCGATGCATAATACGAAAAAATACATAAAAATCCTCACGGAAAATTCCGATCGATCTTTTGGTCTGCCAGGAAGGTGTATCCTTATGAAACTAAAAATTCCTTCCCACCGTTCGTTCCATCAACGTGAGATGACATCTTGGCTATCGTCAAGGGAAGCTCCGGTCACGTAAAACCGGGAAATCCTCGTCCGAGTCCTTGCGGCAATTCGAGCCGGGGCTGAGGAAAGGAAAAAAAAAAGAAGAAGGAAAATATATGTATTTTCTCCACCCATTGTTGACAGGTTTGAGATCCTCTGTTTCCATATACGAATTAGGGTAGGTACGGATTGTAGTGAGTTTGAAGTTGCCGAAGCCGATCCCCATCCCCTCTTTTCATCGGAGTCGAACTTATGAATGAACGTAAGAGAAAAAGGAGGGTTGCTTTTTGCCTTTCCTCGAGATATTAATGTTTCCTCTTACCCCGGTGACTGGTTGGACGGACTGTTTTAGTCATCGCAAACAAATCGTGGGGTGTTAACGACTAACGGAAGGGATTACTTTTCAAAATATTCCCCATAGCGTGCGATTTCTACGGGACCGAGACTGCAACTCCAACTGGATGGAAATCGAAGGAAACGTATCGAATAAAATAAAAGCCGTGAAATGTAATTCATTCATATAATTTAAACAAATTTTTATTTGTCGTGCAATTATTTTATTGTGATGATAAAGAATTTTTTTTAACGCAGAGAAATTATAATACAACAGAATAATTTCGATTATTTTGGAGCAATGGATTTTACAGAATAATTAGTGAAAAAATTAAAAAATACACTTTGATGCTTTGAGTGACGTGGTTGAATTGGAATATTAAGAAAATTGAAATGATCGAAACGCTAAAGTATAAGTATCATTTCTAATTGGACGAAATTTGGCAGTTTTGCCAAATATCGATGGAAAAAGGAAATAAAAAGTGCATTCTAATGCCGCGAATGACGTTGATGCATATTCTAATATTAGATTGCGTCGAATGTCGCCGAGAAGGTCCGTATTTCTGTTATCGATTTAGAAATGCAACGCGATGACAATAAATAGAACGGGGCAATCGTTAAGATTGTCCATATGAAAATCATTAAAATTCATTTGATGACGTGCCATAAAATTGAGATATCAAGCGAGCGAGAGGATACTGCGAGCAAGAATGCGCGAGTGAGAAAATGATCACTCGTGTCTTTACAAATGTGCCCTCTTTTGTTGATTTTGGCGTGAGATCACGGTCTCGAAGGTAGCACATCAGCAGTTACAGATGGAAATATCAACCGTCGAAATAATTCAGCAAGAAAGATTCGACTTTCAGCATTAAACTCACCTATTTTATTTGCATTTTCCTCCTTTACAACCCCAGCGAGCTAAACAAAGCCGAGGCAGAAACTCCAAGAAATGAAGGTCCATTGCTCCAGTGGAAATTGTTCCATTGGAAATTGCACCATCGAAAATTGCTTCATGGAAAATTGTTAAACAAGGCAAAATGAATTTTTGCCACGTTGCTTTAAAATCAAACGAAACGAGATAGCGAGAATCGTCAGTTGTCACGACGTTGGCGTATTCGTGGGAATGTTTCGTTAAAAAAAGAAAGAAAAAAAAGTGAAGCCAAAATACGTGTAATTTTCGGACAAAGGGGAATAATAAAGGCGAGGAAAAGGAAAAAAAGGAAAAAAAGTAAGTGTAGGTGCCATGGTACCATTCACCTGTCAGCTAACTTCATCTTCTCCGTAGGCTCAATATCTATAGAGTGGAACGTCATCGTGTAGTGGCCGTTTCTTGCCTACCAAAACATCCTTCAATGATTCACCCCGCATTTGACTTGCTATTCATTCGCAATGAACAGCTTAATATAATCCTATTTAAGAAGAGAAGCTGTCATTGGGCCCCCATATTTCGAATATCGAAATCGGAACGTGACCGAAATTATTTACCAACTTATTAGTTACGCTTTTGGATAAATATTTTATTTAACTAACGCGATTTTCCGCCTCCTCTTGCACGGTTGCTGACACTTTTTCAAGAAAAAAAAATGCGTTTCTAATTTCCAAAAATTGTGAAACACTAATATTTTTTCTAAATAAATTTTATTCCAACAAATTTTTAGCAAATCATGCTGGAAAAAATACTTTTAATTAATCGAGGTGGTAATAATAATTAATATTCCTTCCACTCTTTCCCTTATTTTTTGAGAAACTTGGGGAATAACATAAAATAAGCAAACTCGTCGAGATAGATGCACACATGTGCAAGCGTCACAAACAATAGGACTACCCGGCGTCCTCATATGGGTGGGTCTCGACATTGACACGTGTAAAATGTAAGATAAGAACCGGAACCGGATACGTTTAGTAAAATATTATAGTTTCACCGCAAAGTTTTCACTTTTCGAAAGAAAGGAAAAAAAAGAAAAGAAATTCTCGATGAGAAAAAAATTCGAGGGATATTCCCAGAAGATAAATGAACCCGCAAAGATTAATTGACTTCGCGCACACTTGCCTCTGAAAACGAGAAATCGCAAATACGGGTTTTTTTATTTATCCAAAATCATACATATTTATTCGGCTGGAAAAAAATATCGCAAGACCGAGAAAAATTCAGGGTTTTGGAAAAAAATTTCGGAAATCAGACAAAAATACGAAATTTTCGGAATTTAATGGAAAACTGAATTCTGACAAAAATCAAAATTGATGCGGATCGATGCAATGCCAAAATTTCGCCGTAGAAATTCCCTTGTAATAATAAAAATAATAATAATTATTGACTATTACCGGAAAGGAAAAAAAAGTTAAACCCATTACCGTTAAAAATCCTTCATTGAAGCTGGAAGGTAAACAGAAGTGCAATTAGAATAGAAATCTCAAAGCGACTTATTGATTTCAAAAAGAGACGTTTCTATATTTTCCAAGGGAACAATACGAAACGTTCCTTTCACACTTCCGAAAATAAGCGACTGCTTCTTTCGTTCGCCTCCAAAGGATTAAATGAAATTCTGGATTTCCCTATAAGACCGGGATTTTTGCCAAGGATTTACAGGTTAAAAGTGAAGGATCAAACGGGTACTTCTTGTGGATGAACTACTAAACCACAGGTTCTCTTCTTCTTCTCCTTCTTCATCCTCCTGCTCTTCCATATAAGATGCATGACTGACTCGCGACTTAGACCACCCGGAGTGCATCGTTTAAAGGATTATCCTTAAAGGTACCATCGTGTCAAAACACCAGCCTTCAAGAATAGTTTTGACTTTGTCGAGCTTTCCAACATTTACGACTCCCTGTGCGTGCCTTCTTTATTTTCATTTTCCCCTTTTTGCTGGTATTTAATTACGCCAGCGGAAAATGTTTTCGAAATTTCAATTTTACGAACAAACAATTATTTTCTAAATTAAAAAAGAAATAGAGAATTTGAATTTTCGCAAAAAGGGACTCGACTCTTGAGACAAAATTGGAAAAATCCGTGGGAAGCCTCGAGAAAATTCTGGAAGAAATTCAAGATTTTTTTAAGCGAAAGGATATGTGTCCGTATTTCGTCGGGTGCAACTCAAGAGATGCACGTCGCAGACAGTGGGAGTTTGTTAGGGACCATTGGTTACCCCGAAATATACGTTTCGAAGCAGACTGCATGGCACCAAAAACCTTCCCGTCTCTCTCTCTCTCTCTTCCTTTTCCCGAAGCGTAAAGGAGCAATAAGGAAGTGGGCCCGCTGCTTGAAAAAACAAAGAGCTGCTAATATCGAGGCTGAAACCCCGCAAGAGCCTGAGAAAACAGAACCGTTTTAGGAGAGCGTCTTCTGAGCCCGACTTGAAACGAAAATGAGACGTTCGAATGAAGAAATTCGTAAAATGCAAAAGAAAAAAATGGGATTATTAGATTTTTTTAAGTTCCACAAAAGAAAAATGATTTCTTTCGTGATTTTCCATTTCTTCCTTTATTAATTTCTTCGATTAAAAAATGTCACTGAATGGCATTAATTTTTCGTAATTTTGAGATTTTGGGATTTCGAGAAACAAATTTTGTACAAAATAAATAAATATTTCGTCCTAAAAATTGTAACCTCTTCATTACATTGTAATTTAAATTAAAACGCAAAAAAAGATAGAAGAAACGTCGGATTTAATTTAGGAAAAACCGAAGCTCCTACGAAAGAAGAAGAAGAAGAAGAAGAAGAAATATATAATATCTGCAGGAACAAGAGAAGGAAAGGAAATGAGACTACCAGACAGCGTGGCACCCAGCCACAGGTCAAAAAGGTTTTCAGTTGAGCGTCGAAGGAACGGAGGAGGATGACGAAGGGGCAGAAAAAGGCGTTGTCCAAGAAATTGAGGAAGCTACCCCTCGGAACTAATTAACTACCCGTTGAAAGCTATGAGCAATTAACGCGAACCTATAAACACACAACTCGGATCCTCCTTCCTGCCTCCAAACGTTGCATTTCCTCGATATCTTGTTTTTTTTCCTTTTTCTTTTCCTTCCCAAAATCGTCACGAAATATATGAGAAACGATTCGAAAATTGTACGAATTTTTTGGCTTTCGGAATGTGCCGGAAAAAAATTGACCTATTTTGAAAAAAATCGAAATTCGAAAATATAGATTGTTTCTTCGATAATTATTTATTTTAAAAAATGGTTTCGGCAGCGTACCGCAGCGGGATGGTCGGGTCGTGAAAAGCTTTGGAAGCACCTCTCGCTTTTCTTCCGTTCGGTGGAATTGCACTTAAAGAATTGGGCGAAAGACAAAACGAATTCTCGAAAGTCACGGAGACGAGGGATCCCGAAGATATACTTAAACGTTACCGGTCACGTTAGTGGGTACTGAGAATATTTCGTCAATCGTCAGCGAAGCTCGTTAGCGGCATCCGTCAGAGATATCTACGAGAGGACTTCACTCGCGTCTCGGCACGGCGCCTTGACTTCTCGAAATAACGCTTATGTTTCAGAGTGGCCATGGAATATTAGAGAAATAAGAGAAAATTATTCTTATATCGCGTTAATTACATGTACATAGATCGTTATCGATCGGTACGAGTGTTTCGAACCACCCCCAACCCCACACGCTTTTCATTAGCTTTCATTAGCTGAAAAAATTAATTTGAAAAGAATTAATTACAAATTAATTACTAATTCAATTAATAATTCATATATTACCAATTGAAAAAAACAAATTGAATATTATGTATTCAAACTTTTATGCAATATTCAATAATTTTGTTTGTTCTTTTTTTATCGCATTCAAAGTATCGTCCCAATTGGTACCTGACCAAGTATTTTTTCGGGAGACAAATTATTGTTATTGGACGATTAAAAAAAAATCAAAAAGCACCATTTATGTAAATACCTTTGATGACCCTTTAATGGCACTTGTCAGATAGTTTTGCCGCGTATAAAAGATTTCTTTTTTTTTGTTACGGCGCACATCCGATGTACCATTTCGTCGTTTAAATCTCGTTATTTTGAAGGATCTCTATATAATAAGTAGGGAGCAGCGCCGGGGAATAAAGGAAGGTCCAAATCCGCATCAACATTGCGGTCCAATAGGTATTCCATTATATCCTCGACTTAATACCATTTTGTACCGTTTTCAAAAAGAAACATTTATCTCCTTTCTCCGTCTTTTTTCCCTTTTTTTCTCAGTGAGCCACAATAAACGACCTGTGTCTAACTGTTATATAATATCGTTCTACCGTGACACCGCAGGAGGCATTTTCTACAACAATGACTGCTTCGTTACATAAAACTTTTGTATCCGCGATGAGAAGCCACCGTATTTATTGAGTTGCAGGAAAAATAAAGCGCACTTAACGCTCGATTTAAAAATAAAGAGAATTTTTCGGCTTTATTGTGCTTACCATTTTTATAAGGTCTCACGAAAAATGAATTTTTTAACGGGATCGAATTCATCAAAATCAATGAAATCCTTATCTTTGTGAAATTATTATAAAAATCATGAATAAATAATTTACGATTCCAAATTTACAATTAACAATTCACAGCTTTCGAATTTCCCAATTTACGATTTCGGGACCCCACATTTAGGAAATTTATACATTAACACACAAATATTGAAAAAGTGGTAACTCTTTGGGACATAATAAAATTTTTTTTCCAATTTGAATTCCTCTCCTCCACTTTAGTCGCTACTCAATTTTTTTCGTAAGTTCACTTCGGACATTTTTACACTCGGTTTCGTGGTCTTTTCTTCGAACGATCCCGAAAAAAAAAGAGCCGCGTGAACAGGAGGATATTATTTGGCAGAATGAACACCGGCAATGATTCCTAATGCTATTTGGAACTCGCTTTGCTTTGGAATACGTTGTATTATGCACGTGGCATCTGTTCATCCACGCGTTGCTTCACGCTACGCAGAATATATTAGGAACAATAGGAAACGTTTTGAATCTTTGTAGGTGGATGTAACTATGCGTATAGTCGGGCGTGTATGTACAAACCATTCTTTTCAATAAAATAAAGACTCCCTAATGGTTGGTGTACGAAAACACTTTGGATATTAAAACCATAATAATAATGAGGGAAGGAAATGTTCCCGAGGGATGAAAAATTCCAGTGTTTCCGAATTTGTTGTCCAATCAATTTTATTTTTGGCAATTCAATTTGAAAATTACAACGGCTTGAATTATAATTTTCTAAATTGGAATTTCCGAAATTGGAATTTTCGTAATTGGAAATATCGAAATTGAAATTTATAAAATTACCAATCGCCGAATTGGAATTTGCGAATTTATCAAATTTCCCTTTAATTACCGAATTACGAAAATTTGAAAAAAAATTGCCGCGCAACTTTCCGTCTGACATTTTGGCTCTTGAAATGGGATAAGTACGTATGCGCTCTCGGTGTGTCGATTCCGTCGAAGCGATATTGCCAAATGTTGATTATGTCACTCCTCGGCAAGACGCCGAGCAATAAATAACCGACAGGAATTAATTCACTAATATTGAAAGGATGATTGATGTTTATTTAAATTTATTAAGCCACTGTAAGAGTCAAGTGCACATGACTCTGCAATGACGTCTGTCAGAAATGAAATTCCATCCGGTTGCTCGCTGCCACTCGAAAGGAAAAGAAGAAGAGGTCTTCTTCTTCTTCGTCTCCTCTTCTTCTCTCGAATTCTCTCTTGGATATATTATGAATGAAATGAAGCGAACTTCGTATATAACATCATACAGAACTGAATTCTTCTTTCTTCTCAACTTTTTTCTCGTGCTTTCTTTAACTCACCACTCAATGGAATCAATGAAAAGAAATCCGTGTGGTCATTTTTAACGGAGGAAAAAAGTGGGAATTAAAAAAAGAAAAAGAATGACGGTTCGTACGGATATCGAGGGCCGAGAATCGAAAGGGTGCCATTTCGAAAGCTCGGGTGCCACACACTCGCCCTTTTGGCCCCAAGCGACCGTCCCGGGGACACGTACGTGTGTGCGTGACGCACGTTACACGACGATGTTGCTGCTGCTGTTGCTGCTGCTGCTGCTGCTGCTGTTACTTTTGCTTCTTCAACGTGCTTCAAAAGATTGCTGATTCATTTTCAGTCAAGGGACAATCCATCTAACCCTAAGATATTTTCCCTCCCTCTCGGGCATGCACTCTTTCTTCCGTCTTTATCAAACGAACGACGGTACAATGCGTCTCTGATTTGAGCATGACATTAGTTATTTATTTATTTATTTCCAGGAGAGAGAGAGAGAGAATCAAAGGCCATTATTATTTGAAAAATATTTCTGTCCTAATATTTTCGGGCCAAGCATGCGCGTGTGTGCGTATGGGCTTTGGGAATTTAGTTGCACCCCACAATGAATTTCTGATAAATTTTCAAATATTTCTATATACGATCCATGATTAAAGAGACTCTCGGGAATTGCGGTATTTTTTTTTTTAAATTCTAGGTGTAAAAGAAAAATTAATAATTATACAAAATTCAAACTAGAAATTAGCAATTTGCAATGTGATAACTTCCAATTGAGCGATTTCCAAAGTGAAGAAAATTAGTAATTATATATTTTCCAGTAAATCAAATATTTATTGGGAAGCATTGGATCAAAATAACAAAACGATACGAATTTTGCCATCCGAGATTGGAGATCGATTTTTTTTTTAATTTCTTATTGATGTGGAATTTCGTAGGAAGGCGCGTAGTTTGCCAAAGCTGAAACCTACCTAAGGAGGAGGACAAGAAAAAAAAAATTAAAAATAGAAAGAAAGTGCGGTTCAAAGGGATGGTAATGGAGCCTAAAATGCAGGAGGAGTCGAGGAGATAAGGAAAAAGAAAATCGAGCAGAAAAAGAGAACGGTCGTCGCATTCGTCGCCTTCCGAGGCGTTCAACCGTTTGATCGCAAAAGCTCTGTCGGTACTTTTTCGGTATAAAAACCACTTCCACCGTGTTTTTTTTTCTAACACCGCAAAATATGCCGGTCCCTAAAAATTTCGATTTCCGACTTTTGCTCAAACCCGTCGCGACGTTAGCGAAACGAAAACGTTTCGCTAAATTAACAAATTTTCTACCTTTCAAAAATTCGTATAATATAAAAAATTCTGTCTCCATATTATTAATAACGTAAATAATAATAAGAATTATTTGTTAAAAAGCAATTTCTTATTTCGTAAACTAATCAAAAATCGTTGAAAGCAATAATTCCTCGACATCGATGGAAATTTTCGATAATGACTCCACCGCGAGTATCTATCCACTCGATGACAGAAATCCGTCACGGAACGTTTACGTTTCGAATGATTAAGATACGCGAGATTTATTTATCCTAATCTCCAGGATTTTTCCCCACACCCTCGCGATCTCTTTTCAATCGAAAGATCAATCGACGTTGAAGATTTCTCTGAGAAAATCCTCGTCCGTGCGTGTGTGCGTGTGTGTGTGTGTGTGTGTGTGTGTGTGTGTGTGTGTGTGTGTGAATCGCACTTATATGTATTAAATAAACGGTCAATTTGAGAAGTTGTTGCGAAGGTGTATCTTTAACGTAAGTGTGGTAGCTATAAGCATATATTTCTAAACTAATAGCCAAGACGGTCACGATGCATCAACTTAAGTCAACATATATCCTTGCCAGCATCAACAACATGCTGTTACAACTTCGGTACATGCATTTTCAAAAGATAGATAGGGTCATGTACCTATCCCATATCTCCTCTCTCCCTCTCTCTCGCTCTCTTTCCATTCTTTCTGCTATCAGTCACGTGGTAAATGCAGAACGGTAAGTTTTACCATGCAAGTAAATAGGCTGCATTGCATATACATTATGTACACTTTCTGTGAATTCTCCAGTAGCCGTACCGGCTGTCACTCCTCGACGAGCCTCTCGTAGGTACGCGAAAATGTATACATATGTATATCAACCTCGAAAAGGCGTAACTTCCATAAAAAGGCATACGAGATACGCCCTTCTGACTTTCGCCAACTGAAACACACACACAATCGCAAAAGAAGTATCATTGGACAAGATTGTACGCGATATGGAAGACTCCTGGAAGTGGAAGGACCCGGTCTCTGCCCTTATCCAGCTCGGTTACGCCCTTCTGAATCTCGACGGTTGGTGGATACACACATACGCGGAAAGGTAAATAACGTACGTATCGTACAACGCGTACATACAAAATACGAAAGTGTTGAAATAAGGGGAAGGACTTTGGAAAAATATGGCTGAAAAGCTTTTGTTGCTATTCATAATATAATTGACCGTAGCACCGACCTCCTTTCTCTCGCCATGCTACTATACATGTATATATGTATATACACGCATATATTATATATACATACCGGAAACTTCACCACTTTTATGGTCACACCTACTTAATTACACGCTTTGAAATGCTGTTGCGTAAAGTCGAGACCTGCTGAAAATCAAACCTTTTGTTTTCCCTCGACTGGGGGAAACCCCCACCCTTTTTCTGGAAGAAAAAAAAAACATATAGATTGACAGTGCGATCGATAACGAATCATTGATAAAATATCTATTTTTCCCTATTTTCTTTTTTATACTTTACGTATTTTGAAAAATATGATTTTTGCGCAAGAAATTTGAATATAAATTTTTTCAAGAACCTCAATTGAAAAATTTACAAAAATTGAATGTACTGTGAATCAATAATAATAATAATAATAATTATTATAATAGTAAATAATTGGACTGAGCGAGAAAGCGCTTGAGTTTTCCTTCGCATCGACAAAATAATAATAATTGTAATTAAAAAAATAGGGAAACCGAAGCCGATCGGAGGTAAGTTGGATATTTACGGCCGTGCAATATACTCGAAGACGGGAAAACGTGCCGCTCCGTCGCGTCGCTCCGGGTCCTGAGCGACGACGAGAAAGACGAACGAGGAGGAACTAGAAGCAGAATGTGGAAGCAAAAGCAGAAGTAGACGTGGAAGCGCAAGTCGAGGAAAAAAGGAGAAGAGGAAATATCAATGTAGAAGATCGAACGGAATGGGGTTTCTTTGTTTTGTATGAAAACAGCCGCGAGGGTGATGGACCGTGGCATCGGAAGCACAAACTGAATATTGCCTAATATTGGATTTTCTCTGACATGTCCACCGCGAATTTCCTCAATGAGGGAAATCTCTTCTCCTTATCGTTTATCCCCAAAGAAAATACATTTGTAATTTCGAATTTTCAGTCAAATTGAATTTTTCACGCGATTTTCAAATTTTTATTCGGTCCAACCGGGTACCCTCCGTTTTTTGAGAAAAGAAATAATAACGATTTCGGGAAAAAAATCGAAACTATCTCCAAGAAAATGACTAAAAATATTATTTGAAAAATGTGGAAAATGAACTTCCAAGGGCGGCGAATATTTCCGACGGTGGGGGAAAGTGTATACGTTATCGGCTATAAATCAAAGAATAATTAAAATTAGCGACGAATTTCCTGCTAAACGTTCGCTTACATTTATCCGTCCGCGAGTCTTTGATGAGCTTTTCCTTCCCAAGAACGGACGTTAGGTCATTTCGTTTCCTTTCCTTTCCTTTCCTTTCCTTTCCTTTTCTTTCCGTTCCTTTCTAACATAGGGGTTTACACATATCCGTTGTCACTTCCCTTTGATGTAACCGTTTAGAATCTCGATCTTTCCACATTTTTTTATCATCTCTCGCTAACTCGTACACGTGCATCTCTTTGACTAGGCATTTCTTTCCGAAAATCTTCTTCTTTTTTTTTTCACGAATTACCAATACCGCGATGCAACCGCGAGCAATTTTGCGTCAACAAACAATTCCCTGGCTCCTTTCTGTAATTTCTATGACGATCGTTGTGGGAGTCTATGGGGGTTGCTGTATTTTAATTGAAACCCCAAACGCGATCGAGAATTGCAAATTTTTTCGCGAAAAATTCCGAATTTCCCCCACCATCAACAAATATTTTTAAAAAATATGTTGATATTCAAAAATACAAAAGATAAAATAAATAACGTTCAAACGTTATAAAAATGAAGCTATTTAGTTTAATAAAAATCTAATGTCTCGTAAACATTTAATAAAATAAAAATTGTAATAGCTTTTGAAAAAAAAATTGTATCAGAAATTCCCAAAATTAATATTTTAAAATTAAACTTTTTTTTCCAGTGAAATTTTATATTTCATTATATATAATTATATTGTATTACGTTGTACATACATTTTATATTATATTATATATAAATATTATATTATATTATATACAATAGAATTTTTATAGAATTGAGTAAATTTTATATGTGCCCATAATTATGTAAGCGTTCTAAGTCATATTTTTTTTGTGTTGATAAATTTAAAGGATTTCTTTTAAATAAAATATAAAATGTTTTTACATTCTGCAACGTTGAAATTTGGAGTTTTTTATTGGTCTTGATTAATGAAGAAAAAAAATGTATTGGAAGATAAAATGATGCGAGATAACTGAAAATTTCATGTTTTT
Organism: Gasteruption jaculator; assembly: GCA_949825005.1. Lineage (NCBI taxonomy): Eukaryota > Metazoa > Arthropoda > Insecta > Hymenoptera > Gasteruptiidae > Gasteruption > Gasteruption jaculator. The sequence continues at coordinate 21,530,043 of OX463763.1, read as the reverse complement.
CAAATCTTGACTTGGACCACTTTCATAATTACGGACACAATGATAAATTGAAAATTCCGAATTGAAGGAAATTGCCAAGACAAAAGAACGACGGAATCCTCTTAGGACGAATTCTCGAAAAATCTGTATTATTTGAAACAGGTAACGCAATTAATCTGGCAATGGGGTATCGTAAGCGTATTCGAAGCGGAAGGAAAAATAAAGAAAACTTGGGAAACTTTGGGAGATTACGACTGGTGGCGTTCGGTGTGGCACGTTTGGGAAAAATGTATGAGATTATCAAGGACAGGGAGGCTTATAATCATCGGCCATAATCTAGATTTGCCATTCGAGACATAAGGAGGACTTACGATTTGACGGTAAAGGTCCTCCCCGGCATTGTCAAAAGGGCCGAGTATTTTTGACACTCGGGTTAAACACCGACAGCAAGCGTACTTATAACACCATCGTCCAATGTACGTACTCATAATAGTTGTCTGTCGTCTATGTGTGCCACAATGCGCGTATACCTCAAATATCGGCAAAAGCTCTTCTTCCTCCTCTCTCACGGTGCGATCTTTCCTCTTTCTTTCCACCCTAAGTCTTTCCAGATGGGAATAATTTTAAACTTCTACTTCTACTACTTCTGCTTCGGTTTCTTCCTCCTCCTCCTCCTCTTCTTCTTCTGCCGATACTGCCGCTGCTACTGCCCCTGGCCGCTGCTTTTGCGAGCAGGTAGCGCATTTTAAGCCGAAACAAATGTTTCGTTTATACACCAAACGACGGATCTTTTCTCCGTCGCTCGCCTTCCGATCTCCCCCCCCCCCCCTTTTATTTCTTCTTGCTTTTATCTTTTCCGTTCCACTGACCCACTGATCAAAATTTCGTGTTTCTCGGTTGCAATTTCATTCTTTCTTCGGAAATTTCGATGGTTCACCCAAAAAAGGGCGAAAAGAAACAATATTTTTTTAATTTAATTTTTATTTCCTTTTTTTTCTTTCGTTTTGGTTTTTCATTTGAAAGAAAATGAGACACTCGATGGGAAAATTTCACAGCCGAGACCGAATCTCGTTTTCCAAATTTCCAAGAAACTCTCGATCCGAAGTTTCACCGCTTCCCCTTGGTACTAAAAACGTTATCGCCTTATTAAAGCAATTAAATTCTACGAAAAGAAGTAACAAGAAGAAAAATTCGGCTAATACGACCGGCTCTCGTCGAGTATCCCACTTTTCACGATCTCTAGCATGGAGGAGCATGGTAATTAGAAAAAAAAGGCTATAAAAATTTGAAGTGTCGCCCTCGAATTTCTATAGAAAATCTAATTGTCAGGTAATAAGTTCAAGTGGCGAGAAAAAAGACGGGGCTGTTTAGACTCAACGTCATCGAATCCGTGAAGGAACGACTTGTTATTCGAGAAAAGTTGTCACATTCGAAGCGCCAGGGTCATAAAATGGAAAAATTATGGCTCTTAATTCCTCCCATGGAAATGAAACCTCGCTCTCTTCCAAAAGAAAGAAAAGTATCCAACCCTGGTTGCGTTTCGAGAAAATCTTTCAAAGGCAGCTCCAGTCGCACTTAAAAAATCGGTACCTTCTATGCTCGTGTTTGAATTTTTTTTGTCTCTCATAACTCAGTCTGTGAAGACTTTTACGATTTTCTCGGGTCAAACGATATCAATTTTCAATTTTACCCCCAGAATATAGGGTAAACATGAAAATTCCAAATTTGAATTTATTTAAATTATAAGAATTTTTTTAATAAAAAGTGGCAGCAGAAAAATTAATGAAAATTTATACACAAAAAGTTAGCGACTTCTGTTGAAAAAAAAAAACATTTTAAGCACTTTTCGAATTTCCAAGATTAAATTTAAATAGTAAATTTACGTGTATGCGAATGTGTGTATAATTGACTCTCAGTGATCGGGTTCTATTTTTCAAAGGACATCTAGAGGCTAGAGAAAGAATTACTACCAACTGAGATTCCCTTTTAACCAACCGAGCGATCGTCGATAAGCTTGGAAAGATTTCTTCGTGGAAAGTTTCCGAAATGGTAGGAAAAAGCGACCTACCATATCGGCCACGGATAAGATTTGGTCCGTATACAATATTCCTGAATCATCAGTCGTAGGTTTCGATGATTTGAAATTGTCGCGGCAAAGTTATCGAACAAAATTAAGGAAAGGGAATTTTTTTCTTCCAAATTGAAGATTTTGAAAAGAAACATTCGTGTCTCGTAAAAAGGTGTTGGAATATTCCAAAAAAACCGGAAATAAACTTCCGGAAATCTGAAAAAATTGTATTGAGGTAAGAGAATTCTTCGCCATTAATTTATGAACGAGTTGTTATTTCATAATTATTATTTTATCGATTGGTGTTACTTAAAAATAGGAAAATTTCGAAATCTTGAATTAAGTATTTTTTAAAAATGTTGTATTTTGTAACTCGATATTGGTAAAAAAAATGGCGGAAAATTCAAAAAGAGATATTTACAGATTCGAAATCCAAATTTTTCTATTAATTCAAGCGTATAATTAACTTCTCTTTTTTTTTGGCAAGAGGATAAAAATTTGATTTTTTTTCTTGAATTACTATTTTCTCCCTGCGAAAATCAAAAAGTGGGATCAAATCTATAAATCTAAAACAATTTCCAAAACGTCATACTACAAATATTATACTCCAAAAAAAGTAAGATGAAAAAAAATAACAATAAGGATTTAGCGAATAGCAAATTAATTCATTAAGTTTTTTTTTTTAAGTTCTCTCTTTCTCTAGGACCGTTGGTTGGTTCTCATTGGTTCACCCAGACAGATGGTTCACGTCCAAAAGCTCGTAACGATACTCCATCTTATAAACAATTTAAGCGCGAGCCGGATAAAGTATCGTCCCCTATCGGATCCACCTTTTTCGCGACGTTTCGGGTCAAAAGATTTTCGTTGGATCTTTTAAAGAAAATAGTAGTATAAGGGAAGAAGGGAGAGGCGGAGAAAAAGAGTTAAGATTTATAACTTCCGGTATGAGAAAACCTACGATGAAATAGTCGTATCATTAGATTCTTAGAAAATGGCGTTTGCCATCTTTTTACTTTCCATGGGGATCATTTTTCCTCCCCGAGTGAGGAACATTTTTTTTCACCGACTCTTGGTGTTACGATACTTCGCTCCCTGGTTATTTTACGTTTCATCGAATTTTCCAGATCGAAATAAGTGAAAATAACGATTTTAAAACAGTTACACGATCGTGGAATTATTTCCAGAAAAAAAATTATTAACATTTCCTGAAAATTATTGTTTAATATCCCAGCCGAGCAATTTTTATCGTTCATGCAATTGCAATTTCCAAACCTTCAATTGAAACCTGAAAATTGAACGTTCCAAGGAAATTTGTTTTTCTATTTGAGTTTTTTATTTGAAAACAAAAACCCACTCTTTTTCGGAATATTATTTCGGTATTTCGATAAACAAAAGGATTCGACTGAAAATAAGCTTCGAGTTTAGTAGAAAGAATATTGGAGTTGTTCGTTCAACAATGAAATTGCCAGCAACACCTTGGAGGCCTGCATAGATAAGACCTCAACTATCGCCAAGAAGCTAACAAATGGTCGTTAATTCTCGCTTTAACGACTGACTTCGCTGCTGCAATAAACTAATAAAAGATCATTTAAAAGCGATGGCCAAGATGCCTGCAGCTGCGTCTGTTGAATAATCCACAATCGTTTAATCCACTACGCGTACTATCACCCACCGTCACTATCAAAAATGCAATTTCTATTAATAACGTCGTCGTTCCTCAAATTTTACGAAAAACCGAAAAAGCGAAAAACAAAAATAATTGAACAATTTTATTCCTCGAAATTTCGAAACTTCGGGGACAACGTTTTTCTTATAAATTTGTACTCTATGCGAAGGTTCCACCCCAGAAAATTTTAAGGGTTTGGAAATTCGGGCAGATTTTTGCAAAATTAGCAGCTCGTGGCAAAAATTGGAATTTTCGATGCCAAAAATTTTGTAAAATCGCGTGAAAGCGCGGGTCTGGGGTAAAATGGAAGCTCGAAAGTGAGGTACCATGTTTCGGAACGGCAGGAGAAAGAGAAAGAGAAACGAGAAAGAGGAAAGCGAAGAAAAAGAAGAAGCTGTGACGAAACGTGGAACCACCCCCTTGACGCGGATACATTCTTGCTATGGTGTACTGAAATCTAAACACCAAAACACTGGATTAAGTGGTGAATACTTATACATCCAGACCTGCATGGGCATCAACGAAATTTAAACACGAGAGAAAGTAAGACGAACGTATGCGTGTAGTATGTAGTACATGCGAGCAGTCTGGACGTACGCACGAGGGGAGAGATGACAAAACTAACAGATGAAAAATTTCATTTTCAAGTGCCACCGTATTAAAAAATAGAGCAAAGTCATTTATTTATCGTCAGTGCAACCCCCTCTAAGAATGGCTCCGGCATTTTCTCGATCTTCACATTTTTTTTGAGGATAGGAACTTTATACATCGTTACTTCCAATGCAAGAGGTGGTGAAGGGAAAAATTATTTTATTTATTGGGACCGAACTTTCACCCCCCCCCCCCCCCCCCCCAAGGGGTAGAATATCCTTTTTTAAATCATTTTTCTTTTTTCATTCGAAAATTTTCCCATTAAATATAGAAACAATCTAAATACAAAATGGGTGGTTATCAACAAACGAATGTTTATCAATGAACGGTAGGGGAACTTTTTTAAAAATAACAAATAATTGTTTAGGGACGTAATACTAGAATTTTAATAAAAACAGACGCCAAATATCTCTAAAGTGTTGAAAAAAAATTCTGATGTGAGAGGTAAAAATTCTACCTCCCGTCCTTCTCGGGTCGGTGGCTAAAACTGTAGGTTTCGGCAATTATCTTAAACTATAATTACAAGAATTGATTGAAAATTAGATTCTAATTATAATATTTTTCGAAATTTTTGGAATTTTTAATGTAGAAATTTTTAATTTTTAATTTTTATATATAACATATTTAACTATAGCGATAGTTTAAATTATTATAAATTTGTTTCGTTGTAGGTTCTCTATTTTTTACTGTGCCACGTAATCACTCAAAATTGAATTTTCCGATTTAATTTCGAGAACGCTGTTTTTTTGGAAAACCCAACCTGGTGTCGAACGAAATTTTTCTTATGCGTTGAAATTTCCAGGGCGAAGAGTATAATTTTCAAATAAAGGAAATCCTTCAATTTTCTTCGCAACCAGTTCAATTGAAGAAAATGAAGAAAATTCCAAAGACTCGATTTTCCATTTTTAAGATTCTTTTGGTTCGTACAGCTTGAAAAAAAAGAACATACCAGCGGATTATTGGCACAAAACGGAGGAGGAAGAACAAGGAGAAAAAGAGAGAAAAAAAGTTTTCTTGGTCTTTCCAAAATAGCAGTAGCAGCGAACCAGATAAACAGGTCTTATTTTGAGAACTGGTGCGTTACAGTCTTTTTCTTCGTCTTCCTCTTCTTCATCGTTCTCCTCATGATCCTCTCTTTCTCTCCTATAAGTTTCCTTCGAGTCTCAACTCTTGCGCAAAAGAAACATTATCCAGAACACTGAAAATCCTATGTGCCATGGTACGTAGTACACATGTACGTACATATAGTACATACATCCGTACGTACGTCAAGGATAGACTGCAGGAATCGTGAAGAAAGATTTTATTTCTACCGAAGTCACTTTTTTCCAGCTTCCTTTTTTCGACTTCACGCGCGGTTCCCGAAAATCCCAATGGAAATCTGGCAAAATCCCAGCAAAAAAACTGTGGGATCCCAAAAGCGTCCTCCAACGCGACGTTTCGCGGATTTATGGCAAAACCCTTTTTTTGTTAATACCAAGAATAGCGTATTTCCTCGAACGGTGGAGGAACTTTTTTTAAAAATAATAAATGATCGTTTAAGGACGTCACGCTTGAATTTTAATGAAAACACGGACACCAAATATCTCGAAAGTGTAAAAAAAAAATTCTCAGGGGTAAAAATTGTACCCCCCTCCCGTCTCGGATCGTTAGCCAAAATTGTATTTTTTGGCAATTATAGTAAATTGCGATTACAAGAATTAATTGGAAATTAAATTCTAATTTTTCTTTTCGAAATTTTCCAATTCGCGGATACCGTGATCCCATTTTGAGTATTTTCAAGTCGTAATATTTAATTTTCTTTTTTCGATTGCGCGATTGGGAGTGGCTGGCTTCGAGAAATTTTCGCAACCTCGAATTACCCCAACGTGAATCGAATTTCTCTGGTCCAGGTTCGCAAACTCTTGACGTTTCGCTCCTATAAATAGCCGCGATGCAGGAAAAAATTTTGAAAATACACCTCGCGCGATTTCGAAATTTATTTTTACAACTCGCAGCGGTTTTCTGGCAAATAAATCCGCGCTCGAGACTTTTTATCGAAAATTCAAATATACATTTGGAAATTCAGACGGAGGCTCGGACTCCCACGAAACGACCAGACTTTGGGAATAATCGAATAGGTACCGAATATCGCAAGACAAATATTTTGAGAAGGCGCTTCCCGTAAATTGTCTTTTATCAAAAGCAAATTTTTCCTTTTTTTTCCTCCGGTCGCTCAAATAACGTAACGAGTTTCCATACACTTTTATGGTAACATGTGGTCGCCATGAGAAGCAAATACCGCTGCAACGGAGAACGTGTTTTTCCACCTGGTGGAAGATCGGTAGAAAAATTGGAATTTTTCATATTTTCTTGAAAAATTATCCAGGTAATAATAATCCGTGAATTGTTTAACTATTATTCGCAATTATAAAAAAACAGGTTTTGCAAATACACCGAATTGAAAAAAAAATTGAAAATTTTCAAGTTCACCCGGTCTCAAAAAATGGTCCAATTATGTAACATAATAAACGATAGAATTGGGAAACGAGGAATCGTAAGACCGATCGCCGCGAGATTGGAGCGAAAATATGGTGGCTGGGGTTTATCGGCACCTGTAACTTTCTTCCCTCTGAAAAAAAGCGAACCCGAAAGAAAAGGGAAATGAAATGTGAAAGGGGTTGAAATAAGGTTACATGGGTAAAATGCCATTTGTAACATACATTTGTACGATCATTGGTATAAAATTACAGTATCGTGTAAACAGAGAATCTCGTCGGCGCGTGTGATGCCCGCTTGGGTGGCCGTCGCTCTTGGGTTGAAACCCTCACGTGTTCTCCAGAAGCACCCGCAAACTTTTACTAACTCTATCTATTCTTCCTTTGAGCGTCCCTTTTATTTACATATATTTTTTTTATGTAATATTAAAACGGCAATAATTTTCTGCCGTCGTAAAAGTGCGAAAGTGGCCCGCGGCTCGTCCATGGAGACTTTGGCGGCAGGAGCCATGCGTAATTCGATCAAAGTGGACGATTCGCGTCGTTCTTTCTTACCCAATTATTTATTCATTTTACTTTATTTTATTTTATCATACCATGAAAGTACGTCGACCGATTGGAAGAATAATTATTATTGCGGATATCATTTTTAACGTAAGATAAGATGCGTCGAAAAATTGATAATGTTAAATAACTAAAATTAATCAAATTTCAATTCAAAAAAATCAATCTCATGCCTTCGCTGTGAATTTAATTACCCAAGAAAAAATGGAATTGCGAAATTCAATAACGACATTCCATTGGAAGAAATATTTTTTCAAGTACGTCGCCAATGTAACCGGGATAAATATAATTTTGAACGCTACAGACCGATGAAATGTCTGTTTCCATTTCTGCGGTTTTTTTCTCTATGAACACGTGGAACCATAAAACTTGTCTAGAAGTAATTTTATTAGTTTTCATGTTTGAATTTCAAAACCGAAATTCGCCTTTTTTTGCCGTTATTAATTTTATCTACTTCCAAATATACATAAATATTATATATATTTTCAAAATCAATAAATATATATATTTTTTTATTTTATTGTATCTAGGAATATTATTATAGTTTTGTTATAAAATCTATTTTATCTACGGATGTTGTCTTATAAGAAAAAATAATTCTGTCTAAATGCAAATCTGCGTTTGGGGAGTAATCTCACGTGTCGCAAGACAGTGAGAATTGCAGCAAAAAGCGAAGGGACAAAAAGGAGGAAAATATGAGTAGATAATTTAATGTCACCTCTTCGTCTCATCGCAACTAAACGATCTTGGGCTTAAGATTTCTCAAGGAGTTTGTTTGCGTTAAAATCTGACGACTGACACGCCAGCCATCTTGTCTTCGGACTTTTTTTGGTTGGAGAAGAACCGTAGTTTGGAATTGGGTCTGATTCTTATTAAAAGACAAAAGTTTGCCATTTTGGAACGTACAAAATTTGTTTTGATTATTTCTAATTTTTTTGGTCCATATCAATTAAGGGTTCCACCTTGAAAATTGTCGAGAATAAAAGGGTAACGATGACGTTATCGTACAGAAATATATACGTTTCTTAGAAAAAAGAAAAGGACCCTTGATGGCACTTAGAGAAGGATTCATCTTATGTTAAAGTGGGTCTCTCAATTCTTAACTCATTTTTCTTGAATTTCAAGATTCTACAATTTTTTCTTTTTTTCTTTCGTTTTCTTGAAGAATTCCAGTGGCAGAGGAACACTTGTAAGTTATTTATTAGACAACACTCTTAGTGCTCGCGTCAGTAGTCTCGTGACTTTTAAGGGTTGATTTAAAGCTGAAACACGAGGGAACCTCAAAACCTACCCCTAGGGAAAACTTCCAAAAAAATCTTCAACGCAGTCTTCTGTTTATATTTTACAAACTTGTAAATACATTTGAAGATCCTCATTTTTCCCATTATTCCCGCAAGTGTGTGCGACCAAGTTCCAAATTAGTGTTCGTGAAAATGTAAATTTTCCTAAATGTTTCACAAAAAAATGTGGGTTCCATAAATTAATAATAATAATAATTACACCAAAAATTTTATGAATAATTAGAGTTTGATGTTTTAGGTAATATTGAAATTGATAATTTTTTACCCGAACCTGGAATTTCTACCAAAAACTGTAATTAATTAAACGTAATAAAATGATTCAAAATTCTGTTATACTAAATCTCGATATTATTATTATTATTGTTACTGTTGTTGTTTTTATTATTATTATTATTATTATTATTATTATTATAATTTAATTCTTGTGAATTTTTCAAGTGCAGTATTATTTCAACATTCGAAAGGGACAAAGACAGTTCTGTCTTGAGGAAAAATAAAGAAAGTATTAGAAACGAAAGCCTTTTTCGTTTTAACGGCATCAAAAAGAATGGCAATAAAAGTGAGGCTGAATGTACCCTCAGTCACGATAATCATAAATAACAAGAGCTTGATAAAAATGTACTTTGTCGGTTTCGGTGTTGATGTTACTCGAAACCAAATCACGTCACGTTATGACTAAATACACCGAGCGTCATTAAGGAGGTTGACAATAAATATATACATATATATGTATATATGCATATATATTTTTTTTGTTTGATTGAATCTCTCTCGTTAATGAGATCAACCCGATGACGGAACTTGAGACCAATCTCACGAGAGATTACGAGTGTCCGACCCAATCTCCTCTCTCTCTCTCGCTCTCTTTCTCTCGTGTGATTCACTTATCTGTTTATCATTTATCATATATTCGACGTATCAAAAAGACACGCGAAGACAAACCGTCCGATGACGTCCTTTCTCGGAACCAATTACACTCCAGGATCCAGTTTGCGAATTACATACGATGGAGCTGCTAATAATCACGGGACCCCGAATCGACTCCAAATAATTAATGCGTTAAATGATTATCCCATTTGTGGATTTAAATTAAGGGGTCAGGCCACTCTAGAGGCCGAAAAAAAGGCCGTTTTTGGGAATTTTTTTTAGACGAACTATAAAATAAATCGCAATTTCGAAAAAGGGTGTTTATTATACATATCATCGACTGTATACACTAATTTTTTCGAAGCGATTATGTTGAAAATGGCGCCTGTGCAGCGTTTTTGCGAAGACGCCTCCGTTTTTCCAGGCCAAACTGCCGGAAACGCACCGCCTGTAATTTTTTAATTACAATAAGTCGGTTACTCTTTTTCGATTATACATTAGAGCAGCCATAAAAGTACGTATCACTTTTTCGATATATTGATTTTTGACAAAATGGCGCACTTCTGAAAAAAATTGCCAAAAAAATCGTCAGAAAATTATTAATAACAAATGAACTATGCGATATAAAAAAAAAAGTTATATGTACTTTTATGGGTAATGTAATTTTATAAATATATTTAATATTTCAAGTTAATCGGTTGAAAATTGTCCGAGTTCCGTTTCCGGCAATTTTGAAAAACGTAGTTTCGAGATAAACGCGTTTGAAGTTTCGAGTAGTAGCTCGCTGCGGACCGGGCAGCCGTGTACTAAAATTCGAAAATCGAGTACTTTGACATTTATCCCGGCCATAATCTTTTGGGACATCATTTTTGAGATACCGAGGGACCATTTAAGAACAAAAAAAATCGATTTTCCAAAAATCCTAGAGTGGCCTAACCCCTTAACCAAAAAGAACAAAAATGAAATTGCAATCCTAATTTTAATGAAAACGGAATTTCCGATAAATTGAAGATTAATATAAATTCAAGTCGAACGAGCAACTGATTAATCTTCATTAGCGAAATTTGTAATCTAAATAAATAAAAAAATGTTTGTATAGGCTGTAAATAGAAAAATGGAAATAAAGTGAAGAAAAGCGCACGGAAGAATCCGGTTGCAGCATCCAAGGGGCACGAGTGAGTCCTACGTTAATTTTCATCTCATTTAACATTTCTATGCGGTGCATAGGTTCTTGCCGGTGATTGGGCGCAAAGGCATTTATCTTCATGAAGGATGGACCAATGGGATTTGGAAGATACCAAAAAGATGCGTGTCTTAAACACCCACGTTTGCGTTCGAAACCACGCCTTTCTACACGTGTTATAACGTCATCTCTATGCTTAAAGAAGAAGAGGAAGAAGAAGAAGAAGAAGTCGAAGCAGAAGAAGAAGAAGAAGAGAGGATAGAAAAGAAAGAAAAAAAGATTGGAAAGTCTCTGTCTCTTTCTACAGCTTCTCATACATATCCTCACTTCGGGCTTAGCGTTAGACTTAAAGCTAAAGTTTCAGTTAAGATTTAGGCGTATACGTATAAGTAACAAACGGTGTGCTAACGTAAATTCAAAGCGGTAGTTTGAAATACATATATTTAAACGCGATCCGACGGCTTTTCCAAACTCTATTTCTAAATAATTCCAATTATACTTTAAACAATTTACAAGGATTCAACTTTCGGATATAAACAATTTATCAAATATACTTTCATTTGTTTATCGGACCGTGCTTCTTTCATGTTTTTTAAGTTACCTCGTTTCGCGGAGTGAGAGAAGAGGATCGACGGTGTTTACGATTAAAGTGTTTTTAATTGATACCCGGTGCAATTTTCGGAAATTTCATTTCAACGATTTTTCTTCATTATTCGACGCCAATCGACGAATTATCGATTCGATCCACTCGGAGATGCAAATTTTCCGGGAATTTTGAATTCACCGGAATTCGAAACGAATTTCGAATTTTTCGTTTCGCCACAATTTTCAGAATCGACGGATCGGAAGTTATAGGTTCGTCAAAGATGGACTTTTAGGACTTTTAGGGGAAAAAAAGTGAAAGAAAGTTTATTGGTCGAGAAGAATTAAAAAAAAAAAGAGAGAAAGGAAAATGTTGTTGGAATCGAAATCGATTTCGAGTGCGAATTCGCGACTCTCCGCGTAACCGTGTAATTTTGGGGATTTTCCCGAAAATCTGAAGCGAAAAAAAGGAATTTAGTGATTTTGGAATAGAAATTCCCGAAAATGAAGAACGAGCCGGAGACGAATTTGGAGCAGATTTCGAACCCGCATCACCAGAGCTTGGAGCCGATGCTCTGCAACAATAACAACGGTAGCGGCAACAACAATAATAATAACAACAACAACAACAACAATAATTCGTTGGCCGAAAATGCGAGGAAACCCGGAACCCGTCGTCAGGAGAAACCCCCGTACTCTTACATAGCTTTGATAGTGATGGCGATCCAATCGAGTCCCGGGAAGAGGCTGACCCTCTCGGAAATCTACACGTTTCTCCAACAACGTTTCCCATTTTTCCGCGGGACTTATCAGGGATGGAAGAATTCCGTGCGACACAACCTCAGTTTGAACGAGTGCTTCATCAAGCTGCCGAAGGGCCTGGGTCGACCCGGAAAGGGACACTACTGGACCATAGACCCGGCCAGCGAGTACATGTTCGAGGAGGGCAGTTTTCGCCGCAGGCCACGTGGCTTCCGACGCAAATGTCAAACGCTGAAACCCCAGTTCCATCATCATCACCACCACCCGCATCACCACCACGCGCAATATTTCACGGGTGCGAATCCGGTCTCGCTGCAGCAAGGTGCCAGCAACGCGACGGCATTCGACAACCTCGCGTCCAACGTCGGCACGCTGGCCGATTACCCGCTCAACGGGTACCAGAACCAGTACCAGAATTACCAGGACTACGCTTCGCTCTACCCCGCGACCACCACCGACTGGAACTACCCCGAGAGCAGCTACAAAGCCGCGGCTGCAGCCGCCGCGGCTACCAACGTGCCACCCGTCACCGTCCCTCCGCCCGCGATCGCCGAGGTCACCTACAAAACCACCGAAGTCACCTACAAGACCGGTGACGCGGCCGGGTCCGTCTACAGAAACGGGGAATTGAGTTTCAAGAACGAACCCATGGCCAGTTACAACAGGACCCAGAACGAGAACCAGCAGATGATCGCGTCCTCCTTCCGCTCGGACCCGACCTTGATCCCGAACATCAAGGACCTGCAGCATCATCATCATCACCACCATCACAATCACAATCACGCTCACCATCAGGACCTGAATTTCAAGACGGAGGGCAACGAGATCCTCGCTGCCGGAGGTGCCAACGGCACGGCCGCGTTCAAGAACCCGAATTCGTCGGGAACGGTCAATCCCGATTTCTACGTCGGGTATGGCTTGCAGGGGGTCGTTGGGAGCAATAACAGCAGCACCGGTAACCTCAACGTCGCCATGCAAAGCATTCAGGAGCAGCAACAGCAGCAGCAACATGGATCCAACAGTCCCGCGAACGTCAGTTCCCCTCACAGTGGATGTCAAACTCCCGTCACCGATCACGGTAAGAAAATCGGAACTTACTTCGGCCAATTGGAAATTCCACATTTTTTTGTAGGAAATTTTGAAAAACGAGTTTTCTCGAAATCGTTGAATAATTTTTGACTTTCCATAAGGATTGATTCGAAGTACAGGTTGCCAAGGGATAAAAGCGGTAAAGGAAGGAGCAGGGCGCGTAATTGAAGCTAATGAGGGTAAAGAAAAGCTCCAAGCTGTGGGTGGCAAGGACACGAATGTTTTTCAAAACGACACGATTTTATGGCAAAGTTTAGGGTGTTGACATAAAATTCATGCAACGGATCTTTATCCTCCCAGGAGCATTTTACCATTTTACTACAACACACAGGGCCATCTGGAAAATCGGAGACACTTTATGACCTTTAGGGCGCCGTGCCGGTTTGAACTTTTCGTTGTAACCCGAAACCTTAACTCATCCCTTTTTAAGTTAACAAAATATCCTATAAACTTCCTCGGGGGGAATGTTTACGTTGTCTGTCAAATTTGAAGGGATTTTCGAAATTCTTCAAAATTACCGGTGTCACAAAAAAATTATGACGAAGCTGAATTATTTTGGAATATTTTTACAAAAAATTTTGTATCTTTGAAAATTTCGAATTGTCAAAAATCTCAAAATCCCTTGTTTCTGAAATTCTATAAAAATATTCGCGAAAAATTATAAATTTCCAGTTTCCAATACTTTGAATTTTTTGGAGAAAAATTGTCAAAAAATTTTTCAATGGAACGATTCGTCCCGAAAAAATCTGGAATCGCGAATCGCAACTTCGTGACGATGCCGAAAAGTGTCCCCACATTTGTTTCTACCGTGATCCAGAATGAAAAAAAAAATTAGTCAGCGTCGAAAAAAATCTATTTTTGCGATTCCCCACTTTCCAATCGCGTTTCGACTGAAAATAGAAGAAAAAAAATGTTACAACATCCTAAAATAAAAAAAAGAAAGAATTAGTAAGAGATGACAGGACCTATTAGTCGAAGTGACATCGCTGTCACGCCCAAGGGAGTTAGGAGTCGTCGTAACTCTACGTGCAGCTATACACTGACTTAACACGTGTCAGAAAAAGCTATACGAGATTAATTTAGCATGAAGAACCATCAACCCTTTCTCTCTTCCTTCCTTCCTTGCTTCCTTTTAAAAAAGAGTAAGGAAACGTCGTCTACTGCAAAAAAAAAACCTTTAAATACACCCCGTCTTCGTAAATACGTTTGTCGTAAAATCCTTAACAATTAATTCGCACGTACCCGAGCATCCATCTCTTCTTCTCGCGCTTTAATTTCACCCACACTTTTTTTTTGTACTCACTAATAATAATGTGTTAGCTACTCGCTTACACGGATATATACAATTTCATAAGTACCAATCTCAAACCGTTTATCGTCCAAATATTTACGGATATCACAAACAAGATGTTCTTTAAACCTACCAACATTGGTAAGAGAAGCGGAGGAAACATCGGAAACTAATACACTTATTATATACTTCATAAATTTCGTGAAAAAGGAGGATACCGTTATGTTACATCGTCGAAATGTTTAAAATTACTACTCATTTAATCGCGCTTATACGAATTTATGTATATTTTATGCCGGGTTTTTAATTAATTTTTTTTAATATCCTTCGAAACCCTCGATTGTGATTTTTTGTTATTTTTTCAGGATCGATATTCCATTTTTTTCGATTTTCGCTGGTGTCACTGTTTCTATTTTTTTTTCTATAAAAGTATAATTTCATAAAATTATAAATTTTTGTTGAAAATTGTTCGTTCGAAATTTCTTATGCACTTTTACAACTTAAAAAAAAGAAAAAAAAATTAATTTTTTTTTTTCAGTTAGGATATTTTTACGTCAGACGGGGCAATCCAAAATTTCCCGAAACGATGCCCGGAGGTGTATCGGTTCTACGCTCGTAGATTTTTGAATAACCGCGTTTCAGAAAAAGAATGAGATACCAGAAAAGAAAATAAGAGAGAAAAGAGAAGAAAGTAGTCGGGGAAAATAAGAGGAAGCTCACTCTCTTGTGGCGCCTATAAATTGATCTCGTTTACACTTTGCTGTCCGACTTTCTGAAGGATTTGTGCGTGGGTGGGCATCGACAATACGTTTATACTCGTGTACACCAAACTTCAGCGTTCTAACGTGTTACTGAAAATTTCAAAAAAAAAATAAGAATTCCAATAATTAGGAAATATTTTCCCTCGCAAATGTCAGTCAGGAAATTTGAAGATTTTCAAATGCAATTTGGTGAAACAAAGGGGGGTTAAATCGGTTACGTGAATTAACCGAGATCGTTAGGAAATTTAATTAACAACAAGGAATATTTTTATCGGCAGGAATTTTAATAAAAAAATGTAATAATATCATCCATTGATTATTACCTAAATCCAACGAGTATATAAAAAAATTTGAAATTTGTGTCGCCAATCATTTTCAATTTTGGGAATTTCTATTCGCTGGAATTTACAAAATGTGGAAACTAAATTGAATTAAATTTGATCTTAGCGATAGAAAAAAAAATAATTGTTGAAAATACGTAATACGTAGGTACTGTGACAAAAGAGAAAAAAATAAATATAAAAATGGGGAAAAAATTTGTACAGTTCAAGAAGACACGAGTGAAGTGGTTCCTTTGGCCACTTGAAAATCTAAAAGATGGCTTTATGCGTATGCACTTGAACGTTAAGTTTGCTAGAGTCTTTGCATGATTTACCCTGTTGTACACTGATGAGGTTTCATATCATAAAATTCTTTTTCGTCTGTCGCCTTTTTTTTCCTTTCTTTTCTTTGCTTTTGTTCCATATGGATCTCATGTGTGGTCTTGCTAAAAAATAAATGGGAAAAAAGGGAAAAGGTAACAAGGAATTTAATAGCCGTAATATTTATTATTTAAAAAATAGTTAATATTTATTATTTCAAAAAATTCACTGAATTTCAACAATAATTTTTTTATATTTTTAATATATATTTCACACATACTAAAATTTTATCTTAAAATGATTATTACTTTCCCAAATATATGACATAAAATTCAACAACGAAAATTTTTGCTGTTGTTAAGAATTTATTTTTAAGATTTTTTTTGGAATGCCACGATTCCGATACTTTTATTAAAAGTATCAATATTGTCACACAGTAATTACCAAAAGTTGGGAAATCTCGGAGTTAAAATTCTAATAAAAAAAAAGTAAATAAATGAATATTTACGATTGTTGCAGGAATGAGGATGCAGTGTTCCAACTCCAGTTCCAACAGTTCCGGTGGAGGTTTGCTCGAAAGGAAACCCTCGTATTTGGGACACGCCGGTGGAACGATGGCAGCTTTGAGTTCGTTGCCGCTCGGTTCATTAAATCTAAGTAATTTAAATAGTTTAAGTATACCGAATATCGCGGGGACGTCGAACGTCCATCATACATCCACCCCGCCACCACCGCCCCCGTCTACCGCTATGTATTACGATCAAATCAAATACAATATGTAGTAGAAAGAAAAAAATATATGTCAAAATCCAGGCAGAGAAGTAATTTAACGCGTTCCGCGCCGCGGCAATTTTTGAAGATTTTAGACCCGCGCTTTAAAGATTTAAAAAAAGTTGTGGCCCGAACGGAAAGTGCAGCGTGGGGCGTATACGACCCACGCTTTAAAGATTTTTTTTAAAAAGTTGTGGTCCGAACGGAAAGTGCAGCGTGGGGCGTAAACGACCCACGCGGCACGGAACGTATTAATAAATAGAAGAAGGCAAACACGATGCAAATTATCGAAAATTACGCGTAAGTCCATAGGGCAAGTACATAACTCGAAGTTAACGTTGACGAAAGCGACTGTATAAATTAATAAATTAATTGACACAAATTTTTATTGTATTTTAGTGTTAAGTTCAAGTCTGATTGAAAATTTTTCTCTGCAACCCCTTTCGGACCCGACTTTTTTTTTTAAACGAAAGAAAATTCGGATTTTTCTTTTTGGTCTGAAATTTCGGTCGAGTGACTATTGATTATTGATTATTGAGTGTTTGACTACTGATTATTTTTCGAAAAATTTCAAAGTCAAGCTTTGCTCTTTGGACACACTCGGATACTTGAAAAATTTACGAAATACGGTTGTGGGGTGCATATGACCCCAGCGTACCGAGTAGGGGTAACGAAGTAATCGGTAAGGGTTGAAAGGTTACGAAGTAACCAGGTACGAGGGGGTTGATCGAGCGACGTCACGATTTCCGAATCGTACCAACCTTCAACCATATTTTCGAAAAATCTGATTCCAAAGAATGAAAATCGAGGATGAAAATCGTCGCCTTTCTAAAATGAATCGAACGTTAATTAATGTTTAAGATACGAGTCGTTGGTATTAATTATGTATTAAGTTTAGCGTAATTCATTGTAATTATTCGAATCTGCAGAAAATGCGATGCAATATATGGTAAAGTTTGCTAAGAAAATGTCAATTATTGTTTCCTTTCCTTTCCCTAAAAATAAGATCGAGATCGAGCGTTCAAAAAATACACATATTGTTTTTTCAACAACAAAGTACACAAACCTGTTTTTGTGCGGTCCTTTTTTACGCGTTTTTCTGTTGTGCGATTTTATTTCTCGATATTCACATATCGCACAAAAAAAATCGCAGAAAAATAAAATGGCACAAAAAAAAATCGAACAAAAGCAAAACGCATAAAAAAAGATCGCACAAAAGCAGGTTTGAGCGTAACGACTTCTGCTGAAATTTCTGCAAGCGATATAAAAAATGGCTCATCACGGAAACGTTCAGGGCCATGGTCTGGTTCAATCATTATTTTCTATAATAAGAAAATGATCACGCCAAGTAGAATTTTCATCGAATGATGTAAATTCTGCCTTCACGCTACGAATAATTCAATTTGAATTCTTTCCAGTGGGAATCTGCTTCTCGTAATCTGACACCTCATCCGCTCAAAGGAGATCGTTTTATTAATTTATTGCATAAGCAACTTTTTTTTTTCTTTGTGATCACTGCTCCTCCCTTTCTTCCGATTCATTAAAATACAATTTTTTTTTAATTACAAATTTCGTCGATGTATCGATATAATTTATATCGATATAAATAACCAATATCGATACTTCGAAGCTCGGGTCGTTTGTTGGCAAAAATATCGCTTAAAAGTTGGCAAATTGTTTTCAATTAAAAAAAAGTGGAATGTCGAAGATCAAGAAAAGTTACAGTTTTCGATTAAAAACGCTATGAAATAAAAAAAATATATTTTGTTCTTAAAAAAAAAGAAACGAAAAAAAATGAATTTTGAAATATTTCCGGTACAAAAATACATTTGTGGAAATGCAACAATAAAAAAAAATGAAAAGGTACATAAATTCATTGACTTTTCCGATCCGGCAACAAGGAATGCGTTTCAACGCATGCCAAGTATGTGCAAGCAGAGACTTTCAACGAGAACGATGACAGCATCATTATCCGCCGCGACTGTAACTCTCGTATTTTCGATAAGATATTTATTAAATAGTTTGCAATAAATTATTAGAAATATTCACCATTTCGAGCTGTGATTTTTCTTTTTCTTTTCTTTTCTTTTCTTTTTTTAGATTTTTATTAAATGTCGACTACAATTTCCCCCCTTTTCCCAAATCCCAAAGATAATTGAAAAATAATTCCGTTTGCATCGTCCCTAAAAATAAATAAAATTCTTATCTTCTAAAAAAATAAATTCAGGAAGGACGTATCTGCTCTTTATGCAAAACAAAGAAACGTTTACTTCCGCTGCTCTTTTCTTGGGAGTCCAAGATCTTCGAGCGTAGGGTAATTTCTATGGTGTAGAAAATAGCCCATAACGCACTGTAGAAACCTTTACCCTTCGCCAGGAAACGTCGAAGACGAGGAGTGAAGAGCTACAAAAATGTGGAAAGGATTTGCTAGTGGACCCTGTTTGTTTCTCTGACTTTTCATTTTTTTTTCTTTCTTTTTTATTTTTGTGTAAATAAACAGAAAGGGTTAGTAATAACAAAAAAAGAAAGGGTATGGTATTTTTTTGGATACCAACTTAGAAATGGATTTTAAGATTTCTGGAAAACCGAACAATTTTGAACAATTCGAAACGAGAGTTTAAATCGAACAATTTCTTCTAAGTTTGAAATTGTAATTGCCGCTGAAATTTCCTTCTTGGACTAAAAATTCCATCGACCGAAGAGATCCAGAAGAAATCGCTTCTCTTTCATTCGAAGAAAAAGTGGCGACCTACTGTATCGATTGTCGTCATTGATTTTGTTGAGAAACAGACTTCAGCGCCATCTGCCGCTAGACGTAAACAATAGGAAACTTTATTCGGATCAAGGATATCTCTTTAAAAGAAATTTCAAGATTTCCTGATTCGAAAATTATCACTATTAGCGTTTTTTTATTAATTAACGTTTGCATTTTCGCAGGAAATGAAGTTCGACGTTATGTGCCGGTGGCGCTATCTCTCGGGCATTAAATAAATTTTTACCTTACCCATCTTTCAATAAATGGAACGTAGGTAACTTCGAAGCTCAGCTCATGACCGAGAGATGGAGCCACCATCGCAATATTTCGATTGCATGGATTTCGAAAATAAACTGTTTATAAATCAAATCGATTGCATGGAAATTCCAAGATTTCGTCATTGGAAAATTATCACTATTACCGCTTTCACTAATTAAAGTTTGCATTTTCGCAGGAAATGAAGTTCGACGTTATGTGCCAGTGGCGCTATCTGTCGGGCGTTAAATAAATTGTTACCTTACCCATCTTTCAATAAATGGAACGTAGGTAACGTTGAAGCTCAGCTCATGTACCGACAGATGGAGCCACCATCGCAATATTTCGATTGCATGGATTTCGAAAATAAACTGTTTATAAATCAAATCGATTGCATGGAAATTTCAAGATTTCCTAATTGGAAAATTATCACTATTACCGCTTTCACTAATTAAACTTTGCATTTTCGCAGGAAATGAAGTTCGACGTTATGTGCCAGTGGCGCTATCTGTCGGGCGTTAAATAAATTGTTACCTTACCCATCTTTCAATAAATGGAACGTAGGTAACGTTGAAGCTCAGCTCATGAACCGAGAGATGGAGCCACCATCGCAATATTTCGATTGCATGGATTTCGAAAATAAACTGTTTATAAATCAAATCGATTGCATGGAAATTTCAAGATTTCCTAATTGGAAAATTATCACTATTACCGCTTTCACTAATTAAACTTTGCATTTTCGCAGGAAATAAAGTTAAACATTATCTGCCGGTGGCGCTATCTCTCGGGCGTTAAATATATTTTTACCTTACCGATCCTTCAATAAATGGAACGTAGGTAACGTTGAAATTCAGCTCATGACCGAGAGATGGAGCCACCATCGTAATATTTCGATTGCATGGGAGGCTCTCATTTCATCATTTATGAGCGAGATTATCATTTTTCTATTGTTCAAATAAAAAACAGTAAGATTTTTTAGTTTATATATCAACAAGAAAACGCTATCCGTGTTTTCGCTTTTTCGATAAACAAATAATGCGTACGCTAGAAGTTCGCGGTAGGACTGAGAGATGGCGCCACCGACACTATCAATGAACGCATGGCAGGCTGTCATTTTAGCGGAATTATCGCGTAATGTTGAAAATGAATTTTTGCGGCTACTTCTTGCCAGAGAAATTTCGTTTGCAAAAGCTTTGATTTGTAAACTCTTCTTTCACCGTTCCTATTTGGAAAAGCAACGGAAAATGGAAGCTTTCGGTCCGACGCATGCGTAAAACGAGGCGAAACTTGAAGGAGACGTCACAACCGTAGTCACGTGACACGATTAAAGAGGGTGGTAAGACAAGATACCCGATTCTTTTTTTTCTCCTTGCGACATATCGTTAATTATATATTTTATTTTGCTGTTATAAGAGATACACTAAATATTAAGGTAGAACAATGGAGGAGATATTACTGAAGCTCCTCGTTGCGGACAATGTAATTATACAGCAGGTTGGTGCATTCTTTCATAGACTTTTTTCCGCGAAATGATCGCTCAGATGTTGCCTTCAGGAGAGAAGACTCGCCGAAATTTCTATAAACACGTGCTCACTCATCCGGTTTTCACATGACAATTAATAATTATTTCTATATTATAATTGTTCATTTTCACATATTAAGAATCAATGAAATCAAAAACACCAAAATTGCCGAACATTTATTAAGAATCTCTCCGCAAAAATTAATTGTAAACAATTGGATTCTTTATTATTATCATTATTATTATTATTATTATTATTATTGTTATTATTATTATGATCATTATTAGGAAAATAATTTAATTAAAAATGTGGACACAATTTTTTGGATGTTATTCCTTTAATTTCCTTTAATTATAGTTTTCGCTATATTATAATTGTTACGATGCCATTGATTAAGATTTATTAATTGAATTTCACAGGGAACCGTAGAGCTAAGAGAGGCTTTGAAAAAACCAGAATCGGCACTCGCACTGTGTCAGCTTATAGCATCTTCCGGGATTCCTCAGGTATTTATTTTTTACTTTGCACTGGAAATCATATTCCGAAGAAAAAAATATATTGATCCGTTGTTTATAACATTTGAATGCGAGAATTCGCTGGTAAATAATTGTCCCCTAAGATCCTGCGATATAATTACGTATTAACCCTAGCGAATAATAGTTTATGTTTCAAGAAATTGTTTAAACAATTTTTGTAATGGATATTTCACACGCTTATACCTTCTACAGGTGAGACAATACGCAGCTGTATTATTAAGGAAACGTTATAATAAAAACAAATACTGGTTGAAGCTACCCGAGAATATTCGAAACGAAATGAAAGCGGTTACTTTGCAGGTATTTCACTATAATTAATGATATCAAATAAATGACGATATATATCGCAAAAGTTTACTATAAAAAAATCTTGAATCTGGTTTTTATGTATTTTATGTCTCATACTTAATTGCATCCCTAGGCTTTAGTTAACGAACCAGAGAAATTTGTAAAAAACAGCGTGACTCAGCTGATCGGAGTTATCGTGAAACACGAACTTCCCAACAACGGCTGGCCACAGGTCTTACAATTGGTACAACAGTTAGTAAATAGTGAAAATATGGCCGAAAAGGAGGTAAAAAGAAAATGAGATTATTATTGTCTCTTTCCGGAGAAAACAAATGATTCTAAAAATAATTAAACTTTCAGTTGGGAACGTACACTCTCGCGACAATGACCGAAGTCACCCCAGAAGCGTATTTGCCACATTCGGAGTCGCTAATGCAACTTTTGGCAGTGACTTTAAACGGTTTACAAGATTTACGGAACCCAGTGACTTATTATGTTTTGCAGACTATGACAAACCTTGTACCTCTCGTTGGAGAAAATCAAGCGGTAAATTTCAATAAAGACAATTTTTCATACGTTTCTTACTTCTACAAATTTGTAAAATTTAAAAATTTATGAAATTAAAAAAATTTGTTTGCAGATGGTAAACGCGTACCATCAAATGATGCCACAAGTTATGAACGGCATTCAAGCTTTAATTGGATTGGACGAAGATAAGGCGACCGAAGCTTTTGAATTACTGGATGAACTTTGCGACAACGCACCGAACGTAATAACACCTCACGTCAAGTGCCTGGTCGCTATGTCACTCGCAATTGCTAGCGATAAGTCTTTCAGCGATCCTCTGAGAGTCAAAGCTATTCATTTCATAGGATGGTTAACGCGTACTAAGAAGAAGTCCCTCATAAAACACAAATTGGTCGAATCGATAATTGGTAATTTTCTTACACGAATCGCTTTCACCTTTTTTTTTCTGCAATTTTTGCAATTTTTCAAATTCCCGAATTTTCTTCTCACAGACACTTTATTCCCATTGATGGCATCGAGACCCGAGAACGACGACGACGAAGATTATTTCATCGGTGAAATCGAAGACAACACACCGATAACTTGTGCTATTCGAACTGTGGATAAACTAGCGTTGAATTTACCCCCCGAGAAATTAATTCCACATTTGGTGAGATGCCATTTTATTTAAATGAAATTAATTCAGACTTACAAAAAAATGCATTATTTCAATAATGAATTTTTGATTTAATTAACAATTAAATTAAAAATGTTTCAATTAATAATTTCGTTGAAAATGCATCAAAATAATTGCCTTAATTAATAATTGTTTGTTCGATGAATAATTCAAAAAATTCAATTAATGCATTATTTTAAAAAATTGCTATTTTTTACGGATTAATTTTGCATTTTTAATCTATTATAATTATAATTAGAAATTTTATTTAAATTTTATTTAATATGAACAATGGAAAATGTTTAATTTAAATAATTTGCAACCCCGAATTAATTTAAATATAATATTTTCAATTGAAAAATTCAAATTCAAATTTTAGCTGCGACACGTCGAACCGAGTCTCCAAGGCACTCATATCTACTCGAAGAAAGCTTCCTATTTAACGTTGGCCGTCTTAGCCGAGGGATGCTCGGAATACATTCGCACGAATTACTTGGAATCCTTCCTTCGATGCATATGTCAGGGAATAACGGATCAGAACCCAGTGGTCAGAAACGCGGCGTTGTTCGCGTTGGGACAATTTTCGGAACACTTGCAGCCGGAAATCAGCAATTATTCCTCGGAATTGTTGCCGGTATTGTTCGAATACCTCGGTCAAATATGCAAGCACATCAAGGAAGAGAAGAAGGAACCGCCATCCGTGGATCGAATGTTTTATGCACTGGAAACGTTCTGTGAAAATTTGAACGAAAGCCTTCTCCCGTATTTGCCGAGTTTGATGGAGAGACTTTTCGAAATATTAACGCTCGATACACCCGTTCACATGCGTGAATTGGCAATGAGTGCCATCGGTGCCGCTGCTTGCGCCAGCAAAGAAAATATATTACCTTATTTCGAAAGGATCATAGCGATTTTGAATCCTTATCTTACCGATAAACAAACCGAGGAGACGATGTGCCTGCAAATTCAAGCTGTCGGTGAGATTCCACTTTTTTACACGATTTTTAATCTGAAACTAGGAAATCTGGAGTATAAAGTTTCAAATTTATTCAAATAATTGCGGGGAAATTGAACTTGGAATAATATCGTCGTTTTTCTCAAAATAAAAATTTAATGAAATGCATTTTTTTTTAGACACTCTTCGAGTTATCGCAAAAACTGTCGGCGAACAGAATTTCGCCCCATTGGCGGGACAGTCTCTGGAATTAGGTATCAAGTT
This sequence comes from Gasteruption jaculator, assembly GCA_949825005.1. NCBI lineage: Eukaryota > Metazoa > Arthropoda > Insecta > Hymenoptera > Gasteruptiidae > Gasteruption > Gasteruption jaculator. The sequence goes on along the minus strand of OX463763.1, from coordinate 21,505,631 downwards.
GCTGAAAGAAACGGAAGATCCGGATTTGAAAAAATGCATTTACGGATTATTCGCTTCCATCAGCAACGTGATGAAGAAGGATATGGCGGTGGCTTTGCCACGGATCTTTAAATATATGATTAATAGTATACAAAGTTTGGAAGGCATTGTGGTGAGCGTTCTCCCCCTTTTATTTTTCTTTTTCAAAAATAAGTAGAATGCCTGAAACAATTTCGAGATAAACTTTTGATAATGATTATTTAAATTTTCAGCCACATTTTAAAGAAGATGAAGAAACGGCTTTTGCCATTTATGAAGACGTTAGTGAGAACGAGAACGACGAGGAGGATATTGAAAATACGGATAACGAGGATGACGACGATGACGAGGATGTAGCTGGCTACAGTGTCGAAAATTCGTATATGGAGGAGAAGGAGGAGGCAGTTTTAGCTTTAAAGGAAATAGCCGAATACACGGAGTACGTTGTCACGGGTCAAATATAATATATTCTATCTTCATTTCATTCGCCTCGCGAAAATTGCTATATTCGAAATTCTTTCTTTTCTTCAGAGAAGCATTTGCCCCGTACCTGGAGAAGTCGTTCGAGAAGACTTTGAACCTCTTGAATTATCCCCAGGGATATATTCGCAAGGCCGCGATAGAAGCTTTGACGCAATTCACGAAGAACTGTTCGAAAATTCAAATCAACAATGACAAGGAAGCTACTCTGAAGGCGCTTTCCGTCCTTGTTCCAAAACTGTCGGAAATTGTGAGGCTGGATGAAGACAGAACCGTCGTCATCGATGCCTTGGATGCTTTCGCAGATTTGCTGAAGGAACTGAAGTCGGATGTGCTTTTGAACGTCGGACACAGGGATGCCGTTATGAATTGCATCACGGATGTGATGTCAGGTGAGAGAGAGACAGAGAGAGAGCACATTTTTCATTAATTCGAACATCGACGATTCTATTTTTTTTTTATTCAAGAAAATATTTATTGGAAGCCAATCTTTGGATTTTTTTTAAAGGAAAAACCGAGTGTCAGGATGAAGATGAGGCCGAAGGGGACGATACCGATGCGGAACAGGATGAGTTGTTGATCGAATGCGCAGGAGACGTTTTAGCGAATTTCGGGAAAGCCTTAACACCCGAAGACTTTGGTTTATATTTTCAAGTGGTTTTACCAATGCTTTTAGAGAGAGTGGTAAGTTATAAAGGTTCAATTATTTGACTTTAGTAAATTGAAAAATTAACAATGTATTGACATTTGCAGAAAAAGAATAAGTCAGAGGCACAAAGATCCTTCGGAGTTGGAACAATGTCGGAATGTTTTTCGGGATTAAAACATGCCGTGGCTCCATTTGTGCCCCAACTGTTACCAATTTTCCTAAAATTCGCCAACGATTCCTGCGCGGAAGTCCGAAACAACGCTATTTATGGAATTGGAGAGTTAGCGTTGAACGGGAAAGACGCCGTTTATTCGTATCCTTTGCAACTGAATTTTTTGTCACGAAAGCTTCGAATGTTCTCTTCCCGAAATTCAGTTTTATCAATTTATCATAAAACGACGTTTCGGTTCTGATTTAATATTCGGAACCAACCCACCCACAAGTTCCATGAAAAAATCCTTAATGAAATCAAAGGCATTATCCAAATATCTTGCAAACTTTGTCGGGTGCAATCGCCAAAGAGTCACACGCTGGTGCGCGTGACAATATTATCGGGGCCATTGCACGACTAATCATGACGAATTATTCGATTCTGCCGTTGGATCAAGTTTTCCCAGTTTTTGTTAGTCAGTTGCCGTTGAAGGAAGACTTTGAGGAAAACAAAGCCGTTTTTAAGAGTATTTTAACACTTTATCAAGCTGGACACGCTGTTATACAACCACACGTGAAAACTTTGCTGAAAGTTGCCATCAGTGTGCTGCACGAAGACAAAACGAGCGATCTGGGTAAAGAAATTGAATTACACTCAAACCTGTTTTTGTGCGGTCCTTTTTTATGCGTTTATCTTTTGTTCATTTTTTTTATGCCATTTTATTTTTCTGCGATTTTTTTTCGTGCGGTATGTGAATATCGAGAAAAAAAATCGCAGAACAGAAAAACGCGTAAAAAAGGACCGCACAAAAACAGGTTCGAGTGTACCGAATAATGATAATTGTATTTATTTCAATGATTGGACTTCATTTTCACAATTTCGACTTCTTTCCAGAAACAAAAGGACTGATAGTAGAATTTATACAATCCGCTCAACGCGACTTCCCAAACGACTGGAATTCTCTCTACGCCGAATTACCGGCGGAGGTAACAAGTAACGTTCAACGATTCTTTTCATAAAAAAAAAAGGGAATTGCGTGAGTTATAATTGTTTTTTTTTTTGGAATTCAGGAGGAAATATAATTTGTAAGAAAAAAGAGAGATAACGAAGCTATTGTTTTTATACACTCTATTTGACAATCGCGAGTGTCAAAGTTTAGTTGAATATGAAGAATATTTTTTTTTATACAGTGAAAAAATAATATATTTGCAACAGTTGCGTATTAAACTCCAAAAATGATTTGAGTCAATCAAAAGTATATTTTCGGAGGGTGCTGAAAAAAAAATAAATAACGCCTTTTTTTTACGCGTCGAGTTAAAGGAACGAAAATAAATAATAAGTGTTTTTTGTGACTAAATGTGCCTTCTAATGAGCGTAACTTACCTGCCATATTTTAATTAGTACCGATAGTATCGGAAAAGATGTTTTGAATTACCAACAGAAATTTTTTAATTGTTGCCAAAAAAAATTGCAAGAAACAAAATTTTGTGATTATTTTCTACTTGCGCTTGTTTAATTTCATCAGAGAGTTAAATTTTCTTTCTTGTACGGTGAAATAAATGTATTGGATCAAAAGTATCTATTTATTTTTGGGATGATTTTTCATTTTTGTAGCATTTGTTTGATTTTCGAATTTATCTTTATTTTTTTGGGAGGGAGGGACTATGAAATCTGTCATTTTTGGAAATTTATTACTTTTCTTCTTTTAGCTGTAAAAATTCTGAAATTGAGAAAGTCAAAAGCAAAATCCTCAATTTTTTCGAAAAAATATTGGAAAGGGAAACGACTGAATATTACAAAAATTTTTATCAACGCTGAATTTAATATTTGACGTTCACGCAAAAGGGTTACAACTTACAAACGAAATTAAAATAAAATGAAAATTAAAAATAAAAAAAATGTTTTTTTTAAACCAGGAGACTGAAGAAAAAAAAAGACACCGAGTAAATGAAAGGAGAAAGGAACTGAATTACTCAGTAATTCGTTACCTGGTTTTCTATAAGATATCGATACGGCACTTGCACATAGTTCGGTGCTAGGAAATGACTGTAGAAAATATAAGCTGATAATCAAGGGAATCATATTCGATATCACCGATCTTTTATCAAAAAGAGAAGTGAAAGATAAGTAAATGGCCAGTCGAGTTTCTACGGTCTCATAAGTCTGTATTATTGTGAGATTGGGAAAAAGAAAGGCTCATTTTTCTTTCATGAATCATTCCCACGAATTTCTCGGTTTTTTTAAGCGATTCGGAAACAAATTCGGTGCCCAGTGAACAAAAAAGTGGAAAACATATTTATCTTTGTCAGCGGAAACACATTGAAATACATATTCTATCTAAAATCGATTACATACTGCGGAATGTGAAACGGTGAAAGAGCAGCATGATTAAATGGAGTTTCGTGAAATCAATAATTTTTTCGAGAATATGAATTCAAACGAAATTTGGCAATATTTCGTTTTTCGTAGTGGAAATCAATAAGAAATCGATAATAAAATGTGGGATTCTCGAAATGTGTCGAAATGTGATTTGAGACAGTCGAATAATTGGCGATTGTTTATTAAATATAAGATGATCGACGTTGCAAATGTTCCATCGTTGTGTGTCGTGTTAAGAATGGCAAGTGAAATTGCGGAGGAAATTTGATTCGTTGTAACTAACTGGGAAACTCATTCGAAGGTAATTAATTAGTAATCGCGCGCGAGACGCAAAAGTGTACCCGTTGAAAAAGTATAAAATGTGAAATGTTGAAAATGAAACTGACTCTTAGAAGTGTCGAGAAATTGATTAGATAGAAATTTTATGGAAGTGGCGTCTTGTCAATTCCAAAGTCGGCAATTATTATCTTTTCCTTTTTTTCCCCCCCGATTTGGTTATAAAATTTTGTAAAGCCAAAATTGGGAATTCGTAATCGCAAACTTTTCTTTTTTTCCAATCGAAGAGAAAGATGATTTTGCAATTTCGAATGGTTTCGCTGTCGAGCCACTCCAATAACAATATTTGATACCGAAATCCGGTCGTGGCCGTTGTTGATAATAATTTTGAAAATGCGGATCGACGCGAGCGGGAAAATAATTATTAGGCAAATAATAAGATAATTTCAAACCAAAAAAGAAAGAAATAGAAATTGCAGACAAACCTGATCAAAAATAGATACAATGAATCATTGGGATGGGTATTAAAAAATAATTCGAAACCGCGATATGTGAAATAAAAGACAGGAATTATCGAATTCTTTTCTTTCCATATTCGGTGGAAAAATAAATGACGCCGATTTTTGTTGTCAACATCAGCCAGCGATCGTCGGAATAAGTCATAAAAATTAACATTTGAGACCGAAAAGAACATTTTGAATAATCAATCTGTAGAGGAAATACAAATACAAACAAAGGTCTGTAGGAGCGAGGAACTTATGGATTTCATCATCACGTGTCTTACATACTAAGGGAATACAATTACACACAAAATATAGAGACAGGATGTAATTAAGATGCGATGATTAAGAAACATTTATAAGTGAGTGGCACTGTCATATCATAGTAAAGGTTACGCACAACAACCCATACAACCTTTTTCGTACGCACTTCTTCAAATCAAATGTGTTTCTATATTTGAGACAAGTTATGGCACAGCTTTGGTTTAGTTTCGTTTATAATTTCATTGTGGAAGGAGTACCCGGTTGTATTCCATTGTTTGTTCCTTAAATTTGGTCAGTTGGTCAATTTCCACTCTCCTTGAAAGAGATTATGTCTTCTATGTAAATATTATATGTTTATAAATACTTGTTTGTTCGTTTGTTCGATTTTGCAAAAAAAGGTGCTGACTTGAATTAACTTTTATACCGAAAATTTACAGAATCGCGAAAATCAGGTAAACGAGCTTTTGTTTTTTTCTTTTATTTTGGTACTGGAATTTGTAAGGAAATGAAAAATTTGCTATGTCTTGAAATTGGAATCGGTTGTGAAAAATTAGTTACCAATAACTTAGAAATAACAAATTGAGGAAAGGAGAGGAGACTAATGGGCAGTGAATTTTCATGACGACCTACTTTGCATAGAACCAATTTCTGGAAAAATACCTCGTGGGTTTACGAAGGTCTACGTTTACCGAAACCAAATGAAAAAAAAAAAGAGAGTATGTATATACACATAATTCTGGTGATTTCAACGTAGGTCATCAAGAGCTAAATACGTACATACGTACTTTCTCTTTTACGTTGACAGTGACTGACATAAGTCAGTGTACCTGAAATATTTTCAAGAAAACGTTTTCAGTATCCAGCAATTATTTATTTTCTTTCTCGCTCGTTGTTTTACAGAAAAGAATCGATCCAGTTTTGTTTGAAATTTATTAATTAATTCAATTTCTCCTTCTTTCTTCTCAATTCAATTATTTCTGGGAAGATATTTTCAGTTTTCAACGATTACTTACTTTAAATAAATATATGTTATTTTTTCAGTCTGTCGATCTTATTATTATGCCTAACGATTTAAATTTTAAAACTAGCAAAGTTTACGAAGGTAAATTTACAAAATCTTTGAAAAAACATAATTGAAATTATAAAAATAAAATTTTAAACTAAAGGACAATTAACCTTCTTAGTAAAATGTAGAAATAATAATATTACGCCTAACCATTTAAATGTTAAACCTAGCAAAATTTTCGAAGGTAAATTTAAAAAATCGTTTGAAAAACATAATTTAAGTTATAAAAATAAAATTTTAAATTAAGACCGACAGACTGAAGAAATAATACATATATTTATTTAAAACCTACGGTCAAAGAAGGGATATTTCAAAAAAATTACTTTGTCTTTTGAACGTCAGAGGAGCTTTATAGTCGAAAAATTAATGTCTCAAAAAAAAAAGCGCAGTCTCTAATTTATTGTAAAGAAAAAATGATCCCGGAATGCCTTTGCTTCGAAATCGAGTTAATTTATCTATTGAATTTCTCCCCGTTTCTTTCCAACTAGATTATTTACCGAACCGTGAAGTTAACAACTAAAAATAACATGGAGGTGAAACTTTATCTAAGCATGAATAATAATAAGAGTAGTAACAACATTGCTGGTGATTGTCAAAGGATTTTTCGAGTGGCCCATTTCCTCTTATCACGATAAAAAGGTCTCCTGGCGTAAAGTGTGTTCATATATTGTATACATACTAACTTACTAAAAAAAAAACCACAGAATGTACATACAGGAGAGAAAGAGAAGGTATTCATTAATGCTCTACATCAGTCTTCACTAGGATACGAATACGTAAAGCGAGTCTATGAAGTCCATCCAAGATGATGATTCGCTATTGTTGCGGTACAATTTCGCCTTAGTTGTTGCTTGTGCTGTAATAGTTCTGTCGAGCGAGGGGAAGGAAGAAAAATGGAAATAGTTGTGGCGAAATTGCAGCAGACCAAATTGCCACCGAAATTCTGCGGAACGAAATTCGGTTCCCTATGTTGCAACTTCTAAGACCCGCGTTCCGGTGCCATCGGTCGAGCAAAAGTGCCTTTCTTTGAGGAAACGGAAAACGAAGAAGAAGAAATGGATGTGGAACTCGTGACAAGAACTTCCTTGAGTTCGTTGCATAATTTTGACGACGGTCGTATTGTCTCTCCGAGCAGCCTCGACGAGTGGACTTGGAAGAGTCTGAGGGTACGTCTCGCAATTTATCGCAATCCGCTTTAATTAATTTTATACTTTTTTTTGTTCCTTCCTTCCTTCCTTTCCTCGTTCCATGACGAAAAAAAAACCAATAAAAATGAAATGAAATAAAAGAGGAGCGAAAAATCTTCTGAAAAAAATGGAATGCAATTCGATAATAAGGCAGAGAATCTCGAGTGTGGTATCGGTCGTTTTATATAAATTATCAGCTTCGTTAGAAGTCGAATTTCCCGAGAAGGAAACAGAAAATGACACGGAAAAGTGGCATTTTTTCATGTACAGCTAAACAAACACGGGACGGAAAGAAATCAAGTTGATACCGATTATTGTGGAAACGGGGAACAATTGAGTACCTACCGACGCAATCCCGGAAATGATATCAGTTTTTCCTTTCTTTTTTACTTGCAATATTTATATTGTTGCCAGTAGAAAAATGCATATTAGTACATCAAACGCGCGTATGTATTTGTTGACACATGCCGTTACACGAACGCGTTACATTCGCACATTCGTGCGTGTATCGTGCCAGAGGTAGGTATTATGTTGCCACTTGCAATACTATCGGTATAAATGACGGGCAGTGGTATCAGTGGAGTATATGATAACTCTCTCGGTAAAGAAAAATAAAGAAAGAAAAAAATGCTGAAAAAAATATTGTATAAATCGATTGAATCTCCATCGTGTCCTTCGCGTCAATCCACTCGTATGACACCTGTTTTTACATGAAATCGTCGTACACACCTTCGTGTGTGTGTGTGAATGTTTATGCGTTGGTGTTGGTTCGTGATATTAGAAGTAATTGGAATCATCTGGAATTCATTACTCTTAATGTATAATTAACGATAGCCCGTTTTGTTATTTTACAATTTCCCGGTGGGAAAATTCTCCAGTTTTTAGAAGCTTTGTTCCGTTTTTCCCCAATTTATCTGAGTTTGCGAAATTATGCATAAATACACTCCGACGATAAAACGCGTCCGAAATTCTCGCTTTTTTTAATATATTTGTAATTATGGTATATTAAGGTGTCCCGTAAATTTTTTCCGCGCCACGCCATGTATGACCTCGAGCCGGAAAGGAAGAAACTTATGGGACAACCTCATAGATTTTTAATGTATTTGTTATTAGAAAATTGATCCTCAAAAATTTTTATAATTTTGTTAAAAGTTACGAGATATCTCAAAATTCTATAATTTTCAAAAATAAATTTTCGTATGATTATAATAATAATAATAAAAATAATAATAACAATAATAATAATAATAATTACTTATTATTTTTTCTTTTGGTAAATTTTGTTTGTTATAATCTAAGCAGTGTTTTTTACCATACGAAACAAAGTCTATTATTTCATTGGGTATATGTTCATTAGTTAAATTTCTGAACCGTAATAATAATAATAATAATAATAATAATAAAAATATTTTAAAAAAATATAACAATAATTTGTAAAATAAATAAAAAAGCAAATCGTTCCGGGAGAAAGGTACGAAAGGAAGGTGCGAGTAAAGGGATGAGAGGTGAACGGATATTAAGGATCAATAATATCCTGGCGGAATTCCTTATATAGAAATCTGCAGGAAATCTGAAACGCAAGCGCGATTTTTCCTGCAGCCTAAAGATACCGCTGGAGTAAACTTTCCAGATCCATCGTTTGCTCTCGCGAGAAGGAATCCGGAATTGGAGTATGGAATCCAGGATTTTTTGGTGTAAAAGTTCGAATTTGAATCCCGCGGAAAGTGACGGTAAAAAATGGGGAAATTCTCGCATAGGTAATTGGGGATCCACCAAAACCTGCCGAAACTAAAATAAGTAACTGCAATTGTATGCAGATCGTTTGTTGCAATAATCAGCGGTTAATCAATTAATCGAAATTATAAACGAAGCGTCTGCGCAGGAAATATCTCCCTAACTTATCGTTTTAGCGATTCCATAATATACGCACACAGAAGTGAGTCGAATTTTGTTTCTCTCCATTTCCAACTGTACGCTTTTCTGCGAGCCCCGGGCATCCTCGTGTGCGCCTGGGATGTGTAGGTACCATTTTTTGTAACACAATTACGGTTATATCACGTCGAATAATTCGTCCAATTTCCACCCTGCCAAAGGGACTGATACCACCGTCAGGAAAAGTGAGGTTTTCGCGAATTACACCAATGACAGTGCTCGAGAAATAAATCAATTTCGAAGTAATCTCAAGTGCTTTTTTTTTATTCGAAATTTTATCCAATGGGATTTCGTGACATTTTTAGGCACAAGAGGAAATTTTATCTGGTGCGGGTTCCCGTTGGTTTGAATTTCACTCGAATAATAGTAGAGAGCTGGTTTCGATCAAAATATGCGGAATCGATTAATTAAAGGAACCTTGTGGTAATCGACTTTTCGTTTTCAAATAAAGAAATCACTTGTATTTTGAAGAATTTGAAGATCTGACTCTGGAGAAAATATCATTTCTATCTCTCTCTCTCTCTATGAAAATATAATTTCGGATTTTTAGGCGAATCAATTTGGAATGAAATATTTTACCAGCGGAGCTTATTCACAAAAGCGCGAGATATGTCAATTTTCGGTAAAATCTGGAAAACGATTTTTTTCGAAATATTGGAAAGATGGAATTTCGAAAATTTTGGAGACCGACCACGGACTGACAATTTTTTTTTCAAATTTTCAACATCTTCCGTGTCAACGACTTTTCTCGAATTTGGAGGAACTGTCGAATTTCCTCCAAAAATTTCCCGACGGTTGATAAACTTCATACTTTATCTGTTCCACTTAGATAAATGTCCACACATTTCTAGTGATTCAATTTTCATTTTTATTCTTTCCCGAACTTCATATTTCAGATATCTCAAGATAACGAATAGTAGCGAATGCTTAGTTTCTCTCCTATTATTATTATTATTATTATCATTATTACTATTATTATTACTATTATTATTATTATTATTATTATTTTTATTATTATTGTACATGTGGTATAGGTGAAATTTAGTAAATTTTATTAAGGGTACAAGTAACTATTGATTTGGCGAAATTTACCAAGGATCCTATGGAACTCGGGTAGTTACCAAAAAAAGTAACTGCCGCTCTAACTTGTTAGTCACGTGGAAACGAGGCGATATCCATAGTCAGAGACTGATAACGACTTCTAAACATTGTCTTAAGTAAAATACCTTGTGTCTTTAACTCGGTGATAACTAAGAAGTCCAAAGTTGATAACAACGCCTAAACATCACCGAAGGTTAAATTCTTTCTGCATTTCTACATCTCGCGAACCTCCAATCTCCTGTCCGTAATTCGTCCCAGTATCCCCCATTCTCCGACAAAAGAGAAAAAAGAGAAAAAAAAATACAAGCAGAGCCCGGAACAAAATTTTTTATCACCTTTTTAGCAGCGACCGAAGGTTGTTACTCTTCGGAAGAATTATAGACACAATTATAATTTTTGCCATAACTTGTTTTCGTTCTCTCGGAAACTTTGCGACTTAAATTCGTGCGTTTTTCTTCTTTCTTTCAGAAACAGTTCAAGTACAAGAGCGCTTTGGAAAAATTGTACAGCGTGTATCAGAGAAGATTGCAAAATGGATATTTATCGCTTTTCGTGCTGCTGCAACTGGTCCTCGAAATTGTGCATTCAATTGTCTTAATAAGTAATGTAAGAATTTGTTTTATTTTTAATGTAATATTATTTGTCATACGCTCAAACCTGTTTTTGTGCGGTCCTTTTTTACGCGTTTTTCTGTCGTGCGATTTTTTTCTCGATATTCACATATCGCACCAAAAAAAATCGCAGAAAAATAAAATTGCACAAAAGAAAAACGCATAAAAAAAGACCGCACAAAAACAGGTTTGAGTGTACCAATTTCTTTTATTTTCTATCGATTCGGAATTTCATTTGAGAAATTATTTTTCTTGAGCAAGCATTTTGCAAATTTTTCGTGCAAGAAACGCAAGGAACCCGTTGACGACCCTGTCTGGTCCGCGACGATTGGTTCAAAAATTTCTCTCTTTCTCCATTATTGAATGAACTCGAAGGAAACATCGTTCAATATTTGAAATAACTGACTCATAAAATAATATTTTCGTGTAGTGCGTGACTCAATACGAGAATACCGATAACGCGTACGAAATATAAAAAGCTATTTTCGTCCATGTGCGTATGCGCGCCTATTGCCATTGGAAATTTTCGTTAAATATTTTTCAAAACCAAGCCTGAATCCGCGCAAACAACGTCACTATATTTTTTCGATACCCCCAAATTTATTCCTCTTGTGTTTTGAAATTTAGTACGAATTTTATTCTAAAATATAAAATTGGAAATTTATATTTTTTTTTCATAACATAAAATAGGAAGAAATTTGTTCTTTTATTTAAAAACTTGATCAAATAATTTCAAAATTCGAATTATTTACGAAACGCTTTGAAACTTCAATTCCCTTTTCTTTCCCATGAAAATTATTACGGGGAGCTAATGGGGAAAATTTGCATACTCGGGTCCGACGATGATAATGGATTATTCCCCTGGAATATTAAAATTCCCTCGTTCCAAAGCCCGAGTTGTCCCCGTTGATAAGATTTCCCAGCCTAAGGACTCGGTACTTTGAATTCAGCTCAGGATCGATCCAAACTTCTTCACCTTCCCATTGCGTTCGTGCAGGTGACGAAAAACAGGCTCATTAATGGTTGTCATTTTTTTTTGTGAAGGTTCCTATGGAGGCATGGTTGGCGGATGTCGTCACCTACAGCGTTGTAGGTGCCTTAATGTATCCTGTAATAGCGCTTTCGTTTCGCACGAAATTGATCGCTAAGAGAACATATCTTCCAGTATTGTTATCTTGTATAGTAGTCGCTCTCTTAATTATTGGCGATCTGACAGTACCTCTTTATTACACTTTAAATTATGCCAATGACGCGCCACCGTTAAGGTGAGTCTCCTTATATTGCCTAATACTGATCATTTTCTTTTTTTTGAACAACACCCGGAGTCGTGGGTCTTTTTCAGAAATACAATTTTGCTTCCATTGATACCTCGTGAATTTGCGAATAATAATTTCCATGGAATGAATTTTCGTGGTTGATTCGAAAGAAAAATTGTAATTACCTATCTTACGAAAATAACAAATTTCTAAATCTGCAATTCTCGTTTGCTTCGCGTTACCCGAAACAAACCTGTAACCGGAAACTACGATTTCCGTTGTATCAAAGAACTCATTGACTGGAAAAGAAATTTTTATCTAAAAAAAGATGAAGAATTCCTTGCAGTAAAAAAAAGTGTAACATAACAGATAAGACTTGTGATACATTTGAATTCAGAAGGAGGGAAACTATGTGCTAATCATTCGAGGTCGCATTAATTATTATCGTTCACCTTCTTTTTTTTTCTACTGCAAAAGAAACGCCTAATGAACCAACCAACTTTTTCCCCAGCGTTAACTATCGATTTTCAAAGAAACTTGGTTTTCATGAGGAATTCCATAGAAAAGCATAGAAATCTCGCTCGTTTCGATGCTGAAATTAACACACCATCGATTTCCATTCGGAGGAAATTTCCTCCGAATGGAATTTTGTATGAAACAAAAATATATATATTTTGTTTATTTATTTTTCTGTTATTTTTGTTTCTTTTCAGACCAGCATATGCGACTCATGCTTTGCTAGCATGCTACGTATTTCTACCACTGACTGAGAATCTACATGCTTTCATGCTAGGAGTAACAGCAACCGTGTGCTACTTAGCAATTCTTTCTCTTATCACCTACAGAAATATGTCGAATTACGCAGGCAGGGTGAGTAGTATTATAAATTCGCAAATTTTCATATCAACCGAAACGAAAAAGAAAAAAAAGGAAATATATGAATCCGAAATATTCCCCAAATTTTTTTCAACGAAATTATTAAGAAATAATTTTATTTTCTAAGACAAGACGATATTAACTGTAATTTATTAACGTATGAATAAATTTCGTACTGTTGTTTACGAAAAAAGTAGATTTTTCAACATTCATTTTGGTTTTTACTTCCAAAAATTCGAATTTCATATTTTTTTATAAATAAATTCCCGTGCCTTTTTTTGGCCAGACCTTTTCCAAAAAATTCTCTTCAATTCGCAACATTCGAAATTCGACAAGTTGCTTATATTTGAAAATCGCCAGTTAATTGCTAAAAATAAACATTTCAAGAACTCGCACTTAGAAACTTGAAATCTTATCTTTCGGATGATTTTTCTTTTCCGAGGGATTCCCTACAGAAACGATTTACAAAGTTATAAATTAAAAGTCGACACTATCTCGAAATTATCAATCGATCCTTACTCAATAACTTTTCTATCATCGAAATCATCGTGGGTGGCAAAAAAAAAACGTCTGGTGAAATTCAATCGTTTTCATATTATCGTTGTATTTCGCTAATAAATAAAATATGAGATTCTGGATGAGTTCGATTTTCTATCCGGCCGATTTTGTCTTTTTGTTTTCAGATCGTGACGGATGCGATATATTTCGCGTGTGTTAACGGCTTAGGACTTTATTTTAGATTTATGAACGAAGTTATTATAAGGCGATCTTTTCTGGATCGAAGGAAATGTGTGGAATCTACTCTTAGACTTAATTACGAGAAGGATCAAGAGGTTTGTATATAATTTTAAATCCTGAAATTTTTAATTGGCAATAACAGTATCATAATTATAAAAATAATTTCGAGTAATTGTAGACAATAGTAATTTTCATAAATTCCATATACTTTTTTACCCCAACAAAAAAATATAATATAAATTGTTTTTGATTCTTCATAATACAATAATAATAATATTAATAGTAATAATAATAGTGATGATAATAATAATAATAATAATAATAATAATAATAATAATAATAATAATAATAATAATGATGATGATGATGGTGATGATGATAATGATGATCATAAATTACAATCGCATGTTGTTTTGATGCGCAACAATAAAAGTTCACCGTGAACTGGATAAATAAATGCATATAAAATGTAATCCGCTTTTACAGGAGCAATTAACTCGCAGCATTTTACCTCAACACTTCGCTGCTAAGATTAAGAAAGACTTTAGAGATATTTTTAAGTTCATCGAGGAGCATAAAAAGCCACCGCCCAAAGGACGACCGCATAAGTATGTCTTTTGTTTAAAAAACTTTTTTTTTTTACATTTCGATAAAGCCTCCGTAACTTGAATTTTTCGGGATTTTTGCTTTCAGCGATCTCTACGTGGAGATGCACAACAACGTCAGCATCCTTTACGCGGACGTTGTGAATTTTTCCGGACTGACGGTGACGCTGCCCGTGAAGAAACTCGTCGAAACTCTCAACGACCTTTTCGGAAGTTTCGACGAAGCTTCGGAGAGACACAACGTGCTTCGAATCAAATTTCTCGGCGATTGTTATTACTGCGTCAGCGGAGTTCCCACTCCCAACTCGAAACACGCCAAAAGCTGCGTGGATCTCGGTTCGTAAAAAAACTCTTCCTTTTCCTTCCCTTTAACGCGTTCCGTGCCACGGCAATTTTTGAAGATTTTCCCCATTCAGACCGCGTGGGGCGTATACGACCCACGCTTCAAAGATTCAAAAAAGTTTGTGGCCCGAACGGAAAGTGCAGCGGTGGTCCGTATACGACCCACGCGGCACGGAACGTGTTAATTTTTTACAATTTTTGCAAACTTTGTTCTCGAATTTTTTCGTTAGGGCTGGACATGATCAAGATCATCAACGAAGTCAGAGCCAGAGTGCGAAGGGAGAGCGGAGTGGACGTGAATATGCGAATCGGCGTTCACTCGGGGAAAATTTTATCGGGGATTTTAGGTGCTAACAAATGGCAGTACGACGTTTGGTCGAGGGACGTCGTTATCGCGAATAAAATGGAACAAACCGGGAAACCCGGGAAAGTGCATATCACGCAGCAGACACTGGATCTCCTCGACGCCACTCAGTACGATTGTCAATCGGTTCCGGTCGAAAATTTGGACGACGAGACTCTCATCAAGTATGGGATCAAGAGTTACCTGATAACTCCACCCCATACGCCCACGCAGGTAATTTTTGTAACGCTCTACCGGGAACCCATAGAAGGGAATGAATTTCGCTCTTTCGTCCCAAAAACTGCTTGTATTAGAAAAAAAGAAAAATAAGAAAATTCAGAAAAATCTTGCAAGTTTTGAAAATAAATTTTGGAAGATGTAAAATGGAAGATAGCAAAACCCTAGCAAAACCCTAGAAAAAAAGGAAAATAAGAAAATTCAGAAAAATGTTGCAAGTTTTGAAAATAATTTTTGGAAGATGCGGAACATTGGGAAAAATGTTGAATAAAATAAGGACGATTTGTCGCTTCGTTGAGTGGTTGACAGACAAACTTGTTGCAGAACAGCGAGAACCATTCGATAGTAAGGACACCGTCTACTCCACAGTCCAGTGGAAAGCATTACGTGAGATGGTACAATCCTTACAACGCGAGACCGAGTACCAGCATCAATTCCAGAACGACCAAAAGATTGACGGCTAATATGACGAACCACGCCGACGTCTACGCCGGAACTTACAGAAGAAGGACCCATTTCATGGACTCCTGTCTGCACGATTACCGGTTGATGCTGAAAGCGGCGGATGCCGAGATGGAAAATGCCATCAAGCAGATGCCTCTCAGCAAGTGGGAGTGAGCAGAGATTTTCTTTTTGAGAATTCCGTGATGTCGTGAATGTTTTTTTTGAAATTTGGAATTCCACAAAAATGATATATAGGGCATTCTCGTGTTTCAGGCAATGGTGCAGATGGGAGCACATCAACCCCCTGTTTTTGACCTTCCCGAATCGTAGCTGGGAGATCCCGTTTTTGAAGGAACCCGATCCCCTTTTCAAATTTTACATCGGCTGCTCGGCACTCGTGCTTCTATCCATGGCTCTGATATTCGTGGTTCCGTCTTTGACTGCCGCCGAGTGAGTTCTTTTTTTTTTTAGTTGATCGTTGGACTTATAACTGGAAAAAATTATGAAGAGAAGATATTTCAGGAAAAACAGAAATTTGCTACGAAATTGCACATTTTTTCCTGAATAATTGAATAAAATTAAATACAATTAATAATGTTCGTTTTTCAGGTGGCATTTAAGTACGATCGTTGGGTATTCGGCGGCGATGCTGTTTTTGATAGCTTTGATGCCCCTCACGTGGATGCATTTTGCATGGAATCGTTACAAAGATCCACACGATGAACACGAGGGAAATGTCCAGCAGCCACGAAATAAGTTGCTTCACTTTATGTATCAGACTAGCGTGAAGGTACATTAATTTCCCCATTTTTTTAAATAACGCAATTTTTTTCTGATAAATAAAATTATATCGCATGTTTTTATCAATTACCGTAACATTTATTAAAATTTTGAATATATTTTCAGGTTGTTTGGAGTGCCTTGCTTAGGACAACGTTGTACTTAGTCATAACTATCATGCTGGCGGCTTGTGCGATGTTTGATATGTTGGTAAGATCGAGTTTCATTTCTTCCAAGAAATCAAACCAGCGATAATAAATAATTGCTGACCTTTTTTCTTTATCGTTATTTTGTTAGCAAAAAAATCAGGATGTTTTAAAATAACTTTAAATCGATCCAGGGATAATTTTTGTTTTTGATCTTTTCAAAATTTTGCAAACTTTCAATTTATTCATATTTTTAAAACAATTTGTATTTATGTTACATTTCAATAATTTATTTTATTCAATTTAATCGATGACTTTCCCCGTTCCAGTTCGAATGTGAAAATGTTGACGAGTTACATAGCAACAATATAACATCGAGCATAGCCGAAAATGGAGCCGCGAAACTCGATTGCATTTCCTCACCTTGGGTAAGACGATCGGTAACAATAAAATAGAATTTACAAATTGCCGAAATTTTCACATTTTTCTGAAACCGAGAATCGTAATTTTTTTTCTTGTTGCAGCAAATGACACAAACGTGTTCCTTGGCGATTCTTACGAGTTTCCTGTTCCTCAGGGTTCACTTCATTTTGAAATTCTTCATCGGAGTATCCATCGTAATTTTCTACATTTGGAACGTTTGGGTCCATCGATCCTTAATATTTAACGTAAGAGAATACATTTTTTTAAAGAAATAATAAACGAAAACAGTCGAAAATGATTAAATCAACGAGGGAAGGGTAAATTGCAACGTGGGTTTAAAATTCCTCAAAATTTTGTGTGTTCCAGTCCGGAGATACTTGGAATCCGAATTTAGATCCACGATTAGCACACATTTTAAGCGTCGCATTCTTAGCTTTTTCATTGCATTTGATCGATCGTCAGGTGAGTCGTCATTTTGCGCTGTCTTTCCAATATTTTTCTATTTTTCCTAAAAAGTATTTTTTTTTCGCCTATAAGGCTCGCAAATAAATTCGGATTTTACTTTTTCTTTGAAAGAAACGATATTAATTTGAGATTTAGGAGAAATAGGAAACAAATGAAAAATTTGAACGCTTGAAAGTAGGATAAAGGGAAGGACCAAGGGTTGGAAAATAAAAGAATGCTGTTTATTACTGGGAAATTGAAAAATTAAAGAAATTGGTAAAAATGAAAAAATACATATTTTTTTCAATTTCTTCCTGAATCGATATGAAAAAATTGTAGCCTCACAAAAATTAGGTACTGCAAATTTTTCGAAACGCAATGGAAAAATTTTGTTTATCCAGGAATGATTATTTATTATTTCAGGCGTAATTTATAATATTTTTCCCTCGAACGCCTGACAATTTTTTTCCTACCGAAATAATTCTTGGTGTGGCGATTAAAATTTCTTATTTATTTCAAATTTTCTAATTTATTTATTTTCTTATACAAGATTTGTTTTACAAGATTCAATATATAAAATTTATTTTTTGTAAAAGATTTTTTCATTTCCGTTACGGATTTCTAAATCCACATTTTACGCAATTCTCTTTTTCTATCAATTTCTATCAAAAACGGCATTATTTAAATTCCACCCTCCATTTAAAATAGCAAAATAAAAACGAAAAAAAAACAAACTTAGTTTTAACTATAGAATATAATTATTGAGCAATCATTTCCGTAATCCGTTTAAGTTCGCGACGATTCATTCAGGCAGAGTACCTAAGCAGATTGGACTACCAGTGGAAACGACAGCTCACCAAGGAGCAGGACGAAGCTTTTCATACGAGAAACGCCAACAAGCTTCTTCTCCGAAATATCCTCCCAGAACACGTCGGTAAGATTTATTCTGCCACTTGATTGCCATTCAGGGAAGAAATGACATTTCTTGGGCAATGACAATTCTCCCACCGGGAAGTGTCCCAATAGTAAGGCTGAAAAGAGAAAGAAATAATGAAAGAACGAGACAATTCTATGGTGAAATTTGCTATAAACTGAAACGGTGTCCTGCAAAATTCGAATTTTTGAATTATTTTTTTATTTTTACCTGAACAGCGGAATTTTACCTGAACATGAACAGGAGCGAAGGGAATGAATTGTATCACGAAGCGCACAACAACGTAGCGGTGATGTTTGCTTCCCTGACGGATCTGTCGATAGACGAGAGCAACATTTTGGTGGATTTCAACGAAATCATCTGCGAATTCGATAAATTGTTGTTCGAACCGGGATTTGTCTGTCGAATCGAGAAAATTAAAATTGCCGGTAAGGGACGTTCTTGAATTTTTTAAATAAATGTAATAAAACTTTCTTTTTTTTCATAAATCTTTTTTAATAATTCATCATTTATTTCCTCAAAATATACTTTATTTTCTTCAAAGAATGACGAAAATAAATTAGGTTCTGTGATAATCAATTAAATAAAATATTTATTTTTGTCACGAAATTTCAAGAGAGTAATTTTGTATCCGAAGAAATTCAAGGATCACTGGAAATTTTTATTAATATTATTATTATTTCCAATATTTCCAATATTTTCGTTATCGCTGTCGCTAATTTTAATTAAGCTAATTTTAAATAAGAAATTTTGCAAATTCCCCAGGAACCACATACATGGCAGCGTGCGGTTTGGAAACCAGTCGAAGGGATTCGATGCACAGCGATATCAGCGAGGATTTCGCATCCTACAACGTCGTCAAAGTCATGGCACAATTTGCGGCACAAATGATGGCAACCCTCGATCGAATGAACGCCGAGTCTTTCGCCACTTCGAAACCGTACAAGTTTGTACCATTTTCAAAAAAAATGTTCATGCAAGAAAACAGAAATTTATGGTTCACCATAACGATACGTCGTTATTTGATATTTCAGATTAAGAATAGGAATTTCACACGGCGAAGTTACAGCCGGTGTCGTGGGAGCTCAGAAACCACTTTATGATATTTGGGGCGATGCTGTCAACATGGCATCGAGAATGGACACTACGGGATTACCTGGGAAAATTCAGGTTCGTTCTTACCAGATCAAAAAAATCAAAAAAAGTAATTGTCTCGTCGAATGTTGGCATTTTTTCGGTATTTTTTTAGCCTCGATTGAATTGCAGGAATTTCTGGAATGACTGTATCAAGAAAAAATTTGTAAATAATGATAATAATAATAATAATAATAATTGAAGGAGAAGAAGAAATTATTAAAATTGAATTACTGAAAATTTACGTGTTACAGGTAACCACGGAAACGGCAGCTGTGTTGGAGCAGCAAGGTATCAGGTGTGATCTTCGCGGTGAAACTTACGTAAAACCAAAAGGCCCTGTAATCACATATTTCATAGGAATCGACGAGAGAAGACAATTGCAGAGAGCAGAATCTATTATCGAAGAGACAAGTCTATGACATTGAAGAAATAGGGCGACTCTAGAAAAAGTTGAATTCCATTTAAGCAAGATTTCGCCAGAAATTTCGTATTTTTTTTTATCTTTCTTCTTGACTCCATTTTTGAAACCTCGAAACCTGGAATTTAAGGAGAAGGGAAAAAAAATACCACCGTTGGAGTGGAAAAAAGCGCACACGCAAATATGCTGATTAGAAATAAGCGGCTACTTAATTTTCATCCGGCGAAAGAAAACGAATGCGAAAATGTTTGATTTCGGGCTTTGCAAGAAATTATATTGTCAATTTTTCCATTTTGGTTAAATGCCAAAAGTCACAATTTCAAGATAAATGGAATTTGCGTCTTCGCGGACGAAAAATTGATTTTTGGACGACACTCTTCCCTTGCAGCAATATTCGACTTATGGTTGAAAGCAACTCTTTCTACGTTAGCGCTGATAATCAAAAGGAGACGGAAAACTGGAAAGTTGAAATTGATGAAATTCGAAGACTGCTAGACGACTTATTTTTCTATCAATAAACAAGAGAAATGAAGATTGGAACCAAGTTTTATTAATTTGGCTCGACCTGCAAATTTTTCTATTGTACATAAAAACTTGTATATATATATACATATACATATATAATATAAATATTCTCGAAGAATTTCTCAAATGACCAACGAATAAATAAAATATTTATTACAGTGTAACTCGCGTAATTTTCATTCACCCCTGGTCGTTACTCGATAAGTTAGTGTATGACTTAAAAAAATAATAATTACCTCTACGATAAATGAGCTTTTGATATTAATTAAACATTAAATTGATAATAATAATAATAGAGAATAATTAATCTAAATATAAACGATAAAATATATTTTCGCATATAAAATAACGTATCACAGCTAGATATAAATATGTATTTGCAATTTCCAATAATCCCTTGATATCTCTATTATTTTTTTAAAACTTTTTTTTACTGATAACGTTAAAAGCTCTTCTATACATTAGTTTGTTTACAGAATGATTATGCAGCTCGACACCCACTTTTCTAATACATAGAAAACTCATTGATCCGTTTTATCTCGACTGCCGTAAAACAAATTGATACAAATTTGATTGACGATTTTTTTTTATTTGTTGCATCATTATATTTAATTTTTTTTCTGTCAAAATAAAAATTCTCAACGCGGCCAAGGGAATATTTATAATTATTCATGCATCCAATAAAGGTCAAATTTCTGATCTTCTTCATTTAAAATAGACTATTGGAAATAACGATCCGTTTTGATAGTTCCAATAAATATATTAAATAAATAAACGAACATTCAATTATGTCAAAATGATGACACACTTTTGAGTATATTGTCTAAGAATACCCCAGCTAATCAATAACGTCGGTGCAACAATGCTGTTCCAACAATGCCCTGTTTCATTCAAACGTCTCGTGGAAGCCTAGAAAAGACAATTGAGGCATTTCGATTCGCAACAACTACAATCTCAAGTTATTTATTAATCCATTACGAGAGATTCGAAACTTTTCAATAAATGTTTTATCAATTTTTGTATTTATTCAATAAATATATTGTTGTACCGAAACGAGGGCCCATAAAATTGCAAAAAAAAAATTAAAATCAGGCTCTTCGTTTTTATATTTCCATTTTTACGAGCAAAAAAGAACCAAATTTCTATTATTCCATTTCGAAAAAACCAAAAACCGTCGCGTCCCTCGTGAAATCGTACGGAATCTACCCTCGGGCGTAATTCAAAACCGTCGTTCCTACGTTCTACCCCTCGAGGGCTCGATCCCCAACCTTTCTTCTCTTTTACGAAGGTTTCTCGTGTCAGGGTTGCGTTCGTTCAGTCGGGGCTGCTCTCACGTTAGGGTGGTTTCTACCCTTACTGGGAACGAGAGCAGTTCGAGGGAGAGCTAAAAATGTGCATATCGACTGCGGTTTTCCGTGAAATTGAAAATCCGTGCGATTCGTCGAGATCGGCACGAATCTCGAATCGGGCTTTTCGCGAAGTTCCGCAATTTCGCATGGAGTGCTATTGTTAGAAGTTCGCATTGTTATTAGCGGTGGCTGCAGCTTGCTTGCCGCAGCAGAAATTCAAACGTAATCTCCCTCGAAAGTGTCCTATATCTCGAGCAAGTGCGCAAAGAGGGGATAGAACATG
Organism: Gasteruption jaculator; assembly: GCA_949825005.1. NCBI lineage: Eukaryota > Metazoa > Arthropoda > Insecta > Hymenoptera > Gasteruptiidae > Gasteruption > Gasteruption jaculator. The sequence goes on along the minus strand of OX463763.1, from coordinate 21,483,737 downwards.
TTCGCATTCGTTCAACTGTTCAAGTGCCTTTGACATGGCGTCAGGAACAAATGTGTGCGGCAGTTCCTACTATCGAGTTTCGAATAGAAATTAAAAGAAAAAAAAAGGAAAAGAAATGTTCAACCACCGCTCGCTTCGTTGCTTCGTTTCCACGATTAGGTAAAATTTTTCATCCCTCGGTGGAAACTAGAATAAAATTGATAAATAAATAATTAATGAAATAATTAAGCGACACAAATAATAATAATAATAATAATAATAAATACAAAGGGGTGAAAAAATTCCTTGCAATAAAATCGTGTCGGAAAAAAAAATCGGTTTTGGATTTCCCGGAATTGATTTTCGAGCAAAAAAAAATAAAGTTAAGAGTAACGATAATAATAATAATAATAATAATAATAATAATAATAATAATAATAATAATAATAATAATAATGGGATGAAATCAAAGCAAAGTGTGAACTTTTATTTTTTTTTGTGTTTGTGCTGTTATTATATTATTATTTTCCTCCGAAAACGAGATTTTCCCCGAATGCACCCTACTTTCGGAGATCTCGTCGCTTTTGATACAACCGAACGCCTTTGCTTACGTAACAAAAATTATTTTTGCGGTGATAACGAAGGCACTCCAGATTTAAACGCTGAATAAGCTAAACCGGAGTTCACCGCGGCTAGTGGGATCTCTCTTTTTCTCTCGTACGGAACGTGACTTATAAAAATACCCTCGGTTGAAAAAAAAAAACACATTCGCCGTAAAAAATCGCTAAAAATTGATTTTTGAACACCGATACCGATATTATTGACGTAGCGTCGATATTCTCGAAAATCGAGAAAATCGTTCTTTCGGAATTCAACATATTTTCCTCGTTTTTTTCGCTTCTTCTTTGCAGGACAAACGGGATCGGCAAGGAGTGACATGGCTGATTTTGTTTAAACAAATTAGATAAAAATTATGACAGCAGCACTAGTCATGGAAAGCATCAATTGGGATCCCGGTAAGATCGAAAACATTTTCCTTCGTTTTTTTTTTTCAAACGATTTCAATTTTTGAAAAATTGCGAATGAACCCCAGGTCGATGCGTTTTACGAAAATATGCGGATATCGGTTTTCATTTGTGCGTTTCATCTCCGTCTATAGATAGAACGCACGCGTTCTAACGCACAGCGCGCGGTATACCTAGTTCTCTCGGTCAACTCTGGCGTCTCTTTCTCTCGTGACTATACCAGAAATTAATTTATCGATTTTGCACGACTCGCTTCTCTTCATCGAACTTCCCTCTTTGGCACACGGGACAATTTGGCTTCCCATGGACAAAAAAAAATATAAATATACGTATATTTAAATACTTATACACGTATTTAAGAAAAAAAATAATAATAATTCAGCAGACGGAAATTCGAGTTGATAAAAAAATATATATTTACGGGATTTTTATGAGAGACGTCTCGCGCAATTTGTCGACAGAAAGTTTATTGATTGCGAATTGACTCAATTTTGAAATAATTCGATAGTTTATTATTTAACGCGATTTCGATGCAACCTTGTCGATTTTTTTTTTAAGCGCAGCCTCAAATTGGTAGCAATAACGTAGGATAAATTGTCAATTAAAATAATTAACTCTCCATTCAACTTTTTCTGAGTAAAAAGAAAAATGTATTTCTGCGTTTTTTAGTTAACTGCTTAATTGTCAAATAAAATTTCGAATCGAATCTTTCAGCGCTGTCCAAGCTGTTGAATTCTTTGAAAGAGAATAAATCCGAGATTCCAAGTTGCACCGATGAAGAATTCGGTTTCCTCAGCGAGTTACTGCAGTCCAAAGAATTAAACGCTCTCGTTAATGTCCACAACAAGATTCTTAGTAACATCAAAGATGACAAATTTTTCCCCGTTCTCTCCAACGCCATGGACATTGACATCGAGGTGCTGGACTTGCTGTCCAGGAAAACTCACGATTCGGAAGATTGCAAGGAGTTGTTCCATTTGTTACAGAAACCTCACATTCAGGTACGATTATTTATTTGTTATTTTTATTATTTTGCTATTAAATTTATTATTATTATTTATTGTTATTATTTTAATTTTATTTATTATTTTTATTATTTATTTTTTATTAGAATGTTTTTAATATTATTTATTATTATTTTACTTTTATTACTTTAAATTTGTTCGAACTAATTGGACATAAATAATTGGTCAGGACTTTCGTCAGGGTCAGGTTTCGTCTGGGACAGTTTCAATTAAAACTTACCATCATCCCTTTTTTTTCTTCGCAGGGGTTGCTCTGTGCACACGATGCAGTTGCACAGAAGGACTATTACCCAAGATTGCCTGAAATTCCGTTGGAAGTGGACGAGGACGAAGAAACCGTGAAAATCGTCCAACTGGTGAAATCCAACGAACCGCTGGTAGGTTCCACAGATTCTCTATTTTCAAAAATTGTGTTTCCTCATTTTGGGGGAAAGGGAGAGTTAGAGGGATGGGGGGGGGGGGGATTTTATCAATTAATGCCTTCCATTCTAGTTCCACCCGATTGCACTTTGATCGAGAGTAACTTTAGCACCGCAATTTTTTTTTTTCAATTAAAAATATACACACTCGACTTCCGAACCTTTTGTCATCAAACTACCTTTTGACATTTTTCTTTAAAATTTTTTGACACGTGCAATGTCCACTTACAGCCGCGTAAAATTTGTGTGCGACGCGATATATACGAAAAATAATGACAAACGTAAAGGCGAGTCTCCACTGCACGCGAGCTTAAGGCGAATATTCACTGCCCCGGTAACCAACGACAGCGGCCCGTGAGCGTGGTTCATTTTTCTTGGTTTGTCAAAACCGCCTTCGGTTCAGTTTCTCGTCATACGTGACTGCAATCGACTCTTCGCTAATTTTACTGATTCTGTGTTAATTGTAATTAATACGTAGGTATTTCGATAATTAATTAGAACATCGGGGATGCAGAATTTATGACGAAACACTGACGTGAGGAAATAACGAATGATGCATTATTGTTTTTGTTATTATTATTATTGTCATTGATACACGCGATGGCTTATAAGATATTACCGTCCCATCCACCCTTTTCTTCCACTACTACTACTACTATTTATTAGTACTGCTACTATTACTACTACTACTACTACCAACCAAAACAGCACATGAACATTTATTTAATCACGAAAAATTTCTTTATCGTCAAACTTGCTTCGAAGTGTGGTACCGGCGTTGAACCGATCGTGGTAAGTTCTCTCTGAGGGCTGCTGTAGCTTTAGCAAAATCTCCACCAAAAAAAAAAGAAAAAATGTATCGATAAGCGAACGAAAATCTATATCCTTCTTCTTCTTCTTCTTCTTCTATTTCTTCTACTTATTTTTTTCGCCATTTCTATCCCGTCACTATCGAATCCTGTCGTTCTGCACCCGAAAAAAAGGAATCCTCAAAATAATGAAAACTGTTAAGTACAAAAAATAATAAGTTTGCACCCATGACGTAAAATAACGAAACAAAGCTGCAAAATAATCGATATTCTTGGAAAGTTCTTGATTCGATGCGATTTTTTAATAATTATGATAATAATTATCTTAGAATATTTCTTGTAAATTTTATTACTTTTGTGCGTCTTCAGTTTTATTTTTTTACGTCAGGAGTGCATCTTCATCATTTTTGAAATTATTCTTCTCCTCTAACATGTGACTCCACTTTCAACTTCAGTTCAGTTTTTCTTTCGTATCATCTCTAAAGCTATTAGCCTTTGCTGAATGTTTACGTGTTTGTTGCATTTTTACATAGTTTTATCATTATCATCATCATGATCATCATCATCATCAACTTCATCAACTTCATCGTCTCTCGTCATCGTTATCGCCATCATCTATAATCAAAGAGATCATCTGTAATCGATATCTTGGTTCAATCTATGATTTTTCCGGACAAAAATGGTCCCCCTCTACCATGTAGAGATTTATCTTGGCCCGAGATTGGCCCGAAATATATAATTAAAATAATAATTAATTTTAAAAAAAGGCCCATCTTTCGTTAGGATAAATATCTGCTCGAGACTCGGCATCGTGAATGTAGCGAATTTTTCTATTTTTCTTTTAAAAAAAAATTCTGTATTTTTTTGAGTTTCAATTTGATCAGTGATTGGCTACATTCGCTAATTACGAGTCGTTGTTAAAATACCTATGACAGCTTCTGTGTGTAAATAAATAATAAAGAAAGAAAAAATGCGCAATTTTATGAATTTGATATCCAATGAAATCGAAATGTATTTTTTTTTATAAAATATATTTTCTTTTTTTTTTATATTATATAAAAATTTTTATATAAATATACTTTATATAAAATATATTTTCGAGTCACAAATATGAACAGTGCCAAAATTCGATCGAGGGTAGATTTGTTATTATTAATTAATTTATTTTCATCGTCGACTCCACTGACATCGAAAATTCGAAGGGAACGAATGAAATAATTTTGCAGTATCAGCTTTCGCATCTTTGGCTTTCAAATTCATAGAAACAATTAATATAAATATAACAATTATTGTAAGTTTTGTTAAACAAGAAAATAAGGCGATGCGAGAAATGGGGAATTTCCGGGCATTTCTTAAGTTTCTTTCTTTTTTTTCAATGACTGCATAAAATCGTGAAAATTTGCAACTTCCATCGAATTTGAAAAAGCAAGATTTACAGTTTTCCCAATTCCCCCATGGCTTTAATTTCACCCGGGATGAATAAATAATGTCGAAGTGATCGATTAAAAAAAAAATCGTATATTGAAAAAGACACAAAAATTAGGAGGCTCATAGATTCGCAAAGACTCTTTATTTTGAACTTTTTTTTTAAAGATAATTTTAGAGGATGCTTCCTAGTACAATGCGCGGATGAAAAAAATTGCCAAGCGAAATGACACTATTTGCACGTTCCTTATTAACAATAGGGAGCCACCATAAAAACCTGCGAAGTCACTGGAAAAATCGTCATTGCGAGAATTATGCACGGGGGTGCGGCAGACAGATCGGGGCTTATTCACGTGGGAGACGAAGTCTGCGAAGTCAATGGCATCAGCGTCGAGGGAAAGACGCCCAACTGCGTCCTCAAAATTCTCGTGAGTTACCATAAAAAACGTCTATTCCGATGCTGCAATTCGAATTACGTTAATTACAAAAGTTCATTCTTTTTTAATTTCAGCAAAATTCCGAGGGAACCATTACCTTTAAGATCGTACCGGCTGACAGCAAGGGTGGCGTCCGAGAAAGCAAAGTAGGTCCCGTTCCTTCGAGAAAAAAATTTATACGTAGAAAATTGGAGTCGATAATATTAGAAATTGATTTTTTTTGCAATTCCAGGTTCGCGTGAGAGCTCATTTCTCGTACAAAGCTTCCGACGATCGTTACATCCCTTGCAAGGAAGCCGGGTTGGATTTCAACAAGGGTGACGTTCTCCATATCGTCAGCCAGGATGACGCTTATTGGTAAGAAGTGACGTGAAATAAGCAAATTTCTATGGCGATTTTGCTAGAATTGGTTGAAAAAATTTTCTGTTTCTTCTAAACCTAAATTTCAATTTCAATTTATGGCCGATAGGAAACAAAAAATCGATAATTCAAATATTTTTAATGGAAGCGTGGAACCGTTGCATCAATTTCGAGCTCCAAGAACCTAAAAGGTCGGTCTTGGGCGTACCTTCATTTCAAAATGGGATAAAAATGAAATTTTCAAAACCGGGGTGGAACGAGTGAGTCATTTCGGGGGTAATTTGACGGGTAGTGCAAAATATAGGGAATCAAATTCAATTACACGATTCAAAATGACCCTAGAAATAAAAGATTTGCTATTGAAATTTCAGGTGGCAAGCCAGGAGGGAGGGCGATCGTAACATGAGGGCGGGATTGATCCCGAGCAGAGCTCTAGAGGAACGTCGGATCATTTTAGAGAGACAAAAGGAGGAAAAGTCTGATCAGGAGGATATAAGTAAGTGCTTTCGAATGAAATCGTCTCTATTAATATAAGAACTAATTAATTAATTATATAATTAACTAACTATTGAATGCCAATTAGCTATTCGTTAATCGTGGTTCCTGTGGAATGCCTTGGATTACTAATACCTCTTCCCTCTAATTACTGTGTATCTAATATTAGCAGTATCTCAAATACTATTGCATTGTTATTATTATTGTTATAGCAGAGTCGAATTTGGAACGATACGTTATCCAAATTCAAAAAATGAGATACATGTCAGAATTTGTCGAATATAAATTTTTGCAAAAAGTAAAAAAAAACCATTAAGAATAAATTAGACTAAACTATCGTTAGACTGGCTATCGTTAAATCGGGTCCGACCTACCGTGATCGAAAGGAATCGATATTAACGAGAGATAAACGTATGACCTAACCACCCGGCGGTTAGGCTTATGTTCTGTTCCAGTGCCTTTGCCTGCATTGTGCCCCCGTCCCAGTACCTCTTTGCACGCTTCGCCTACAAAGTGCAACATACAAGGAATTAAAACTAAAAAAATCATGTATGACGCTGCAGAGAACGACGACTTTGACCGCGAAGAAATTCCCACTTATGAGGAAGTTGCTAAACTCTATCCAAGACCTGGAATTTACAGACCCGTGGTTCTTATCGGACCTCCCGGAGTCGGACGTAACGAGCTCAAGAGGAGGCTCATGGCCACCGATCCGGACAAGTACAGGACTCCCGTGCCATGTAAGTGTCGGAGAATGCGACGTTTCTGGAAAAAACTCGAAATTTCAAGGAAATTCGGAAACTCAGAATTTCAGGGAAAATTGAAAGCTCGGACTTTCGGGGAAATTCGAGTATTTCAAAATTACTAATTTTTTTTTTCTTGGAGGTTTTTTTGCCCGGAGAAAATGGAATTATCGATTGAGGAGAAATTGGAACGCAAAAACTCCGTAATTTGGAATTATTTCCATTTTGAAAATTGATTTTCGAATTTTCTTGCGATTTTTAATAATTTTTCATTAAAAAAAAATTGAGAAATGGCTGGTCGTTATTTTTTGTCGCGCAGATACATCGAGACCGCCAAGACCAGGTGAGATAAATGGCAAAGAGTACCATTTCGTGAGTCGAGAGGAAATGGAAGCCGACATCGATAGCGGTAAATTGATAGAATACGGGGAATACAAGGGTAACTTGTACGGAACAAGTGCGGAAAGCGTGAGTTCTCTGGTGAACGCTGGATACGTGTGCTTGTTGAGTCCGCATTATCAAGCACTCAAGATGTTACGAACGCCTCAACTCAAGCCTTACATTATTTATATCAAACCACCGAGGTTTGAAATCTTGAAGGAGACCAGAAACGAAGCGCGAGCAAGGTCCACTTTTGACGAAAGCAATTCTAGAGGTTTCACGGTAAGATTTTGCTCCAATCACCATGTTTTTCTTTTTGCAATTAAATATATGATAATTTATTGGTTTCTATGGGGAACCGAGCGATGAAAAACAATTTTTTTTTTCTCTATTTACGTAGATCGAAATCATTATTTTTTTTTACCCGATCGAATTTGTGAATCGGCAAACTTGTAAATAAAATATAATTCATGTGAATTTCAGGACGAAGAGTTGGAGGAAATTTTGCACAGCGCAGCGAGAATAGAGTTCCTCTATTCGCATTTGTTCGACGAGACGATCGTGAACGCCGATCTCTCGATGGCTTTTGAGCAATTGGTTGGTGCAATACACAGAGTCGAATCCGAACCACTTTGGGTACCGGCTTCTTGGGTTCAATGAAGGCTTTTTTTCTTCGACTTCGAGTGGCTGTTCATGTTTTTTCCATTTGTTTGTTCGTTTGTGTAAATGGGAGAAAGATAGAGAGAGAGAGAAAGAGGGATCGAAAGAAAGAAAGGACCTTCGACAAGAAGTTTTGCAGGAAATCCATCGTCGTCACTTCCACGAATAACGTTATTAAAGAAAAAAAAAATTTAAATAAATGAAATTGTGTATATGTATGAAATATTCTATAAGAGTTGTTGACGCAAATGATAGATTAAGTAGACGAAATAACAAACAAACAAACGTATCGTAATTAATATAAATTAATTCCGAAGGATCGACTTCTTTTTTAAATGGAATGATCTTGTTATGATTATTATTATTATCGTCATTAGTATTATTAATAATAATATTATTATTCTTTCCTTTTTGTAATAAATTCACTTTTTTTTCTCCTCGAAGGAATTGAAAAAAAAGAAAACAATTCCGAGAATTTATTGCGAGTTTATAGAAATTAACCCTCACTGCCAAAAAAAAGGAAGAAATTAATATAATTATAATTTCGTTTCGTGAATTTCGAACCTGTAGAGTCGAAAGGGTATGACAGAGAGTGGCTGGATTTGTAACCAAATTACTCTTATTTTTTTTTGCTGTCCTTCTTCATTCTTTTCCTTCGAACGATGTTTTTTCACACGTTATAATGCATATGTGCCAATCTTCCAGCGTTACAATATTAAAAAAAAGTATACTTTTAAATAAAAGGAAAAAAAGAGGAAGCTCATCATTGTTGATGTAAACTCTGTAATGATTGTAGCGTTACACTTTGAATATACTTTGAATATCACATGACAACCTAAAAGAGAACGACAAGTTAACGATTGCGTTTGTTTCTTTCATTTTCCTTTCTCTAAATCCCTTTTTGATTTAATTTTTTTTTTCAATTTTAGCAATTTTTGAAAATAAAGAAGTTGACCGCGAAAAATATTGAATGTTTGAAATATTTTTGTAGCAAAACGCAAAATATCAGCGACTCTTGTAAATCCTAAAAATACATTTAAAAAAAAAATAAAATACGAATTTCAATGCGAAAATTGCGAAATTACGGTAATTAATTTTTTATTCATTTAAATAAATTATTATTTCAGCAAAATAAATATGAAATTGCTAATTTTCCGGGGCAAGAAAAATAACCGGTAGAAAATGTTACTAAAAACTGTCGAAATCACGGAAATACTTATTCGGGTAAAATTTTCAGTTACATACGCGGATGTTTTTCTTTATCTTCATAAAAATTGAACAAACTACGTAAGCGTTACATTCGCTATTATGCATTCCGCGTAAAAATAGATAACCTAGGCACACTTGGCTCCGATAATTTCCACAGAAAACTCTACATTCCACTCAATGTCAAAATCAATGAAACCCATTGTTTTCCCTCCCATTATTTTTTACATTTTTTAAGCAGAAATTATCGATCTTCCGTTACTAATTTCAACGGAGGTTTCTACGAAAAATGTGCAACAAAATTATTTTAATGAATATTTTCATAATTCCATATTCTTTCGACGAGTCACGCGATTTGTTAATTAATTAGATTCATTTGCGGCAAACTAACGACACTGAATTTCAATTATGATAACATGCGATAATTTATTAATTAATTAATACCCATTTGGATACGTAATTTCTTTCTTTCAAATTTGTCCCATATTATTCAATTTTTTATTTAAATTTATGGAAAATATATCGAACAATTTTTGGGAAATGTATAAATAAATATTTCTTTGTACTTGAAATAAGAAAATATCGACTTTTTTTATGCCAATTGAATTTTCACGTTCCTTGGATTGTTCGCGTTTCCAAATAATTCCTATTATTTTGATTAAATTCGTCGGTGGGCGAATTCGCTATCGATGTATAGCGAATGTACGTGCACACATACATAGAATTGGAAGATCAACGAACTTACGTGCGAGTGTCTGACAAAAATATAAATTTATGCGCTGGGTCTCTCGAATTGCAGAAATCACGAACGGGCGAGAAAGAGCCGCTCGAAATTGCAATTGGTGAGATCAAAACGGAAGACGAAGGCACGTAGAAAAAGTGCATTCTATAAAGAGAAAGAAGAAGAAGAAGAAGAGTCCATCGAGCTGAAATGAGCGGCCGAAAATACCGCCGGTTTATAATACATTTGTGCAGGTGCCAAATTATTTTTAGCATTATCGCGTACGTTTACAATAAGCGCATATTACGTGTATCGCCATTGGATACACCGAGTAGGTACTTATTTACTTACCTTCCACGTAATCGTTTATTATTTTGCTACGTTATTATTTTAATAGAGCGCGAGAGTATGCCAACGAAATCGTGATACATTTCGAGAACTTCAGACAAAGTAACAAATGCCACCGTGGAAACTTGTCAAAACTTCACGTACGAAAGGGAAATAAATGCAGTTGCAATTGCAATTGCAACTGTCCGTTTAATTTCCACGGAAATTATTGTAAATTTTTTTTAAGGGGTAACACCACTCTAGGATTTTGAAAAAATCGAACTTTTTTGTTGTTGCTTAAAATATACTTTGGTGTTACAAAAAACAAAAAATTTTTCAAATTGAACGATTTTTCTCTTTGGGGTTCCATTGTCTATGTTTCCCAAATGAACGATCCTTTTTTGTTTGAAACAAAAATTAACCAACGACTCTGCTAAATTATTTTTCAGAATTTTTAATGCATTTTTTGGAATTGCTAGGGTTTTGTTTTTGAGGTTGCATTATTTATTTTCGAATTAATTCTAGCTTTCGCAAATTAATTATTCTTTTTTAAATGAATAAAAAATTACCCAAACCCAATATTCAGTCACACCCAAATATTCCAAAAAAGGAATTTTTAAAACTGCCGAAAATCGAATTTTTTTTTCATAAGTGTGCTATTTTTACAAAAATCAATTTTTAAAAAAATCCCTAAGTACTTTTATGGGCAATGTCATATAGATTAAGAGATTTTGTGATTTTTTGTTCCTGGTCTTCAACTTTCGGAGAAATCCGTCCTCCCGTGGAGGCCTTTAAAAAAAAGGCGATTTCGAAAAACGACCGTGGCACCACCATTTTGCAACAAAATGTCAATACAAAAATTTTTTTTACACTCGAATACATGTTTGATTAATCGTCTGAAAAAAAATGTCGATTCCTTTTTCCGTACTTTTTAAATTAATTCTCAAAGTTTGGCCTTTTTTCGGACCTCCAGAGTGGTGTTACCCCTTAAATTCTTCTTCACGGCTTCGATTACGCCGGCAATCACCGAATAATTTAATTTACCGTAAAAGAGAATTTTTTTACAGTCGAAAAACTCGGTACGTGTATCGAAAATATCTCATTTTTCAAACTCAAAGTAAGGAATAGTTATTTTCGTGACATTTTACCGCCGAGGCGTTGAGGTAGGATTCCGGCAAAATCGGGACGTAACGAAGCGTTTTCTGTTGTGAATTCATCCGCGAGGTAAACCGTGACGCGTGAACTTGAAATTCCTGGGGCGTTAATTCACAGGTGGAAAATGTTTTTCCGCCCATCGAAAATTCCGATATTTTCCCTCAAACGACGACGACGACACACCTCGGCTGGGGGTTTGCGGCAAATAACGCGTTTGATATTTTTAGAAACTTTGCCACCCCTTCTCTTAATTGTATCGCACGAAAATGTTGTTGAAGGCACGAAGTTCCCAGCGCGTGTTACGTCTTCTCGATATCGTGAAAACACAACGACGTCGAAAAAGCAGCACGTGTCGGCTTCGAAGTGTCGTTTAATCCGTGCCCTTATATTTATTTCCTTCGATTCATCCCGAAACCATTTTTTCCTGGTAAGTTCTAACCAAAATAAACGAATTTGGTGTTTGCGATAAAAAAATCGGCATTTTTTTTTTAATTGGATGTATCGATTTTTTTTCTCAATCGGATGAATTCGTCATCGCGAATAATTACCGAATAATTTTATCCGATATTTCTCTGATTTTCCAATTTTATTTTTATTTTCGATCGATTGCATTCGCTCGAAATTTTCAACCTTCCTCTCGGGTTCTATAACGCCCGCGAACGGGTTCCAAGAACTGGGAAGTCCGACAGCCTTCGAAACCGCGCACCTAAAATTGGATTCTTCGATTTATAGCCTCGATGTTCCACGAATTCTTCGGAGCTCGGGTTAATTGCGACGTATAATTTCCTGCGAGAGGCGGTACAAATTTTCCAAACTGAAACTTCGTGGCTTTGATGGAAGCAATCCTACCCTACCCTACCCTACCCCACCCTACCCCCTTCGTCGGGGTTTCGTTGGATCGCGTGGATATCGCACGTGATATCGCGGTGATTAGGTATGTAAGGAAACTTTTGAAGAGAAAAATAGAAGCAACGTGAGAGGAGCTAATCGGGGTAAGGGTGCAAAGGGCCGATTCCAGCCGCCCCAGCCCTCGAGGGCGCGTGTAGGTATTTCACGGGGTGGTATATCGGAGCTTAACACCTGACGCTTATTCGCGCCTGCGTTATGTTACCAGTGTTATTTTCTATCACACTTTCCGTGTTACACAAATAAGTGTTTTTATCTCTCTCTCTCTTTCTCTCTCCGCCTCGTCCAGAAAAGAGGGGTAAAATCGCGTCGTATATAGATATAGGTGCAGTGTAATTTTCAAGGGTGGCAATTCAAACTTTGGCTCAGTGCTTAATAAGCTGCCAAAGTATTCGGGCTTTCGTGCTTCGTCTTTTTTTTTCTTCTTCTTTTCTCCGTGTCTGGATCCACACATGGAACTCGTGGTGGAAACTCTCGGTTCCAGATCTCACGAATTCTCCGAACGTCCGAGCCGGAGTGGAACGACGAGTCGACGACGACCGATCGGTGCAGGATAAAAATTGCGAGTAAGCGAAATAATTCGAATTCGAATCCTTTAATTCTTACGATAATTAAGAAAATTCGATAATTAAGAAAAATAATGATTTCAGCTTCGCCCGGAGTCGATATGGTACAAGTACGATTTTTCCAAAATTCCAGCGACGCGATTGCACCACCCGTCTTGCTTTGGACAACCTGTTAGCCACCTGGAAGAAAAGGTCAGTTCCGTGGGATGCGAAAATATTGGAAAAAAAAGCTAAAAAAAAGTCGCGACGGCAAATGACGAGTTTAAAGTGGAAGAAGGAATTCGGTTCCGTCTTGATGAATGAACATTTGTTGAAGAATCGGTTCATTTACGACGCGTGGAATGGAAGATTTATTAGACGGATAAGTAGAGAGGTCAAGTACGGCAACGTAACGGTGTTCGAATGTGACCTCGTTCCCAGAGTTTCGGTAGAGGCACGGTGTGCTCGCTCTATGCTGGTAATGAGCTAGAATTTTTTTCGATTCGATCCACGTTGATAAGGAAAATCGAAATAAAGAAAATTGGGAAATTATAATTAATAGGTAAATTAATTAATCTCGCGAAATCAAGCCGCGAGAAGAAAATTTCGGAAAAAATAGAGACAATAGCTATTTTTTGAGAATTTTTGTTTCGGAATGTAACAACAAGAATTTTTAAATAAATGTATTATACAAAATTTTCAAAAGAGGGAGAATTGGGTACGGATTTAAAAAGATTTTTTGATTTGCATTTTTTTTTTAAAATGGGAAATGGATTTTAAAAAAAAGGATTTTTTGATTTGCAAAATATGCATTTTTTTAAATTCAGTAATTTTTTGTATACTCACGTTGTATAATATTTGTGATTTTTTTTCGAGACCCTCGGGTGCCTGAAAATGAGTAAGAATGAGATGGTAAAAGTTGTCAATGACACTCGAGGTGTTGGCTTTGAGTGATTATTGATATTAAAGGTGTAACCTGACCTCCGGTTTCCTTTGATCGGAACGGAGTGGCTTTTATGAATTTTAATAAATCGTCAAAGAGTCCAATGAAATTCTATAATTCGATATGGGAACGACGTGTCGGACTTTTAATTAGTAAAACTTAATTAAGAAATCCGCTGACATATGTATCCGAGATGTAGAAATTTATTACATACGAAAATCTACGTTCCCTCTCTTCCACCAGAAAAGTTAATGCCGTGCTGATTTTGAATGTAAAAATCATTTTTTTTTAATTAATTTTTTTTTTCAGTTACGAACGATGGATTCTACGTCTCTGCTGATGACGGGCAATCGAAAAATCAAATTGGCTACGATCACTTCGTTTAACGATAATCAAGTACGTTATCAAGACCACTAATAGAGCGTTAATTCAAAACACTGTCATTTCCATATAATTTTTTATTTATTTATTATACATATCAGCCTCTTTCAAATCTCTGAATTTTTTAAAAACAATTTTTAATGAAATTGAAAAACTCCTGAATTTTTGTTTCCATTTGTTTTATTTTTAGTTACACCTACACTTGTACCAATAAAGAGAAATCCTACATTTTTCGAGATCGTTTCTGTGACTTTTTTATAAGCTGAAAAAAAAACTCGAGAATTTGGAGACAAGTAGAAAAAATATATTTTACTTGATTTTTGTTCTTTTAATTTTCCAAAGCTTCGTGTACATTTATATTTCCTCGGGGTCGCGTTTTTGATACGAGCGATTCCCTGTTACCTTCGAAATTGAAAAATCTTCATCAAAAAATCTTACAATGATAAAAAAATTGAGGAAATTCGTAATTTTTTAACTCCAATTTTCACATGAAATTAATTTTTTGGAATCTCAAAATAATTTTCAAATTTCCAAGATACACTTGAAAAAAAAAAGTAAAAAGAATCGCACGAAATTTCTTTTGAAAAATTACCAAATTTCGAAAAATTACCAATCATCGCAACGTTAATTAAAATCGTTTTCACCGATGGTTTTTTTAGTTCATTTTACTTTCGTGTAAGAAAAAAAATCCGAAAGAATTCGATTCGATTCGATTCGATTCCTATCGACACAATTAAACCCGTTCCTGATCATTCTGGTGGAATTTTCCGAATTTCTTTTCTTTCTTCGAATACAGCAGACCTTGAAAGAAAAGAAGAAGGCTAAGAAGGAGGGAAAGGCGTGCAATCGCTTTCGTACCTCGCGATCAAACGAAAGCACAGCGAGCAGAAGCTTTTTCCTCCCTTTTGTTTTTCCTCCCTTCCCACCGACTCGTTCTTTTCCGATCCTACGAAACGCCACGCTGGTCGGTTTTGCTTTTGTAATATTTATTTAAGTTTCTTACGCATGTAAAACCCATTTCGAACTCTTTTAGAAGCCGAAATGGCTCCTTCGAACGTACACACGCGGAGCCGGGAGATTGCGTTGTACGCGATGCTTACGCACGTAACTTTAAATATATATGCGTGTGTGTAGGTATATATATACATAAATATACGGCGTATTGTCTATATACGTAATACACACTACTTTGAAGCGAGCAAGCAAGCGCACCGACCTTAAAACTGTATTAATAGATGAAAGCTCAACTTCAAAGAAAATTATCGTGAAAACGCAGTAAAATAATAAAAATCCGACGAATGTCGCGAATCAGCGTCACTGCTCAAAAATAATATTTTCCGACGCGATAAGATAAGATAAAATAAAGTCACGGGTCGATCCAATTTTCCTCCGCGTTTTCCCCCCCTGCGTATCAATAATTTTTTAATTATCGTACGTAAGTTATGAATAATAATATCAGTAATAATAGAAATAATAATAATAATAAATTACTAATATTATTAGAAAAATAAAATATATAATATTAGTAATAATAGAAATAATAATAATAATTGATGAATCAATGATAATAATTATCAATAAATCAAATAAAGATTTCGGGTGGTTCGTCCTTTTTCGGTTACTGCGTCTCTGCGGTTTAATTTGTTTATTTGCAATTGCATAAATTTCGTGCAGTTTATTTTCTTTGCCATGGGTTAGTAGTAAAATCCGTCATTTTCAGAAATTTCCAAGATCCCGACCGCGAAGTTTCTGAGAATCGTGAAAATTTCGAAATGAAATTTGGTAATTTTTTATCACGTTTTGTTGCACCAAACGCATCAATTTCCTTTCCTAGAAATTTTCACATTTCAAAAAATCAGCGTTTTTTTTTGTATACAAAAACCATGAAAATTTCGAAATAAGATTGGGTAATTTTTATCACGTTTCGTTGCACCAATTTCCTTTCTTAGAAATTTTCAAATTTCAAAAAATCAGCGTTTTTTTTTCTATACAAAAATCATGAAAATTTCGAAATGAAATTTGGTAATTTTTATCACGTTTTGTTGTAGCAATTGCATCAATTTCCTTTCTTAGAAATTTTCCAATTTCGAAAATTCAGCGTTTTTTTTCTCCACAAAAAACCATGAAAATTTCGAGATTTCACTTCCAAAAAAAATTTTTATTTTTTTTATTTTGTCACGAGTTGCTTCAAAATGAAAATATCGTAGTTGCATAAAGTTTGAGACGAAATAACGTAATTTCGAGCGTGACCGTGACGGAATCTCGCCTCTCGCGAAACTCTCGGGATCTGAAGTTCCGGCTTGTCCACAGAAAAGTCGGAAAATCCTGATGGAAGATCACGAAAATGATGGAAGATGGCAAGAGCATCAGGATAGAGGCGCTAACAGGAGACCGGTAAAATATTCCTCGAGTACACCCAACATCGTCAGTAACTACAGTATCGTTGCCTCGTGCGGTGAGCTCGCCCGAAATAGCATTACCGCGTGTGAGAGAGCGCCAGCCTCCGTCGACGTTGTTAACAATAAGACAAGAAGAAGCGCTAATCAACAAAATGGATTAAACATTTACACGAGAGACGAGAAATCCCATCAGCAATCCAACGCCAGGAAGGTCACGCCTCTTCGGAGGGGAGACAAGGATTCCAACACTGGAAACAGGACCAAGAGGATCGCCACTTGCAACTCCGCTCGTGCTTCCATTCCCAAATCCGCTTCCGTCCCTGCCAATCTCAAGGAAGAAGGTAACGAAAATGGAATTAAGGACCTTTAAAGAAATTTATTGCGATTATTTCTTTTGGGAAATTATATGGCATTCGTGGAATTTGTGAAATTTTTAACACGTTCCGTGCCGTGTGGGTCGTATACGATCCACGCTGCACTTTCCGTTCGGGCCAGGACTTTTGGAAAACTTTAAAGCGTGGGTCGTATACGCCCCACGCTTTTATTTTACGTCCATGGTACTTGCAACTATTCTGCCTCGCAACTATTAAACCGATGCAATTTCGAGGAATGCAATTTCATGGAATTGCATCGTAAAAATGGAGCCAAAAATCCACGGGAATATTAAGAAATGAATTACAAATTGTGTAAAATTTATTTCCAAGGTGTTTTAGAAAATTGATAAGAGCCGAAAAAAGTCCTTCGATAATTTCTCATTTTATACATGACTTATTACGCATTTCCAAAAGTTATTTAAAAAATACAATAGATTCGAAAAATTATCGTATCTCTTATCGCGTTTCAACGATCCCGTTATCGAATTTCTCCGGGTCGGTGTAGAAAAAATTTGCATCTATTTTCTTCGCACTTCCGTTGAAGGCTGCATCCGCGGTCGGAGAAAATACATACATGCACTCGAGATACGCATAATAAGTGTAGATAGCGTTGCTGTTGCACCGGAAAATTTGTTTATTTTCCTCGCGAGTA
The DNA here is from genome assembly GCA_949825005.1 of Gasteruption jaculator. Taxonomy (NCBI): domain Eukaryota; kingdom Metazoa; phylum Arthropoda; class Insecta; order Hymenoptera; family Gasteruptiidae; genus Gasteruption; species Gasteruption jaculator. Next base: position 21,466,370 of record OX463763.1, on the reverse strand, counting down.
CGTATGTTACATATACATACGGTCGTCACTCAAGACACACTCGGACGGCTGAATCAGCTTATCATCAGCGTAATTGAATCATTGTTGCAGTATCTCTCCCATGTATAATAATCATACACGTATACATGTATATCATGTATTTTATATACATATATATATATATATATCTCGTTGTGGAAGTTGTCAGTTGGTCTGATAACACGATGGAAGTTCATTTCATTTTTCTTTTTCCCGAAAATTTCTAGTATTTTCTGGGGTTTTCCTCTAGTGGGTATCTACTACTACCACTACTACTACTCTCATTATTATTATAATTATTGGAGAATTATTTTAACAAAGCTGATAGTAAATAAAAAAAAATAATAATAATGATTCAATAACAATAATAATAATAATGATATATCTGGATTAGTTAGCGACTGATACAAATTAAAAATTCGTTATCCAAAATTTAGTGGTATCTAAAAATTAGTTCCTGTATTAATTTCACGAGTTTCACGAATTTCCGCAAATTTGTAAATTTCACAAATACCGTAAATGTCACTTCGTTGTTGATTTACCGCTTCTATTTTCGCGTTGGTCCGACCATACGTAGGTAAACGTGTTTACCCTCATTGTACTATAATAATGTATCGAATCGTAGGTCTTCCGACAAACAAAGTGACTCGTGGAAGTATATTGAAAAAGTCCTCGGCCTTTCTGGCCAATCTCGCGCACGGAAGCATCAATCCCGGCAAGAAGAGGATCCTCCGACTGCGCAGCGACAAGTCGCCGAGAGGAATCGCCCTCGGGGATGATTTTCACTGGAGGGTGAAAAACAAGAAGTACACGAGCTCGATCTTGACGAACAATTACGCGCAGCATTTTCCCTTCGAGAAATCCGCGAGTCTGCAGACCCTCCTGACCGACGGGATCACCAGGAGGAAGACCAAGAGCAGCGCAACCGTCAAGAAATCGGTTTCTTTCAGCTCCGATACCAGTTTCGAAGCGAAACGTGCACCATTCCGTGTAAACACGGCCGTTCATGAGGCTAAGGTTTACGATAAGGGAGTTCTTCGAGGTAGGTGTTGTTTATTCTCACGAAATTGTTTCCATCCTAGTCCAGCCATCGCTCTGGAATGCGCCAGACATTCCGAATGAGCAGCTTTTTCGTTTATATCTTCGCGTGCCTACCGAGAATTTCTTCTATTTTTCTTGCTATCACAGTCGGGAGCTTATTCCTCGACTTCGGTGTTTTTCTTTTCTCACTCGTGTTTGAAATTGTAGGTACCTAATTGAATTTGATTCTTTTTGTTGGAATTTCTCAGAGAAAATTCGAAAATCGATTTCCCAGAAATATTTTTCAAAATTCCAGAAATTTTTTTATTGAACAATTTTCGAAAGTTTGTTGCAAAAAACTTCTCGTCCGATGGTTTAGGATTGATAAAGAAATATTCTAATAATAATAATGATATAATTGAAGGTCGAAGTGACGATTTTCCTTGAAATCCACAGATCACAATCCGATAGTAGAATTTCTCAGAAAAGTGTCGCCGAATTGCGGAACGGCAAGTCCTTCAGGAGGGCCAAAAGCCCTGCTGAAGGCTGCCAGGGACGCGGATGACACCGCGCTGAAGGAAATCGTCACCCAATTGAAGAACTTGGGACTCGATAAAATGGACGTGAATGCCGTCGATAACAGTGGCAGGGTGAGTGTGTAATCGCCAATTAACAAATTATCTCGATCTTCGCGCTCAAACCCCTAGCAAAATTCTAGCAATTAATTGTCGGAGGACAATTAATGAATAAACGATCGTTGCTGCGCGTGAGGGGAATCGGGAATGTCGGGTCGAATCTGCGATATCAAGAAAGCGATCGGGGCTGGAGGATCGACCTAAGCGAAACTACACACACACGCACACACACACTCTCAGACCATCAGGGTCATATCGGAAGCAAGTCAATAATTAGTAATTTCACAAATTGAACCATCGGCATCGCCCATAGCCTGTAGCTCTCCCGTATCTTTTGTATGTACTTAAATGCATACATACAGACATACACACACACACGTACGTTAGTTATGTTCCAAGTTGGCTGTATAACTTCATCTCCCTTCTGTCGTCTAACACGATGAGTTACGATACCGCGTTTGCTGTATGACAAGCACACGACGGCGATGACATCGCCAAGTATGACGCACGTAGCGATATATAATAGCGTTAGCCCGATCGCGTCAGTGCAAGCCTCCACTTAATAAATTGATACTTGATAGATGCTCCATTTAAACTTCGTATAATGCATGTATATACGACATTTCTGTCCATATCCTTTCCTTTCTACCATCGCGAATCGATATCCCGGTAGAAGTAGAAACCGGACGGATGAATCCGAGAAATGCATGGGACAGTTTCTACAGCGAGAAATGTGGAACAATTGGAATACTCAAAATGTGGAATTGAAAGTTTCGGAAAGAGAAAGAAATATTCCTTTTACAATTGCAGACTGCGATAAGCTACATGGCTGGAAACGGGACGATAAGTATGTTGGAAGCTGCTTTATCTCTAGAAGGAGTAGACGCCAACATTCCAGATAACGAGGGAAACACACCCTTACATTTTGCAGCGCAAGCCGGTGAGTGGAGAATTTTTCTATAAATACGAGATATTCAAAATGCAGTAGAATCTTCGTACAAGATAGCACAAGGGACCGGAGGGGAATATAATTCCGAAAATTACCCCACTCAGTGGCCTGCTACGCCAGAGAGGAATAGAACTCACGTCCTTCGTATAAGATACCATGCAAAATAGTTTAAAGTTAAAGCGATAATGTAGGGGCATTAGGAGTGGGGGTAGTGGATCAGCGAAGGGGAACCCATGGTATCTTGTACGAAAGCATTCGAAGGTATCTTGTACGGAGATTCTACTGTATTTCGTATTTTCATTTTTTTTAAAATACGCGAACGCAAATTGAATATTCGCCTCGTTCTAGAAATTGCATCGATCTTGGCATCAATTCTTACAAAATTTGCCATAATTGTGCCTTTTTTTTTAACGAACTCTTGGAGCCTTATCGGAAGAATTCCCCACCCCTACTCGAATAAATTTCACGCGAAAGGAATTGAAAATTCGAGGGAACTATCTCGTCACGAGAGAGCGTCAAAGTTGAGCAGTTACGTGATAACGTAAAATCCGTTTGAATCTTATGTTCATCCACGAATCCAATCTCGACTGGAACGAACTCGTTGTTTTCCGTGACGTTGAAGGATATTATTAAAGCCCCGTGTAACTGGAATTCCAATTTACGGGCGGAAACGCGGACGGTTATTCGAGAAATTCGGCCGAACTTTTGGAAACATTTGATCGCATAAACGTAGCGGGTTCGTTATCGCGCCGAAGGATTTGAAAGACGCGTCTACTAGGATACGAGGCGAATTCCGGAAATGACTACTTTTCGGTTCGTTAACGATTCGTAACGATTGCCAAATTTTCGAGAGGAGTCACGTCATGTAGCGGCTTCTAAAAATATTTCGACGTACGAAGGACTTTTCGCGAGAGTTCCGACGTATGCACACATATACGTACATGTAATATATGTGCACGTTTCGGTACCTATGTGTGTGTTTACCTCTTATCGTTCGAGACGATGCTTGTATTTATAGAAAGCTCATTCGATAATAATCCCCTACGATATTATACGAATCAACGATTTTATCATTAAATCGTGTATACATGTATGTACATGCATATATGTGTATAGTTTTCACGAATACATAATTATATCTGAAAAAAAACCTATAAATAATTAATTAGGTGAATGTGTCAATTTATTATATATATTTTTTTATAATTACGACAATTTATTTGCCGAGTAATTTTTTTAAAATAATTTTTTAGTCGTACCGATTATTTTCGAGGCACCTTTATTGCCGATAAAAAATAATAAAAACAATAATAATAATTATTCATTATATGAATTCCCAGGTCAGACGGAATGTCTCAATATCCTCTTAGAAAAATGCCCCTACATCGAAGTCGATGCCAGAAACATTCTAGGATTCACTCCACTTATGAAAGCTGCGCTTCAAGGCAGAACGAAATGCGCCAAAATTCTCTTGTTCGCTGGTAAACAAAATTTTCTTTTTTTTTGCTACATTTTTTTTTTCGTAAGGCGTCTTCCGATCGGCGTAATCGGGGGTGAATTTCAGGTGCCAATCCAACGTTACGGGATCACGGTCGGGGTTTGAGGGCAGAGCAGTGGGCCCGATTTTGCGGAAGATACGTTTGCGCGGAAGTCATAGAAAGATTCGCGAGGCACCGTCTCCTGGAGCGAACCACCGCCTGTCGCTGGGGAAGCGAACCTGAATTGGCTGCCCGGGTTTTGCAGGGAAAGGTGGGTACGTAGGGACTTTTTCGATGATTCAATAATTTTTTTTTTTTTACGTACTCGAATTCCGAAATATATTCAGTGTTTTCGTTTTATCCAATTCAGGGGCGAGTTTCGAAATTTCTGTTACAATTATTTTTATAATTTAGAATTATTAATTTGGAATTTCTTTAATTTGTTGACGCGATTCCGAGAAATTATAATAATCCATTTATTTCCAGGAAATTCGAGGACAATTCTCAGATTTTAAAAAATATTTTGGAATGCGAATAAATAGGAAAGATGTTTTAAGAAAAAAATTTTTTTCTTTTTGCAAAAAATAAGGTCACTCCCGTACCACTGGCAGCTCCTCCACCGGCAGCTTCCGGTTTAAAGTCAAAAATCAGAAGAGTCTTCCGCTCGACTTCCGGTCCGGATCAAAATTTCTCGCTAGTGTCTCAGCTGACGAGTGCCGCCCTTTGCGTTAGCAGTCCGGCTTTGCCGAAACCCGGGGAAATTCCACCGGTTGTCAAAAGTTTACTTCGTCCCTTGAATATACCTCAGTTAAGGTGACTTAATATTAAATATATCAAATAAATAAAATAAATAAAATGAATAAAAAAAAAGATTTCCCGAAAAAGGGAACAAAAAACGAAAAAAAAATTTCACCAGAGGAAGAAATTCCTTTAAATAAAAAAATAAATTAATACTCTTCGAAATTAATTGAGATGAAATTCTCAAATTTTGATTTTCAGAATAACGTTGGTATCTCCGCTGCAGGAAACGGCAGAAAAGTGTCCGAATTTCAGCGAGAAGATCGAAAACACGATACCGAAGCCGCCGAGAACAAAGAAAAAGAATAAATAAGAATAGTGTCGATTATTTTCGTATCGATAACGAGGAAAGGATGAGGGCGAGACATCATTGGACGTCATGGTGCTTTTTTTTTTTTTTCATCGAACATTTACGACTCGTTTGACTGAGACTGGCAGGTGAGCTTGCGGAAAAATACACGAGAGAGCCGTGTTCTTTCTCGAAAGAGAGAAAGATCGAGCTTTTTTCTTTCTTTCTTTCTTTCTTTCATTTCAACTGGTGTACATAAATCACAGATCTTTTTACGATCGCGAAGAAGAAGAAGAGGAAGAAGAAGAGAAAAAGGAATCCAAATATAAACAAATTTATATTTGTAACTTCTCGCGTAGTTCAAAACGGCGGCGAGTGTAACGTGCACAGAAAAAAAAATAATTATATTCTAAATTTGTAATACAAAAAAAAATAATTCTTATATTTCAAATGAGACTCGTCTTTTTTTTTATATTAAATTACAGATATTATTTTATGGGAACCAAGGGAACAAGCACCGAAATTATTGTTTTCGTGATCCAATTTTTCTTTCTTTTTTTATTTGATGTTTTTTTAAAATTTTTTATTGTTTTTGTCCAATTTATTTTTGGTGCTTTTACCCTAGATTCACTATATATATCCTTTTTTTCTCACCCTGCCCGTCTGTTACGCTTTTGCCTCCTGTATTTCGCACTGGAAAGAATTTCATAAGCTTGCTGGATTTCCATGAACTTCTCTTGTGCTTTTCTCCTTTCCTCTTCGGTTCCCTTGACTTTGTCCGGATGGTGCTCTCTCGACAGGGCTCTCCACTTGGAAGTCACTTCACTCTGAGATGCCGTTTGCGATAATCCCAGTACCTGATTTTTTTAAATTTTAATTAAATGTGGTTTTTAGAATTAAAAATTATTATTTTACAAATTAAAAATGGTGCGAAAATAACTTCGGTTTTTCTCGAGCAATTTCGAGGAAGAAACCGCAATTGTTTATACACCAAGCGATTCACAGCCGGTAATTTATTTAATTTTTTTTTTCATTTTTATACTTGCAGCAATCCATTGAAATAAAATAAAATGGGATATGAATATCGCCTGTATTAAAATTTAGGCTTATAAAAAATAAAGAATTTTTAATTTACGCGTTGAAGAAAAATAAATCCGGAAAAAAAATAAATTTGAAACAACGTAAATTCGCGTCATCGGCTGAGATCGTGCTAATTTTGTGTAGCTTGTTCGATATTTTTTATTTACTTTAAAAGCATTGATCTCTCCCCTGGGGTCCGATAAGTCCACGATTTGCCTCCAAGTGGCCCAAAATCCCTGATGACGCGCTTGACGCCAGGCTTCTTCCAAACTTGCCTGGAAGAAATTGCAAAATTTAATTTTCATCATAATTACAAAGTGATTTTTAATGGTTCGAATACCGATTTACGCAATTAAGTAACATTTAATAATTGTAATTTCAAATGACTACGAATATCCAAACCCTTCCGTTGGAAAAAATTGCGAAAAATTCGATTTCAAAGATTCTCGAAAATTTGCTTTCTCTAATTTTGAAAACTCTTTCGTGGATCGAAAATCCGAATTTGTTTGGAAAAATTGCAAAGAGCCGGAAACTTGGTTTATTTGTACACCGATTTCCGGTTTCCAAGAATCGAAGCCGTTGGAAAGTGTTGGTGTTTTTCCGAGGGACACAAATATTTACCTTGAGATCCAACCAAATAGGTGATGTAAGAAAATGTTTAACGGCGTCCGATAGTTTAATTTCCTCGCCGTCGCTATCGGTGAGCGTGGCGTTAAAATAGAAATAGCTGCCCCAAAGACTGGCGTACAGCAAGGCCGATAAGAAAAACACAAGGGATCTTCGCGCGAAAGACCTTTTTTGGCGAGCTTTCAATCGCCATTTTTTGCTGAACGTGTCGAAAACGGCACTGGCCGTCACTGCCATTATCACTATCCACGTGCTCTCGTCCCCGATGTAATACAGGGACGGGTACAAGGCATAAGTCGTCCCTAAAGTTAACCATATCGAACCTTAACCATATCGAACCTTCTTCCCTTCCTATATTTCCAACCAACCAGGCTCCTGAGGAAAAAGGGCATTTTTTGTGCTTTAGAAATTTTCTATTTTTATAATATCGGAAAATCCAGGATGTGGGACAATTTATTTTATTTCTTGAGGGAGGCCATTTTATAAAAATGCTAGATTATTTATTATTCTTCGATTTATTACTATTATCATTATTATTATAACGATTGCCATTATTATTATTATTATTATTATTATTATTATAGATCCTAACGATCATTGGCTACAAAAAAATTAGAAGAAATCGAATTTCGTGAATAAATGGGTATCAATATATTTATGTACGTTACATATGAAATAAATATATCGAAATTTGTTTAAACAATGGTGAAATTGGAACTCCTAAGTTACAGTTTCTTTCGAGGAAACATTAAAAAAAATATGCACTTTTGAATGAAATTATGCAAATATTTTTGACAAAAGATAAGAATCGCCTTGATTTTTTTCCGAGTCTCCTTATCGGGAATAATTAACGTAACGCTTATCGTGAATAGACCTTTCCTCGAGTGACATCCTCAATTCCAATCCACTCGAGCGAAGAAAAAATACAAAATTATCTATATATTGTTTTTTTTCTTCTTCTTACCTATGGCCACCACAGCCGGGATGAAAATGATTAACGGTTTGCAATTAATTCCATTGATCTCGTCTTCGGGAATCGCTATGTACAGCACTTCGCCCCACAAGTAGGAAACGAAAAAAGCTCCACTGAAACGGACTACCGAAAACGGTGGCTACAAAAAGAAAATGGGAACCATCGATATCAAATTCATTATTTCCAAACTCGAATCCCCCCCCCCCCCCCCTCTCTCTAATTCTGTCCCTGGGGACTCACTTTGCTGTTGGTCCTAATTCGGTGTTTCAACGTTTCCAAGTATTTCGGGTCGGAGTTCGCATCGGCCACGTAAGTGGGAATTCTCCAGAGATCCCTGAGCCATCCGACCCCGAAGTACCCACCCAAGGTGGTGAACCAGACGAAAGCCTGGTCGTCGCGCCCTAAATACAAATGATGCGCCCCTAAAATTCCACCGAAGAGCCACAAAACGTAAGTTACCAGCACCGATTTCCCTCTGGTGGTCGCGTTCTCCTCCACGCGTTCCTTTATGGTGCCATTAAATCCCGGCACCGGACCGTTGTCACCCACGTTCCCGTTTTTCTTTGGCGTCATCTCCTCCTTCTCGGAAATATCCTTTTCCTTGTTTTTCGCCATCATTGGACAACGATTAGCGAAGGAAAATATTAATTCTCATTTTGTTACTTTCCAGTCATTCCATCGTCCCACGAAAGGATCGATTTCGCCTCGACGGCATGGATATTGTATCGATTTATAGATTTATTATCGATTTTTTTCTTTCCCGGAACGACTTTCGGACGTTTCGCTGGCTTCGAAGTGACTATTGTCTTCTTTTTTTTTATTTGCGCAAAATGCACACGTTGCAAAACGTCATAGAGGCGGTTCCAACGAAGGTACGACAAGTGACACCACGACGACGGAACAAACACCTGCGTGTTTTACTTGCGAGTAACGTGGATCTACTGTACAGGTAATAGGTTCCGTGGATGCCGGATGGTTCAACGTACCATTCAGGTATAACGGTACTTCGATACCGCGTATAGAAGTGGACGGTAAGCATGCTCCGGCCAGTCTTTCGAAGGGGAACGAGTAGAAATTTACCTGACTCGGGTCCCAGCTTCGACCTAAAATCCCTACAATGGAAAATAAAAGTATCGGACCCCAAAACGCCCTCACCCTCTCAAAAAAAAAAAAAATAATAAATAATAAATGTCCTCATTGGAACGATACGATTTAAATCCCAATGCCACTTCGCGTTGTCGCTTTTTATCGATTCGGAAGAGATTCCAAGCCGAGCCGTCCGAGTGATTCGGAAATTTTCGAAAAATTGTAAAAAATAAAGGAAATAGTCGAAACGCGAGTTATCGGTTTTCCAATGCGTGGGTGGTACCCCAGGGTCGACTTTGTGTTTTTCAATTCAAACGGAAACGCGTATTTTTTTTATTGTTCCACGTGAGAAAACAAACAACTTTTGTTTGAATTCGCTTTTCCTTAGGTTTCAATTTTTCGAGATGTTCAATAAAGAAGGATCGATCTTCGATTTCCAGGAATTTCTGTTATTCAAAAAATTATTATAACAATTTTTCTTCGACGGTTTTTTATTCGATTTTTCATCGTTTGCGAGTAAAAAAAATTGTTCTACGTGAAATATAAGAAAAAATAATATTTTCGATATTCAGAAATTTTATTCGTTCGAAAAATGATTTATTTCCGAGATAAAGGAAAAATCGCAATTCGTATAGGTATAGAAAAACGGATGGTCAGAAATGGGAGACTGTAGGTCAAGGAAAAACGACACTATTTTCGAAAAGCGCTCCGACAAATGTCTCGAAGGTAGAGCAAACACTTAACGACTGTAATAAAAATATGAGAATGGCGATAACGATAACGCGTTGTGAAAGAACGAAACATCTATAGGTACCTCGTATGTTTTTTTTATGACTGCTATTTCGAAAGAAACATCAATTTTCGATTTCTTATGTAATTTTCAAAGTTTTGCATTAATCTCAAAAATAAAAACATTGCAAAAGTAGAAAATTTTGACGTTTTGTATTTTCTCGACCTTCTTCCGGAAATCAACAACCTTCTTTTATTACCGATTTTAATCTCAAATATATAAATTCCCATACACAAATTTATTAATTCATAAATATTAAAACACCGGGACCTTTTAGTTCTATCTGAAAATAATTTGCAGTCCATGAGATCATATATCCATATGATTTGCAGTCCATGAAGAAGAAAAATATTCTAGGCGCGCTTGGAAGTGTTTGACTTTTTATAGATATATGTAGATATATTTTGAATTTTGGCGGCATTCAATTCTTCGATGGTCGAACGCGTACCCGCATAACCTCAAACAACATTCCCTTTCCCATCCCGGACCCATGTTTTTTTGTAATTCTCGTTCCTGATTCAAAAGTTTCGATCGAAGTTGAGGAAAAACTTCATGATTATCGCGAAGCAACTTCCCTCGCCGACACTTTGGTAATTCCTCGAAGGTTTGTCTCAATTAACCGTGCTCCCTCTCGTAAGATAAACATTGCGAGGATCACGCACACGTTTGAAATGTGTGTGTGGGGGCAACGGTACATATGTGTGTAGTTGCTACGCCTTATTGTTAGAAACAAGTTTTGTCGTGAAAAATTATTCGTTTCGTAGCGAATGTGCGTGGAAAAATGTTGAAAAAGCGAAAGTATGGAGAAAAATGGAAGCGTGAAATTGAAACATTCCGAGTGGAGACGAATCGCCAAGAAGGAGCGTCGCAAGCGGCTCCGTCGCGAAGCTGCACGGGAACGCGATGCGGAAGAGGAACGCTTGATGGCGGTACTGGAGAAAGACCCGCGATATTTGAATTACGTTAAGGAACAAGAAGAGGAAGAAAAACGAAGGGAGGCTGAAGAATTTCGAAAAAATCTCGAAAGGGAAGAGCAGTGGATAGAAGAAGAGGTGATTTATTTTCTTTTTAGGGAAATTACAAATTATTTATTTTATTTAAAATATATTTTTATACCGAGTTCCTACTTATAATGTTTGTGGAATTTTTGAATTTTAGAATTTGAGGAGGTTCAATCAATTTCTTCATTTTTATAATAATCATGGGGGTCGGAATTTCCTTGAAATTCAATAAAATGTTTTTTTTGTAGAAAAGAGCCAAGGAGCAATGGGAAATAATTCAAGCGAAAAAAGCAAAGGCACGAGAGGAACAATTAAAACAAGAAGCCAAAATTCGAGAAGAATTTGAATTGAAACAGAGAGAATTAAAGAAGAAACGAGAGGACGAGCAGCGTAAAATCGAGGATGAAATTCTTAAAGTCGAGAAATTGCAAAAGGAAATCGACGATTATATCGATTCCGGCACCAAAACTCCAGAAGCTTTGAAACGAGTCATCGACAGTCAACCTGGAAAGGAACTTTGTCCTTTTTTTACCAAAACTGGTGCCTGCAGGTGCGACTCCATCCATTTTTTCCTGGAAATTAAAAAATTTTTTTATTATTTCCGCCAAAAATAGAATTCAAAATATAATTTGTTGGAGTAAATATTAATTTTGGAGTCCAATAAAACGAAATATTTATTTTCCAGATACGGAGACGCTTGTTCCCGGAATCATCGTAGAGTCAGTTTGAGCAAAGTCATTCTAGTACCTGGATTTTACACGCACTTTTCACTGGAGAAGAATTCGGCCGAATACGACACCGACGTCGGCCTGGAATTCGAGTCGTCCGAGACGAAAAAACATTTTCGAGAATTTTACAGCGACGTCATAACGGAGCTGGAAAATTTCGGACGTATAAAAACCCTGAAATGCTGCCACAATTCGGAATTCCACTTGCGTGGCAATTTGTACGTGGAGTATTGCAGCGAAAGGGAGGCCGCGAAAGCCTGGAGAAAATTGAAAGGACGCTGGTACGCCGGCAGGCAACTGAATTGCGAATTTGTCTCTTTGCCATCGTGGAGGAGTGCCATTTGCGGCATGGCCAAGTGCCACAAAGGAAGGGCTTGCAACTTTTTGCACACTTTCAGAAATCCCAGGGATCAATACAATATCGGCAGCCCTCCCAGAAGAAAGGAAGACAGCGTTCGAGGGATCGGTAATGGGGGTAAAAGTAGTCACAGGTGCGAAAATTCAAATTTCGCTGGAGAAAAATGACAATGTTTCGGGATATTTTGAAAATATCCAATTTTTGGAGAAAACAAATATTTTACTCATTTTTGTAATTATTAGGAATCAATTAATGGGAGGAATAATTATTTATTAGGAACCCTGATAATTCTTAATAAATAATTATTCCACAAAAAGATTGGATTTGTTACAAAAAAAATGTAAATAAAAATAAGCTGAAAATCGGCAAATTAATTACAACTGAGCAATTGTGCAGGTCAACGAAATCTTCCTGGGAGGATATTCCACAAAACGTGGAAGAAAGCAGAAACTGGAGATGGTCGGAATCCCCGGACCTGGAATTACCCTCGTCCGAACGTACGTCGAAGTCCAAAAGGAGGAGTCGTCATGGGGACGACTCGAAGAGAAATTCCCAAAGACGCAAAAGGGGTTATCGTTCCGATGAAGAAGACAGGGGAGAAAGAAAAGCCGCAAAATTATCGAGAGATGATAACCGAGGGCAAAGGAGAAAAAGTAGAAGTGAGAAAAATACATCTCGCGAGTGAAATGATAAGATTAATTCTAATTATATGTACGGAATACAATTATTATTTTATGTAAAAAAAAAAAGAAGCAAATATATGTTTGAACTTCGAAAACGCTCGACTCGATCGAAATCTACCTATCTTTAATTAAATATAAATGTAATTTCATGAAGTACAAGTAGAATTAAATTAAATTTATGTATTATAGAATCTTCCGGTTGGCAAAAGTGAAATAAATAAATTGATTAATTTAAATTACTGATTAAAATAAATAAATTACTCACATATTTAGCTGCGAAATATATTTAATTTTAATAGAAGAAAGTAATTAGCATTTACTGGTATTAGATTTTTTGGAGAGAAAAAATCAGAAAAAATCAAATACACCTATTCCAAAGTCGAGAAATTCATGGTTAAATTTTTATCAGCATCAAATGATATCGGAGACAATGATATAACTTATTATGGCACAAAAAAACAGAAGTGCTCTTATCGTCTTATCTCCTCCTCCGACTCGTACATAAATAAAATAAGAAAAAGTATAACAAACGACTGGGATTTTTGATTTGTCATCAAGGGGAGCTACTACGTGGATCATTAATTATCGATTGACACAAAATGCTAATCAGTCGAGAATTGGTACTTATAAAGCCAGGGAGCTGTCGATTGTTGCTTAGAAGCCGTCAGGGAGTCGATGTGAAACGAATTCGATTCGGTGTTAATATAATATACACTTTTGTTCGAAAATTCAAAGAAAAAAAGATAAGATGACTACTCGTCTTCCTTTTTTATTATTTCTAATAAGCGTGCACCTCATTTCTGACACAAATGGATTGGGATTTCGAGGCTTATCGTACCAAGGGTACAAGGAACCGCCTCTAAAAGGGTCGGTTTTGAAAAGCATTTCCCAAAGATGGATCACTCAACCGTTGGATCACTTCAACGTGAATAACAATCGAACGTGGCAAATGGTAAATTATAAATAAACTGTAATTTTTATAACTATATATTACATTTTCGAAATATTAGAAATTTTTGTTCTCCTTGAGATATCTTTAGGTATCACTTTTCGTATATTTTACAGCGTTACTACGAACGTCTGGACTTTTTGCAACCGAACAGCCCGATTTTCATATCATTGGGAGGAGAATGGGAAATTCAACCGGGAACTTTGCAATGTATTCATCTTTTCTTTATTCACAACAGTGTTTTTTTTAACCCTTAGAGGTCACCAGGGGTCAAAATGACCCCAAACGCAAAAATGGTTCTTTTACGCATTGCCTCCTTGCTTATTTTTTTTCACCATTTTGAAAATTTGACAAAAAGTTGTTTGCCATGATATTCTCATTCTAAAAGGTTCAATCTAATATCCTGAATTTGTATGAGTCGTTCGGAACGATACTGGCAACGCCTCAACACGGCTGGGGTCTTTGCGACCCCGTGTGACCGGCGCGTTATTTCCAGAACGTGTGACCTCTAACAATAAGGGTCAAATTACACCTGCATGAACGACTTATTTAGTAGAAAATTTTTGCGGTTGTTTTAATTAAAAAATGTATTTATTTTAGGGAGTTTGATGGCGGGTCTGGGACAAACGCATAACGCCGCTCTGTTTTACACCGAACATCGGTATTATGGAAAAAGTAAACCAACCGAGTGAGTGTATACACGAGTACACATTTTTCCTATGAACATAATATGCAATACATAAAAATTCTTAAGCATTTGATATTTTCAGACACTTCAAATATAAATTGAAAAGAATATTCCAAAGATTGGCCTGGAACGTAAATTGTTAAATAGTAAATTACTATTTTTGTTTAATATTTTAGAATGATAAAAAATCATTCCAGTAATAACTGCGGTTTATCATTTAAAAAATGTTGAAAAATTAGAAAAGCACAATATTAGTTCATAGAAAATAATAAATTGTCAACTTTCTTTTTTTTCATGCTGCAGAAACCTCCAAACGAGAAATTTACGGTACTTGAACGTCGAACAAGCTCTAGCCGATGTCGCATATTTCATCGATGCAGTTAAGACAAGACTGAATTTGCAAAATAGTTCGGTTATAGTTTTTGGTGGATCTTACGCCGGAAATATGGCGACATGGGCCAGAATAAAATACCCGCACCTCATTCAAGTGTGTGAAAATAAAAAATTAATTCAATTTCCCGAAACAACAATTTATTGATACAAATTAATGAAGGTAATTCGCATTTCTGCGCTTTCAGGGGGCTCTGTCCAGCAGCGCACCTGTATCCGCAAAAGCTGACTTCTACGGTACCTGTATAATTTGTCAAGTGCTTTTATAAATATGATATGTTAAGAAAAATTAAGAATTTAACAAAATTTTTCATAAAGAGAAATTTTGCTTACTGATAAATACTCAAAATAAAAATTTATAAACGATTTTGGGTATTTTTCAGAGTACTATGACGTCGTTAGAAATTCACTGACCAAAAGAGGAGGAGAAGCTTGTACGGAAGCAGTCGGGAGCGCTTTCCAGGAGGTAGAGCGAATGCTCCGGGAAGAGGAAACCGGTCCTCAAGACCTCAAGAACCTCTTCAAGTACTGCATATTTATTTTATTTAAAGTAGAAGCTCGACAAATACCGCAATTAATTTATATATGCGATGTATCGGAGAACGTTACATAAATGAAATTTTGAAATTTTGAACTTTTCAGCCTCTGCCAAGAACCCGACGTGCAGTCTACGGACGACCTTGCGTATTTTATGAATTCTTTAGCTGAGGTATGTACAGCATCGTATCGATTCATCAATTTATTTATTTATTTATTATATCGCATCGCTTGGGAAAATTAAAAGAAAACAGAAACAAGGGAAAATTTGTGTCAAAAAATATTGAAATTCACTGTAATAATAATTTCAGGTATTTGCAGCAACTGTTCAATACGAGGAGGCAACAGATGGGGACACTAAAATTAAGGTGCTATGCAACAAAATGAAATCAGCCGACGACACTCCTATAAACAAATTGGCGAAACTCGTTAAGGGATCGGCAGGGACTTGCAACGATTATACCTTTGCAACGTTTATTAGAACTTATGGCGATACCACCTGGGACTCTTACGCTGCCAGGAATAATAGTAATTATTCCATCATTAATCGATACATTGGAATTCAAGTAAAAGATTCGTTTTTGACTTGATGGAAATGTACCTAAAAATATTGATTGATGGATTGTCTTATATATTACTGATGTCGTATATATAAATAACTTATAGATAATTTATAGTTAATTTCCAAATGAAAATCAATGAAAATTTGTTCTATTTGAATTTTTAGTGAGACAATGGTTCTTCCAAACTTGCACGGAATACGGATACTACCAAACTTCGAATTCCACACAATCCATCTTCGGATCTATGTTTAATCTCGATTACTTCTTGAACATTTGCACCGATTTGTATGGCGATTTGTAAGTTATCGATTTATTACGGAAAATAGGTTGATCCAAAATGTTACATCCCAATGGGGATATTATGCAACAATATTCGATGATAATAGGATTTGAAAAATTATACCATCCCTTATATAATTATGGAACTTTCAATTAGTACCGTAGGTACTAACTCCTATTCTTACCATTACGTATTTACATATTACGGTATATAGTATATGTATTTCCAAGCGTTACATGATACCTCGTTATTCGTACAAAAGGACACTGAAATTACGACAT
Source organism: Gasteruption jaculator (assembly GCA_949825005.1). Taxonomy (NCBI): domain Eukaryota; kingdom Metazoa; phylum Arthropoda; class Insecta; order Hymenoptera; family Gasteruptiidae; genus Gasteruption; species Gasteruption jaculator. The sequence continues at coordinate 21,450,169 of OX463763.1, read as the reverse complement.
TGCGCGACGATATTGAGAATTACGTTATTTATTATATAATTTTGGAATATCCTTACGTATCTTATGTACACATATTACGTTATTCATGTACTTTGCATACTTTTAAACGCCACGCGTATGATACCTGTAGTTACTTGCTCTCGTGCTTCATTCTCTCTTTCACTTTTTTTTTACAGTTATGACGGACGTTTCCTGGATAAGAAAATTAAGAGGACGAATTTAATGTTCGGAGGATCCCTGCCGGACGTCACGAATGTCATTTTTTCCAACGGAAACATCGATCCTTGGCATGCACTTTCCGTTTTGGAGGATCTCAACGACAGATCACCCGCTATCCTTATAGATGGTAATTGAACAAAAAATGTTTTCCTTAAACTTTTATTCCTTAAAAGTTTTTTTTCCTCGACTCCTATAATAATAATAATTACAGAATTTTATTTTGCTTTTATTAATATTGGAATTTTTCGTTAAAATTCTTATGCACGAAATACTTTCGGTTGCAGGATCATCCCATTGCACCGATTTGCAGAGCGACGATTCTTCGGACGTCGCACCGTTGACTCAAGCAAGGACCAGAATCAGGGAAATTATTGGCCAGTGGTTGGCCAATAATTTTAACAGCGCAGCAACCGATTAGCGTTGAAAGTACCTTTCGTATCAACTGGATGAATTAAAAAAATAAATAATTGTATTTTTTTTAAAAGGAAAAAACACTTTTTTTATGGATATTGTATTTTTAATCGTAATAATCCTTTGTGAGAGACAAAGTTTACATTATCGATAATAAAAATAAGTGTACAAAACAGTCGAGATTATTGTGCATCTTAATTCAATTCTAGATAATTTTACAAATAAATAGCAGAAATTAAATTTCGTTTCGAAAATGATAAAAATATTTTCTGCCATAATACAAAATTCCTAGGTTTCAAAAAACAACAGTTTTATCCAAAAATTCCACATTTATATCAAATAAAAAATTAATACATAATAATCAATAATTTTTAAAATCGAGACAATTTCTTAACAATTATTGTTCCACATAAAATTTTGCGTGCAACTTAAAATTACATAATAATAATAATTTCAAAAAAACTTTCACGAATTCGAGTACAAATTATTCCCTTAAATTGGAGAAAAAAGAATTCGTCCGAAAAAAATTCCAGTTCTTGGAACCGAAGGTGCCTGGAAATCGTCACCCGTGTACTTACAGTCTAACTTCTCCACTCATTTTCTACTTAACAAAAAATTCCCATTAAACAATTTCTAATTTTACGATTAAGGTACAGGTAAGGTACGAAAAAATCCCGGGATTCCCCTTCTTAATTTTTTTTTTTCTTATACCGATCAGTCGACTTCCAATTTCCTAAAAGACCCGCTGACGCCGTAAATCGACGATTCGCTGGAACCAACGCTGGAACACCCGAAACCCTGTTTCAAGGCAGAAACTGCACCTTCTCGCGCTTTGTCGGAATATAATTCCAGGGAAACCCTCATACGGTCGTGACTCAATAAACGTGGTCGGATTTCTATCAATTCCTTGCGCCACAAATCTGAAACAATCGATTTATTTTTGAGGGACCAAAATGAAAAAAAAAAATAAATAAAAATTCTGTAAAATTGTTTGTCACTAATTTATGGAAACGATAATTTTTGTTGTAAGCGGATAATTGATTTTTCTGATTGTACATTTTTTTTATGTAATTATTTTCGAATGTGGAAAATACAAAGCATTTTTTAGAAAGTTTTTTTCAATATTCGAGAAAATTATTATAATGAAATTAATTATTCCCTCACCGATCATTTCTTGCATAGGCATGGTGCCACCGTATTCCTTGGGTAGCATCGAAGTGTCCATTTTATGATTGATAGCGTCTTCCAGGCTGGTGTAAATCTTGATACGTTTCTTGATCTTCTCCGAGATCAGGGACATGCCGAAATCGAGGGCGAATTTCAGGGAAGGATGCGCGTTAATTGCGTGGACCTCCTTGTGTCTCATCGGCACGGTTCTCTAAAATTCGGGAATAAAAATCCTTGTCGTTTTTTTTTCTTCCCATTATCATTTTGAATTAACGCGTTCCGTGCTACGGACATTTTTGAAGATTTTCCATTCAGGTCGCGTGGGGCGTATACGACGCACACTTTAAAAATTTGTTTTCAAAGTTGTGGCCTGAACGAAAATTGCAGCGGGGGTCGTATACGACCCACACGGCACGGAACGCGTTAAAGTAACGCCAATAAGTGCAGCCGTAGAATTTTATTTTTTTTTTTGGCCCACAAACCCACGATCCTACAACGCAAGACGTAAGAGTCGAGAAGAACATCCAGACGTAACGATACTTATTACCTCATTCGATCGATTCGATGACCCTACAGGTAAAAACAGATTTCAAAGGAAAAAACCGGTTCTCACCTTTCCGGCGCGTGGCTGCCTTATGTCGCATATTGTTGTAACAAATTATGAAATTCGGTATTATAACATCGACCCGAATATCATAATTCTGTGACGGTTATTTTTTTATTTTTGGTTATTATCGTTACGTAGAAATGTTCCGTTCTTTTTTTTAACCTTAGGAATTAATTATTGAATCGTCGAAAATTATCGTTACGTAGAAATATTCCATTTTTCTTTAATTTTCAAAAATTAAAAAATCCGAACTCACCAAAAATTAAATACTATTGTATAAAAAAAATCCTATTTTTCTCAAACTATAAAAAATGAGTCAGACAATAACTAAAATACGAGAAATAATGATTTCATAAAAAAAAATCGTCCATTGTTTAAATACCTCTCCATTTTTAACGATACGAACGGCTTCCTTGGGGGTGAAAAGCGTGAGGTGTGGAAAACTGACCCCGGCTCCGTCCGCGAAATGTACAAATCCACGAACTTGGCTTTCCTCGTCTTCCATGAGAGCTTCGTAGGTGATCGCGTGAATTTTACACATATCGGCATTCGTATACTTATGCGGATCGAAAACGCCTAATGGGAAAAGGAGTTTTCTAAAGAAGTACCGGTAAGGCTAGAGTAGGTACCAAATACGGGACAGCTGCTGTTATGTATTGAGACGCCAAGTGAGAGGCACATATAAAAATTAGGTCGCATCGAATGTCCGGTTTTTGGTACCTTTGGCTGGAAATATAGAGAAACGTGAATGTTGCTATTCTTTGTTTAATCTTTTACCAGGTCTTGCGACAATCACGCGACGGCCTTTAACGTCACGTCCGGGAACTGCGAAAAGATATCTTGAAGGAAACGAGAAATGAGACATTATTGATAAATTTTCGTGACTGAGAAGAAATATTTTGAATCGATACGTTTGTCCAAAAATTCGAAAATATTTCTTGCAACGTAATTGCATTTAAAGAAAAGCTACTGTACCCCAAAGATAAAAGTTCCTCCATCGTCGGTTCCGATATATCCAAGTGATTGAACGCCGGATGGTACACCTGTCGCAAAAGAAGGTACCTTTCGATGGCTTCCTGCGCCATCGGTACGTTGAATTTTTTGCATCTCAGGAACCTCAGCAAAAATTGTCCGTCTGAAATATTTAAATAATATACGTTTATTTATTTTGCAAAAAATAATTTAAACTCGAAAAAAATACAGGATCGCGTCTTACCAAGACGACAATTTTGTATGCGTTGGTTCAGCTTGATCCAATTCCTGACCTGCTCCAATGCCTGGTCTCTCGTATTCTTGTCCTCCCGTAGCTCCTCCTTGGCCAGTTTCTGAGTGTCCTCCGACAAAGGACACTCGTACTGATCTTCCTCGGTGACCCATTCAACGCCACCCATTGTCGATACGATTATTACCGTTTTTGTCTAATTAAATAATTAAATGATCGTAATTCCGTGGATCGTCGACTATGCCTGTATTTTTGTCACTCGCTATCGGTGGGATGAAAACCTGGAAAAGAATTTCTTCATACTTTTTTTCATTTTTCTCCGTCTTCTAGGTTGAAAAAAATGGATAGTACCGCGTGTATTAACGTTCAACTATTTCACAAATAAATAAAATAATATGTGAGAACGAGAAAACTATAATAGAATTTCAATAATTCGATGTTTTTCATTTTTTTTTTTTTTTTCGATCTTTTCCCGAATTTTGCATTCCTTGACCCGGATAAACATTCTTGTTGTATATACATATATAGCACTGGCATTACATGCGTAATATGTGTAGATTACATCCGAACGCATTTCACTTTCGTGGTCGACCCGCTGACCCACTTTTCACTTTCTTCCAAGAACCAGTATTTAGGTTCTTCGAATTGATCAATATTTTTTATCAATAAATGAATTTTTCCCTTCCCTTTCATACAAATTATTACCATATATGATAACACTTTTGCAGGAAGAAAAAAAAAAGGAGAATGAGAAAATTCTGATTGATATCAATTATTATTATTTTCATTTCTACTATTTCTGGAATTTTATTAATATTATTATTATTATTATTATTATTGTTATATTATATGCTTCAAATAAAACAAAACCTATAGATCCCGAATAGATTCTGAATATCGTAACATTGTTACTTAAGCAAATTGGCTGGCATATGACATAACTGGGAGTAAAGAATAACGTAAGATTCCATTTAACGGAGAGCAAAAGTAAATCCCACGAAAAGTATATATATATATATATGAGTGTTTCATAACCACTTTCTCCGGTGAAATTACGCAACGGGGGTTTCAGGTTGTTAACCGATCTTTGTTCTACCCTGACTCATACTCATCGCATAATTCCAGCCAGTCGTCCTGCGGACAATTACGTGAAATTGATCGTAAATATGCAATTTAACCGCGTTCCACTAGGATCCCGGCGGATCGAATAAAATAATATAATCTCCCGTGTAAAATAATAATACCACCAGATGATTTTTCCTTCTACTCCCTTCCTGTAATTTATTCGTGAGTCAATCCCGCGGCTTGGATTCTCAATAATTGCGTAGAGAAAAAAATCTTATGTACTTTCCCCCGGATTTTAGATCCATTATTCCGAGTAAAATTTCATAAAGTTAATAGGATTAGGTACCGCGAGAAAAAATAACGTTATGGCGAAAGTTACAAAATATAGAAATCGATGATTTCTGGGAAAAATTGATTTTGATGCGACGAAAAATTTCCTCAGAACCGGCAAGGGGGGAATTTCTCCAGCTTCGCCTTGAAACGTCAAATTCAGAGACGTCGAATCCATTTTAATGAATTGGTAAATTGTAAATATTTTTTTTGTGTGTCATGGATCGACTCGGAAGACCCTCGAGTAACCTTACGCGATTTTTTTAGAGGCCGGAGGGTAATTAAAATTCTGAGGGAATATCGTTTTGAAGTACACGCCTGGGACATATGATTGAATTCGATATTTGAGGAATCGTTGCAATGAAAATCATGAAATTTTGGGCTGGAATTTTTCCAGGGACCCTGGACATGACTTTTTTTTTTAATTGACTTATTTTAATTGAATTTAAGGGGTAACGTCACTCTAGAGGTCCGAAAAAAGGCCAAACTATGAGAATTATTTGAAAAAGTACGTAAAAAGGAATCGAAATTTTTTTCAGACAATTAATCAAACGTGTATTCAAGTGTAAACAAAAATTTTTTGTATTGACATTTTGTTGCAAAATGGTGGTGCCACGGTCGTTTTTCGAAATCGCCTTTTTTTTAAGGGCCTCCACAGGAGGACGGATTTCCCCGAAAGTTGAAGAACAGGAACAAAAAACCACAAAATTTCGTAATCTCTATGACATTGCTCATAAAAGTACGTAGGGATTTTTTTAAAAATTGATTTTTGCAAAAATGAAACACTTATGAAAAAAAAATTCGATTTTCGTCAAAAAAATGAGCAGTAAATTGTTTATAAAAAAAAATTTACAACGAATCAAAAAACGGCTACGTGCTTTTGTAACAAATGTAATTGTCGAGCTACTGTCAAAATTTCAAACCGATCTGTGCAATAATTTCCGATTAGTCCGTCCTCCCGGTTCGAAAAACATTGTTTCTAGATAATCGCGTTTCAAGTTTTGAAAGTACTTTAGTCTTTGAAAATTTGATTTTACCTTCAATCTACGATTTTTGCACCATATATAGGACCAATTGTACATTGTTTTTGTCACACTAAAGTATATTTTAAGCAACGACAAAAAATTCGATTTTTTCAAAATCCTAGAGTGGCGTTACCCCTTAAAATATTTTAATTACAATTTAATTGAATTATTAAACTCTCCTAAATCCTCTCTCCTTCCTCTCGTAACGTTACAAAAATCATGTTACAATGAAACAAATGTATGTCAATAATATTTGTTTATTATTATTATTTATGAAGAGAGCTTCTCACACTATTGATTGACGAGGTTTGATATTAATCAGAAAACGAGAAGTTTACGAGTGTTCTGCTGTATTTGCCGGTTCTTCCGTATAGAAAGTTGCATTATTTTTACGCGATACGTGTGTGTTGGATTAACTAACAATTTTCTTCAGTCTCTTTTCCTCTCATTCTCGCCTTATCCATTTACATATCGCTAATAATTATCTCGAATCTCCGCTTCCGTAATTCAACCCAGCGATCGTTACGTTTATTGCGTTTTTTATTCCTTTAAAATTATTACGAGTCTTCGGTAATGATGAAAAATTACTATTACCATTTATTATTGTTGAACAGTGGGCGTTTATTGTTTCGAATTTTCAGGTGACAAATTTTCCTTTGTTCTTGAAAGTAAATTTCAATAAAATGTCGAATATTTAAAAAAATTGGGTTTTTTTTTGCATAGATGTAAATTTTCGTGAAACTAAAATTAATGGAATTAAAATTCCGAAGAGGCTTAAATGTTTGTGCAAGAAAAATTTCTTCAATTAACCGGATTGAAAATTAAAAAAATTAAAATGGGAGTTTCGGGGGTTGAATTTCGAAGGGAAGAAAAAAATATGAAAAATCAAAAATCCTACAGAAAATTTTTCTGAAATACACCTGTTATTCTAAGGGTAAAAATGAAACTAGAAAAAAAATATTTTACCACACGAAGACGAACTTTCTTTTTTTCTTTTCACCCAACCCCTTAATTAAATTAAAGAAGGTACGATACTTCACGATTCCTGGTACTGTGAATCCACTTTTTTTCCCCAGAAAACACTAAGAAAAATGCGATATTTCTTCCTCGCGCCCTTTGTTTGAATAAAAATGTTATTATTTTTTCTTAAAACGAGACATACCCTCACGGTTGTCTCTGAGCTGCACACTTAGAGAGACTGCCTCTCTCTCTTCATCCGATCACTCTTTTATAATTTCCTCGGACACCTTTCTTCCCTCCAATGTGCCTCCTTTGATCTCCTCGAAATTTCAATAGGATCTGACCAATTTTCGTAATTTCACGGTAAACGTAGTTCGGAACGTAATTTCCAGAGACGGAATTCTTTTTGACAAAAAAAAAGATTGAAACAAGGGGAAACTGGCTAATTAAAGATCGAACGGAAGGAGGGCAATGGGATTACAAAGGCAGAACTCTCAAATAATAAAATATCTAGATGATCCGAACCGTACAATCCGGAAGACCAAAATGAACGTGCCTATTCCCGATCTTTCCTTCTTTTATACGATAAGTCTCCTTGTTACACTGTTACATATTATATAGGGAGGTATTGTCAACCGAAACGCTGCGTTATACCACGTGTAACGCAAAAATTTCATAACTTTCGATAGGAGATAGTCATTTTCGAATCCAATCAGCAGACTCGCGTCAATAATTATTTTTCTTTTTCATTTTTTGTTCTATGCCGAAAAGAAATTTGCTTAAAATATACTTTGGTGTTACAAAAACAAACAATTTTTCAAATTGGATGATTTTTCTTTTTGGGATTCCATTGTTTATGTTTCCATTGTTTTCATTGTTTAATGAACGATCGTTTTTTGTTGGAAACAAAAATTAACCAACGACTCTGCTAAATTATTTTTCAGAATTTTTTCAGAATTTTTTGGAATCGCACAATTTTTGTTTTTGAGGTTGCATTATTTATTTTCGAATTAATTCCAGCTTTCGCAAATTAATTATTCTTTTTTAAATGAAAAAAAATTACCCAACCCATATATTCCAAAAATGGAATTTTCAAAACTGCACAATTGTTTTTAAAAATCCAGTATTTATAACAAAAATTATTTCTGGTTTCCAAAATCAAGGCCAGATTTAATCACACGCATTGAAAATTATTAATTTTGAAAAAATCGAATTTCTTTTTTTTGCTTAAAATATAGTGTCACAAAAATAATGTACAATTGGTCCTATGCCGAAAAGAAATTTGCTCGTTTCCATTTTCTTTTTTGTTTGTGATTTTTTTTTCAGAAAAAGGAGGAGGAAGATTTCGTAACAAAAAAAATAGTTCTCTAATATAATTATTTTTAATTTCCCTCAAAAAAGGATAAAATTGCCCCATTTCGAGGTCTTCAAATATTTACGGATTAATAAATATTTGATATTAACTTAATATTAATGAATTCGTGTTTTTTTTTTTGGTGGGATCAAAATTTTCAAGAATCAAATGGTCACTCGAGAAATATAATAAAAATATTTGCAAGCTCGATTAGAAATTTTTGAAATTTCTAATCGAAATTAATTCTAATTACGAAATTTTTTTAAGCCAATTTCAATGTAACAATGTGTGCAGGCTCTATACACGTTTTATGTACATTGCACACACACACACACACACACGCGCGAATAACTAATTTGAAATGCAGGTAAGCACACATTGAAAAAACTGAACATTAGCATTTTTATTTCCTGGATCCAGTAGAATTCTCAAGTGAAAGTAAATATGAATATAGAACTGGAACTGTAACTTCCAAATATTTCAATAGATATTTATTTATTTGTTTCTCTATTTTAAAAGAGAGCTTCGTCGTGAAAATTACGAGTTATTATCTAACGCAGCCAAGGTGAAAGGGCTAATTTGCAACTTAATTTATAAAAAGCAGTTGTTACGTCTGTATCTGATATAAGGACTTTTTGCTTCGTTTCCTTCGGCAGCGACATCGATTGCTTCAACTTCCAGTAGGTGTCAATTATTTTGAAACGAATATAAAATTGCTAAATGTTGGGTGCAAACACGGGCGAGCAATTATTTCATAGTTAAAGGCACGTATGTAAATGACGTTAATTTCATTCTTCTTTGATATTGACGATTTATTTGTCCTTAAAAATTTATTACAATTTAAATTATTACAAAATTGGCACAATACAAAATACGATTCTTTTTAAAAAAAATGGATGCAAAGCCTATTTCTATTTTCAAATTTTGTCGAAACCAATCGTGGCTTCTATTTTGACATTTTCAATTTTTTCTTCTCCTCTACGATATCGCATAAATGAAATTTTTCGTAAAAACAAATATATTTTTTTAGTACAATTTTCTTTTTAATAGAATTTCACGGACTTTTATCTCGTGGTGAATTCTACGAACTACCGATTTCCTCCAAATGATCGTAATCGATCCGACCTCCGATACGTCTCGCGACCTGGACTTTGGTCCGAAATCTTGCGCAAATTTTATGATTTCCCAGGGACCGAGCGAAAAGTGCATCAGTTCCACGAGCGAATGCGTGCCAAAATGCACTTTTCCGCCGGGGAAAAAGAAAACAAAGAAAAAAATCAATTATAATGCCAACAATGCAAGGCCTCGTACGAACAATCTGTGCCGTATCTTGAAAATTTGGTGAACGTCACTGAAGTACCGAGCTACCTTCTAAATACATACACCTTCGAAAAAAAAGAAGGGAAAAAAAACGTAACTTGTTGTACGTTACATCACGGCGTATTACGTTCTTCAAATCATATAGCATCCACGTAACGCGTAAATATTGAGAAAGAGTTTTTCTTATGGTGTAGCGGTTACATCTAACAATAAGTAAAAAAAAAAGGTGACGATTCTCGAAAAGACTGTGAACCGAGGGACCAAAAATGAAGAAGATGCCCGCCCGCTCATCTTGGCCTTGGCCCCCTCATCCGTATGTTAATTGGCGATTACTTTTCGATCGAAAAGTAGCCGAGGCGCTTTTCGAGTCGAAGAGTACAAAGGAATCGAAATTTAGAAAGTCGAACGAGAATTGTTACAGCTTAAAGTTTACTCACTTTTTTTTTTTATATAATCTTGTTAGACAACGAGCAGAATTGCAACGGGCGTAATTTCACGTCTTTAGCAATTTTTCTATTTTCGCTTCTCGTCTCTAAAAATAAATGTCGGGTAGAGGATACGATTAATTTTCTAAAAGCATAAAATTTTTAAAAATATATATGCATAAGGTGTCGATTAGTTAATTTTCTTTTTTTTTCTGAATTACATAATTCCAGCTATAACGGTAACGCGTGGTAGCGGTATGGTCGTAATACTTATTATATATCAAAAGGGAGAACGTACATACGTACAAAATGCATAACACACTTATATTACAACTAGCAGGGAGCTCGAAATCGGCTTTTGTAACAACCGTACAATTTTTGTTACGTTGGATTTCCACGTAATGCGATAGTACCGAGTAGAAGGATCTTGATATACCATGACGTAAAGGAGGTGTAGGTATTAAACATACATAATACTGGAGAGCAACCGTACTAAACTGATAAGTGAGCAAGTAGGTAGCAAAGATATAAAAGCGCAACACTTATTCGTAATAATCAAGAAAGTGAAATGCGATTATACTTCGGCAAGAAAGTCTCGATGGTAACAGCAAAGTTGCTGAAAAGGACGATCTTCGTCCTTTCTTTTCTACACCGGAACCGGCAACGCTCGTTTGTCGATTTACAACGTGTTTACAACGTATATAATCGGCAATTTCAGTTAATAATAAAATAGAGGTCGCAAAAATGGAAAAAAATATTCCTAAAAATGCTGTTTAATTGAAGAACATAAAATAAAAAGAATATAAAAATGCAGGGAAAATATTTAGGAACGTTGATTCTGTCTTTTATCACGTTTTTATCACCGATATTATTACTCAATGAAAATTAATGAGATTTAATTCCCGCAGAGATAATGCGGAACTACGTCAGTCTTTCATTTTTGAAATTGAGCACTTTTTATAATGACCTTCCGCTTCGTCGTAAAAAATTAGTCAGTTAGTAAGCAGTTGGATGATTCTTATTAGTTGCAAATTCTCTAGATTTTTTTAATTTCGATTTCACTCGTTTGGCGTTACTAATTATTAAGCATCGAATTTTCTTCATCGTACATACTTTTGTTTAATTAATTTATTAATTAATTGTAAATGACCAGACATCAATGCCAAAATTGTATCTAAATAATTATTCGATAACGGAGGAGTGCCTGAATAGTAATTAAACGAAACGCATAATTAGTACCTCGGTATCATTGAAATTCCCAGAAGTTAATCGGCTAATTTTTTCGACAATTAGTAATCGGTTATTTGTTACTTTGGAATCGGTTTATTTCTTAGAGAAAAAAAAATCACTCTCGATCCCAGCTCGATCGCCATTGATTTACAAAATTTCTTTATCACAGAATTAGTCGAGGCGGAAAATTAGCAGCAACCATTCGCGCTAAGAAATCAATCGAACCTTCGCGTAAGCGCCTTTACACGCGGAGCCTGTTTCGATTATATGTTGCCTGATATCGTTGAAGATCTCGTCCGTTAAGTGCACATTGAAATATCTGCTGGCTAATTCTATGCATTTATCCAAATCCTCCTCTTTTAGAGGTTCGTAAATTATTACGTTCGCCGGAAGACCGTGTTTTTGAAATATTCGTTCGACTTCCCCTTTCCCTTTCGCGAGATCCGTCTTTCTCTCGAGTTCTTCGTTCGTCTCCTGCGTATTTACCATCACGACCAACGTCAGGCAATACCTTTTACGCTTTCGCACCAGATCGAAGAGGAATTTCGATAAATGGCCGGCGTCTTCCAATTCTTTCAAGGATATTTTCTCCAAAGTGACCAAATTGCAGAAGGAATTCGACAGGGAATATTTTATCCGAGATTCCACTTTCGACAGCGGTGGAAAATATTTCGCGGACCTTCCTCTGAAATTTTTCTCCAGAATTTCCCCGGTATAAGACTTCCCGACTCCTATACCTCCCAGTAAAACGATTACTTTGAATTTGGGGTCATCTCGATCCAGAATCTCCAGTAATTGGGACACCGCCGCGTTTTGTCCCACTATCCGCGAGTCGAGATCGGATTGCAGCGAGTCCAAATGAAAACCTCCCCATTCCCCCCAAGTTTCTATCGACTTCTCGATGTAATCGTAGCTCTCCCGAGTTACGAACAAAGCGATGAAAATTGGGAGAACGAAAAAGAAGAATTTAAAGCAATTCCAGGTGAAATTTGAGTTTTGAAGTTTCACCGACTCCTCTTTCTCGTTCTTCGAGGGCACCAAGGACCTTAATTTCTTCTTAGTCTCCAGATAATTGAGATTCTTCATTGGATTCGTCGACTTTGGAACCTCGGGAACTTTGAATATTTCTTCCCTCGTTTCGGTTTCTTTCTCCGCACGAGGTTCTTCCACTTCCATGCGTTCCGGTGCCGTCGGGGAAACTTCTAACGGTTGGTATCGATACGAAGCGCTCCAGGTGGCGCTTTCGAGCTTCCCCGAGCATGGAACAACCGTTTGCCAGATTTTTTCGAGATGTTTTTTATCTGATTTCAAGGATTCCAGTAACTTCACCTGTCTAAGAAACGAAGGACGGATTTTAAATATGTAGGATTAGAAAAAAAATATTTAAATTCTTACCCGGTGTTAGAGTCTTTATCGAATATCTGCTCGCAACTGAATTGTCGCGTGAGATTGGGAGAATCATTCGACCTATAACGCTGTTCGAAGAAGATTCTCCTGGTGGTGGGCAGATCGGCGACGCTGTAAGACCTGGTCAACTTCGTCTTGTTGGTTTCGCCGTCTAATATGTTCAGGGCTGCGAAGTGGTTTTCCATAACATCCAGAAGTATTTGGACAGTTTCCTATGTGGAAAATTCAATTAAGAAAAAGAATGAAATTGGAGAAGAATTGGATCATTAATTTCTCTTACTTCATCCATATCATGGTAAAATACAGGTTCATGAATGATTGGAAGATTACTATTTTTGTTCGTTAAAAGAAAAAAATTGTAGGCAGCAGAAAAGTAAAGAGATTTTGTTTTTACCTGTGTTATATTTTGGTGCACGGTTATTTTCCTGAAATCTACGTTTGAAAAAACGGTAACGAACTTTTAAATCTCCATCAGCTGATTGGAGCCACAAGTGCGAAGACCGACTCACAGATGGCTCTAACTGTCGGCGGCGTTGTTGGAATAAAATATCAGTAGTCGGTAATATATAAATACAGCGAGTGACTAAGAGATGTCGCCACGGCTAATTATTAATATGGCAAATTTTAAGAGGGCCGCTATGAGATGGCGCCACGGGTAATTATTAATATGGCAAAATTTCAGAGGGCCGCTATGGGATGGCGCCACGGGTAATTATTAATATGGCAAAATTTCGGAGGGCCGCTATGGGATGGCGCCACGGGTAATTATTAATATGGCAAAATTTTGGAGGGCCGCTATGAGATGGCGCCACGCACAAATGCTCGATGCGAAAGTAAATGGAAAATATTTTCTTCGTGCGGCATCGGGAAATGTTGACTCTCTATTTCGCTTGTTCCCAGAAATAGCGTGACAGCTGGAGAATGGTTACTGCTAAATGTAGAAATGTGTATTTTGTATCAAAAATAACAAATAACACTGTTGCGCATTACGCGTAGGTAGGGGATAGACGTGCTCAGCCCGCGGGGAATGTTTTTAATTAGTGACATCACGTATAATTTTATCGCGACTTTTTTTTAAAAAAAAGCGTCACATTTGATGTTATTGCATAGTCTTCCTCCTACCAAACAAATAATTTATTAGGGAAAAAAGGTTAAAATTGGTCTTCGCGAAGGACGCGTTACATAAAATATCTGCGGAAATCGGTGCAATGGAAAGCATATTTCACGAGAAGGTGAGTCAAAGGTTAACGGCGTTAACGTCAAAACTGTAGCTCCTAAGGTTTTCATGATTTTTCTATCTGCTCCCGATTTTTCAGCAAGAGGGATACTTGTGTGCCCAACACTGCTTAAATGCACTCCTGCAAAGTTCATATTTCGATGCCGTTTATTTATCGTACATAGCGGACGAGATGGACGAAGAGGAACGCAAGAGAATGGCGGAATCCGGGATAGACAGCGAAGAGTATAGATTGTTTTTACAGGTACGCTCTCTTTTTTTGTGTTAATAACATTTATTATGCCTCGATTGATCGCGAGGCAAGGACAAAGTAAACTAAACTCTTGGTAAAATTCCAAGGCTGCACTTTACTTTGGGGCACCCAAAAAAAATGAACATTTTTCTTTACTTGGTTTCAGCAACCTTCGGGAAATATGGACGACAGTGGTTATTTTTCAGTACAAGTAATAAGCAGCGCGCTTAAGCTACACGATTTAGAACTAGTGCCTTATAATAGCACGGAACCCGCAGCTTTAATGGCGAAAAGCGACCCCTCGTAAGTTGGTCCAATGTTTCTTATTTATAACGAGAAGATGAAATTATGTAACCACGTATGTTCCACGAAAGAATTTGTTTATCGTGTTTCAGACAAATGAAGGCGTATATATGTAATTACAAAGGACATTGGTTTACCATAAGAAAATTGGGCAACCAATGGTTTAATTTGAACTCTATGTTGAATGGACCGCAGCTTATTTCGGACACGTACCTTACCATGTTTTTAACGCAACTAATCGCAGAAGGTACGTAAGCGTACCTTGGTAAAATTTATATAAAAATTTTATTTATAATTTTGATGAAATTTTTTTTACGAATATAAATATGTCTCCAAACACCGATGGAACGAGAAAAAAAATTTATTTCTCCAGGGTACTCTATATTCGTGGTGGTGGGAACGTTTCCAAAATGCGAAGCCGACGACGTTTTACTGAAGAACCCGGTGATTCCTGCTACGAGAGTCAAGCAAAAAGATACAAAAACACCCGCGACCACGAGCACGGGATACAGATTGGGATCCTCGACGATACCATCCGAAATAATAAATCACGATCACGACTACGACAGTGCCAGCACCGGATCGAGGGAAAGGATAATTCCCATAAAAGTGGAAGGTCGAGAACCCGAGGAGATCGAATTGGACGGAGACGACGAAGATTTGGAATTACAGAGAGCTTTGAAACTGAGTTTGCAAGACAACCAAGTGGAAACTAGAAGCGGCGAGAAAAAGTCAAGAGTGAACTTCAACACCGAAATGGAAGATGCGGCGCAAAATTTGGAACAAGAGGAGGAGCTTCAGAAAGCGCTTAGACTCAGTCTGGAGTGCGTAACCGCGCCTTCCACGCCCGATCCCGAAGAACTTCGTTGGAAGCGTTTGAATTATTTGACTTCGCATAACGCCTCCCTATCGAGTACGGAAACACCCACGCATCTAAACACTTAACGATATGCCAAACTATCTATCGCTTATTACCATTTTTTAATATTGGACATTACGGATAATATACATTGCACTGCATCGCAAACTTTGTCGTTGATTTATTTTATTCCTTGTCAATTATTGTTGTTCATTACGATCAATGTAAATTGTTTCGTGGAAAAGTGGAATACCAAAAGTATGTATTTTTAAAGATACGTGGCATCTGTTTTTTCATTTTCTTTTACCCTTCATCCCCCATCCATGGGTCCACAATTATTTTCTATATAGGTCTAAAAAAAATTAAACCTATCCCTTGAAATATTTGGTACAATTGGTAATATCTGAAAATCGAAATAAATATTTTTTTAATGTATATCAAAAACAATATGGTAAATAATTGCTCCTTTTGATTTTGCATATGTTTGCCTTAAAAGTGTATATTTTTAAAAATTATTTCTGAAAAATATAAAATATTTGTCGTCACAGGGACGTTTCGCGACAGACTCAGAGATGGCGCTATAACAAGTAGCCTCGACTCAATTAGAATTTTATTTGAACTTGAACCCCCCTCAAGATATACACATATTCGATATCATAGGACGAAGCAAAACTGTTTACTTTTGATTGTGCAATTTTTCTCTGTCATCTGCTGTCATCTAAATCGACTGCATAGAAGTTGCGTTATTGACCGACGTTGGACCAACGATAAATTTCTGGTTAGCTCGTTCAACGAAAGTTCAAATAAGTATTACAAAAAGTTAAGAAGATGAATGCAAAAACAGAAACATCTCGTCCGTTCCATCAAAAGAACAAATGGACCGATAAGGAGACATTGCAGCTTTTGGGGGCATTAAAAAAATATGGGCACACCAACATAGCCAACTTGTCCACGGAAGTTCCGTCGAAAACGCAAACCCAAATTCGCCAGAAAATCCAGCGAACCAAGCGGGCAGCCAAGGTCGTGGAAATGGTTCACGACAATATGGAAAGTCCATTGCATAATTGGCTGGAAACTGGAATTTTTTCTGAAGACGATTCAGAAGTTCCTGAAGCTTTGCTCCATATTAGCATGTTCGATAAACATCCTCCCGTCGAAGATTGCGATGGGGTGGATTTTAGGTAATCGCAACTAGGATTTCACGAAACTGGGATCGAGCTTTAGAAAACCATTGATTTTTGTATTTTAATATTATAAGCAGCACGGAAACCTAAATAATATCTTTTAAATCTATGAATATAAACTAGATCCTAAGATTTTATAATGTTATGGTCCACGAATGTTAACTTTTAGAGGACGGGGCTGGTCGATATTTCGACCACTCAAGTATCATAATATTTTCGACTTGTTTTGAGGATAACATTTCTTGCGAATGACATTCGTGATAGACACGGATATTTTTCTGCATTCAACGCATACAAAAACATGAAGATACCATTTTTGGGCTAAAATAGAAGAAGCAATGAATTTCAGCTTCAAATGCAATTTTCAAGGTCAAGGATGTCTCCTGGACATTTTTCATTATTTTTTTCGTATTCGGCGCATCTAATTACGTAGGAAAGCACTCCTAACTCGCCAAATCAAATTTTTAACATTCAACCTTACATTGCAGACAGGAGTGGTCGAAATTTCGACCACCAATTTATTCAGGCAATCGACGTGACAAATCCTTTGATTTTATGTACAAATATCGAGTAAAAAAAAAGTCGAATTTTAACGTGAAAATCTCCGTCCTGTAAAGGTTAATATATTTGCAGATCTTGGTATAATTAATCGATATCGTTTGCTTCCATTTTGCACAGGGCGATTTATAAGATGCTACATAGTTTGTCGTTGGGCGAACCGGCCAAAGAGTTATCGCCGGAAACGGAAACCTTCTTTTTTGGATTGCTGGAGAACATTAGATCGATGGTATGGCCAGATTCTAAGGACCTCGTATTAGAGGAACTAGGGACGATGGATTTGAAACGCAAACCAAAAGTGTATTCAAGGAAAATGAAGTAGTTCGATAAAATAATAAGAATTCCGTTAATATGTTGTAATATATATTTAACATTTTTAATGTACACATACTTTAAGTCCTATCGGCTACCGAACAGTTTCGATTTTGCGATCTTTTTTCAATAAAACCATGCAAATATAAACTTAACGCTACTTTTTAATGAGTAAAATCGATCATTGTTTTCCTACGAACCAACGATCGGGGTAAAAAGTAAAAATACATATGTATGTGGGATGAGTAATCGCAGAATGCTATATACAAGTATTTTCTTCGAAAAAACAAAGCACCTTTCCATGTGGAAAACATGAAAATCTCACATCAGTTTTACAATTTTTTTTTGCCAAAATTTGAATCGAAGCGAATGCAACACCTAAATTACATAGAAAGAAAAGTTGTAATGTATGTAAAAAAATGCATCGATACCGAAACGAATACGAGCAAACTTAATAGTTGCCTTAGGGACTTTTAATGGGCTTCGAACTTTTAGGAGTGACTTCGGTAGTTGCTCTTCCAAATTTTTAACACCAAGCGTCACAACTACGAGAGCACCGTTATATCAAAACATTTTTCTTATCGAATGCAATTTTGTATATTTTTAAAAGAATTTTCCCTCGCAATTCGATCGTCGGAGGAACAATGAATCGAAACATTTGAGATTTCCTATATTTGCAATGCCACGTAGACAGTATTAAATTCACTTTGTATTTCATTTACGTAAAATAATAAAATAGGTAATACGTAAAGTATTACCTATTTGGGAAATTAGGCAAGAAAATAACCGAGCGAGACTTCTTTGCCGCAACCCAAGGACTTCCGAGGGTTCGTTATTCGTTCGAAGGCAGGAAAATGATGGTAAACGGATACTTCTTCTTGCAATTCGTAATTAATGTCTTCATTTGCACATTTTCTATCTAATTTTTTAGAATTTCCCATGCGTCGTCTTCCAGCTTGGAATTCCAATCTCTACTTTCACTTTCCAAGTTAATTAACGAGTCTTCCTTGATATTCTGTTTGCTCTCCTTTTTTCGAATAGTCGATTTCGATTCCGTTACCGATTCGGCAGTTTTAGAATTACTTCCCCAGTCCCAGTCACCAGTGGGAGAATTAGCGTTGGACGATTCTCTTCTAAATTGAATTTAAAGTATTAATTAAAATTTTTTTAAAATAATTTTTGTAATGTCGACGAATTGAAAAATTTGTACCTGGAATTGACGAGTGACGACTTTTCGTTGGAATGTGAATTACGCGATGAGTTATTTTGATAAGTTCCCGTGGAACTTTGATACTGATTATCGTAATCGTAATGGTTCTGCTCCACCGTATTCGATCCGGCGATGTCGCCCCACCCTCTCCTTCCCAAATCTCCAACCTATAAATTAATATTAATTAGAATACAAAAATTAAAAATTTTTATCCACAAAATACAATACCAAAAGTACACAATTGTTTATTTCAGTTTGTGCCTGTAAAGGAATGATACGAGTAACAAACTACCTTAGCGGCTAAATTATTCACTTGTGCCCCGACTTCTTCTAGCAAAGTACCTTCGCGAACCTAATAAAAATAAAATGAAAATAACAAAAAACTAAATATGAAAAACTTAAAAAATGTTTGTAATTAAGACGAAACTAAAATTATTATATAATCGGAACGAGAAAATGAAGAAAATGGAAAAAAATAAAGACAAACGAAGAAGCGCTTTCGGGGCATACCTTGTCGGTTACAGACACGGAAATGTCTGATACCTTTTGAGTTGCGATGCCACCAATTTTAATAGCATTCTCCGTGGCTTTGCTCGCGATTTTTGAAGCGGAAGAAGAAAATAGTGACCATCCCTGTAAAAATTAAAAAAAAAAATTAATTTATTAAAGACCTTTCGTTTGGTCGTGAATGCTTCGTTTTAAACAAATTCTTACGGATGCCAAGGAAGAGACTGCGGTATCGAAAAATTCTTGCGACGAACTTTTAGGCGGAGGCTCCATTTGGTATCCGAAACCTCCATATTTTCCTCCTTGATTGGGCGGCAAATGACTAACAAAAAGAATTTCACGTTCATCCTCAAAATTAGACGATTTCAGAATTTCGCAAAATCTTATATTTTTGTTTACTTACTCGGGTCTGTTGGCATTCTCATTTTGTTTCCTAGCGAAGAAAGATTCCGTTTGCGCTTTGAAGCTCGGGGAACTAATATTTTGATAAGATCTGTCTCCCCCGCCTCCTCCGCTCTGATACGAGTCGTACTCGGATTTGCTCTGGTACGAACTGTATTCTTGCCGATTGTCATTGAACGACGAACTCTCGTAATCCTTCGCTGCGGACGTTGACGGACTCCACGGTTCTCCACGAGCCAATGCGATAATCTATCGATACGAGATGGTACCTTTTACTTCCACATTTACTTTCTCTTTTATCGTGCGTTACCCATTTAAGATATTCATAAAAAAAATCTAAAATTCTGCGCTTGGATCTTGCGTTTTATTGCTCGAGTCCGATCGATCTTCCGTCGAAGAAGAGTTCGATCCAACAAATACGTGCGAGTCGAACGCGGATATACCTTATCTCTGTACAACGCCGCGGCTTTGGTGTTGTACTTCTGCGAGATCGTCATGGAATCATCCCAATCGGGTTGAGCTTCGAAGAAGATCCTCGCGTTCCTGTTACCACCGACTTTCATTTTTTCAAGTTCGATGTCCTTCCATTTGTCCATCGAAACGGATCTCACAAAGGATAAGTGTACACCCAAGCCTCTGTGTTTACCGGAACACTCCAGACAGATCCATATTCCATATGTAACGGATACCCATTGTGGATTGTGTGCTCCACATTCGAAACATTTCTGATAAGAATGACAAAAGGAATGCACGATTACAATCAAAGCACCAAGGGACAATATTGTAGAAAATTTCTCTTACGGTAGATACATGCTTACATTATTTTCATTGTGTGGCTTTAAATCTCCTAAAACGCGTCTCGTGCGCGGGCTGGCCATTTTTCCATAAACTCAAAGAAAATAGGAAAAAATAAGCACGAACCTTATTTATTTAACTACTTAACGATAACTAACAATAAAAATTGCTTATAACGATTTTAATTTGTACTAACGATCCCCTACGTGGCATTACTTATTAGAAAATATCTATAGAGGTTGCTTGTTTCCAAAGTTCTCCGCTAGAGGGTTTTCTCGGAAAAGCTTAGTACAAAATTGTCCGGATAGATGGCGGCGCATGACAAATCCGCCATGAAAAAAGCTGTCTGCGCGTAAAACAGAGATAGAAATACATATTTTATTGCCGCAACAAAACGTTACCCAATTGGTTTTTTTCGTTTATTCATTTGGATGTTTATTATTTATTTCGTCGAGTAATAATTATTCTTTAGTTTTGTGTTATCGTTTATTTTTGCCAAGGAAACTTACGTTAGAACTTAAGTTGCGATTATCAGTGCATCGGTAAGGATTTTCTTTTTTGTTTTTATTATATATATATACTTTCTATATTTTGTTCCTATTAATATCGTATCATGGCGTTGTTATCAATCAAAATAGACCCCTTCGATCTGTAAAATGAAATTTAGGTTTGCGGATTCTTGATTTTTACTCGTTAGGGGCGATTCCGTCGTGTGTCAATTTTCTCGAAATCTTTTTTCCGTCTTACGAAAGAAAGTGCGCTTGAAAGGGGATTCTAACCTAGAAAGAAGATGGTAAACAGAAAATGAAGTGAAGAATCTACAAGTGGTTGTTGCAGTTTAGTAGTAGCTCGTGAAGTTTTCTTTTCCGAATTTGTGATTTTATATTTTTATTTATAAATTAACAGCTTATTTCTTTCAAAGATTAGTTTTTTTTTCTGTGTATCGGATATACCATTTCAAGCATTTTTATAAAAAAATCCAAAAAATTTCAAACCTTACATTTTGATCAAACTTATTTTTATGAATTTTCCTGTATTAATTTATTTTATTTAATACATTTATTTGTTTTATAATTTATTTATTTTATTTTATAAATTTCAACAGTTTTTTCACCACTTTTGTCCCTTTTTAGGAATGTTAATCATTAGGGAGAAATACCTAAACTTCTGGTGAACTAAGGGTTTTCCATTTTCGACTATCGTTAATTAGCCATTGATCGGTGCAGATTTTTTTTGGTGAGTTTTATTTTCATTTTTGTTTCTTTATAACATTTTCTATTATTTCTTTATTCGGTCTTTTACGTCCAACTTTTTTCCACCGAAAATATCGACATCAACCGGAATAATACGTCAAATATGAATACATACTAATGAATGACCCACTCGAGCTTAATTCAATTTATGGTTGGAAAATTTGATTAAGGATCGTTAATAATTTCAATATGAATTTTTATTCTAGATCCAATTTGTTCTTTGATTTATCCCCGGTGGTAACGGCGAATCCGCGTTTCGCTTTGTCTCTATTAACAGCAGGTGGCTCCACTTGTGTGGAATTTCCTCCGTGCATATGTAATATCCTTTCGGGCTTTTAATATTACGGAGAGTTTTTCTTTTGCAGCGTTAGTTATTTGTTACAGCATTTATTTGTTAAAGGGATTTCGTATATTTTTCCTGGAAATTTACAAGCCCCGGGACAATTCACAAAACACATAATATAAATTGCTCGAAATTACACATTTCATAAAATGCACCCATGAAATATTCCTTTAATTACTGCGAGCAACATCAAAAATATTTAAAAAGTTTATGCCGTTTATTTTTCTGTACAGTCATGTGCAAACGTTATTCGGCAAATGAATATCCGTCGCTAGTTTTTGCCTTGTACTGTGTATGAATACGTAACTCCTCTCTTTCCTTTCCTTAAAGCACAGAGGTGGCGGCACACAACACACACACACACACACGTAACACACATATAAACGTAGAATCTGGTAACACCACAAAAACGAGCGCTACCGAAACGTGAAAATCCAGCGAAAACTTTGCAATTTACTGCCTCGACATATTGCTTGTGAAAGCACACGAAATTAAGGCTAGTAAAACATTCTGACACAAGTAAAGAGAGAGACGGAACGACACAACTAAAACTATTCCCACCCTTACCCTCATTTTTCACTTATTTCATATACATACGACATACGATAAAACACTCAACGGGTGTATTGCCGTTTATGGAACCGATCGACTTTATTTTGTACAGTAGAATCTCCGTACAAGATACCACAAGGGACCGGAGCGGAACTTACGTCCTTCGTATAAGATACCATGCAAAATAGTTTAAAGTTAAACCGATAATGTAGGTTGCTTTGTATTCCATATCCTTTTCCTTTTTTTTTTTGTCACGTGACTAGAAGTCCGCGAACGAGGAGTTCTCGCAGTGTCGACAAGAAAGAAAGACAGAAGAAAAATTATTTTCACCGTTTGTGCAATTATCTCACGTAAGTAAATCAATTTTAAACGTACTGGTCTAGTGCGTCACGGAAACGCCACTTCCCCGACAAAAAACTACGTTTACGAGTCATTGAAAATTCTCTATGAATTTTAAACAAAAAAAAAATTAAAATGTGATCTTAAATAATTAATAATTTATGGTAATAAATTAAAAAAATCGTTATGTGTAAATAATTCTCATTTTTTCTCATTTATTCCCGTGGTATCTTGTACGGAGTACGCAACTCCAAACATTCAGAGGCGAAGAGGCATTAGGAGTGGGGGTAGTGGATCGGCGAAGGGGAACCCGTGGTATCTTGTACGAAAGCATTCGAACGTATCTTGTACGGAGATTCTACTGTAATTTCAAGAACCCACACCTCCCTATAACAATCTCACTTTCCAACAATCCCTTTCTGTGAGGCGTAAAATTACCTCCCGATAACAATCTTTTTAGCTCCCACGTTGAATTTTTTCGGGTTAAGAAAAAAAAAATGATTATCGTGGAAGAAAATAGTGGAATTGGACGTAAAGCTGCAGAAGTTATAAGTTTAACGTAGCCTAGACTATCCTCAGCTACGTCATAGCTTATGTTAGTGTATGTATGTACATTATTCATCGATATCGGTGAAAAGGGCGCCGTCATATTACGTATACTACGGGTTATTATGCCCTCTAAATGTTTAATAAGTTTGCCTTCCTCCACTAGCCATCATTGGTGGCTTTATGTTATACTAAGTAAATTACTGTTTCTTCCCTCTCTCTCTCTCTCTTACTTTTTCATCCAACTTCCTCCTTTTCCATTTCGCTCACTGTTCCTTAT
>OX463763.1:21186780-21426315 GCA_949825005.1 Gasteruption jaculator | reverse complement strand
GTACCGGAATTACTGATTAATAATTATCAGCCGGAATGTAAAATGAAAATTTAAAAAAAATACTAATTTTGACAACATTTTATAGTTATTCCAATCGGAATATTTAAACGCCTAATTTTTTTGCGACCTATACATTATAAAAAATAAATTTTATTGAAATTTAATATGTTAAAAAATGGTATCCGATTAAAAAAAATTTATTTAACTTTATATCTCTTGTATAAAATATCATTTTTTACACGGAAAAGAACATTATTTGAATTTGTCCTTAAATGAATTTGTTCTAATTAACTATTTCCTGCCTTGATTATTTTTTTTGTGTCGTTGTAACGTTTGTTACTAAAAATACTAGAGCCGACGTCTTCTTTCCCGCGGTGGTGTATATTCTTGAAACACTATAAAAAGAATACATAGAATTACAGATATAAAAAATGTACTTATACCTAAGTACAGTTACTATAAATAAAATTATACTTGACACGAATTTCATTTCTCATCGTTTCTTTTTTCTCCACGCGGAACAATCGCGGCATATAAATATGTATACATATATATATCTTTTTTGTCTTCTTTTGCGATAAAAAGCGTGACATATCGCAAAAAAAAGAAAATTGGGGTAGAAGCCACGTCATATAACGGCTAGAGTTATTTGGAAAAGAAAATTTCCGATATTCCAATGCGATCAATCCGATTCTCGATGACTGCTTGGGAGTACATACTTTTATTCGGAAAATTTTCACGTTTGCACTTTTTTCCGGGTCGATATCCCAAATTCTCGAGTGACGCGGTAACCGACAATGAGAAATAAAAAAAATAAAAATGGAGAAATGGGAATTTCTTGTAGAAAAATCTAAATATACATAAAAATCGATTCACCGGTAACCCTTAGTGCCTTTAGCTTCTTCGCACGTTTGTTGACACGTGAGATTGGGGAAATAAGTTTCGATTGCGATGCGTGGAAACGGGGGGGAAAGAGAGAAGGAATAATAATGATAAAACCTCGATGATTTAAGTATACATTGATTATCTCGCCCCACGCCATTTTCCGAGAGAAAATCGTTTCCTTTTTACAAGTTATACAAGTCGCCCATAAATTTCAGGATTGCGTAATCGCTTCGTTTAGAATTTAATAGAGTATATATTACGAAAATTACGTTTCTGCGATTGTAAAAGGAGCTAATAGAATTTTAAAACACGTAACACCATTTTCTTTTCTTCCAATAACAAAGCGGGGTGGCTTCCCTTGTTAGACGACGATCGTTCGAAAAGTGCCAAGTTTGCAAAATTCTATCGATTACGTGATTTTTTCGTAACTTTAAAAATTGTATGAATGTAAAAAATTATTAAAAAAAAATGTACTTTGAAAATGGTAGGTAATTAAAAAAATAAAAATTACGTTGCTTTCGTAATGACATTTCGTCGCAGTCCTGGTATAATGAGCTGCTAAAAAAGGCGTCGTTTTTTTTCGCAATAACTTTAAAAACCATCAAAGATAATATTATTACTCCCAGGGGACTTGAATATCAGCGACACGCGTGTGTACGTGTAACGACACAGAATGAACCGCGTTAGAAACGATAAAAGTGTAGGTTTACCCGTGTCTCGTTATAACAACAAGACGTAACGTTGTGCTGCTCGCCGAGTTTCTCACGAAAGCTAATTATATTATGTATGTCTACACATTAATATCGAATTCGACACCGACTGGTATCAATTGTCGATTGTTAAAGAATCGTCAACGACAAAATTCATCCGGTAGATATATTATCAAGAATTTCCCCGTCAATTGGCTGCTATTTCTTGGTAATTAAATACGCAATGTAATTAAATATGCAAAATAATAATATAAAATGCGCGATGTATAAATATAAAATATGCAATGTCGTAAAAGGCTTCTCCTCGGCCTTGACGGGCGTAGGGTAATTTTTACGGTGTTGTACGTACTTGGCGGCCTATACCGCACCGTAGGAATTACCCTACACCCGGCAACGCCGGGTTTCGTGTAAAATTGGTAACGAGGGAGGGTAAAAGTACACGAAGCAAAGATACGCATGTATGAAATAGGGGACGAAGTTGAAGTTGAAGGAAAAGAAGAAGGAGAATGAGAATGAGAAGTAGGGAGTCGAGTGTGTAACAATCCTATCTCGCCGTGTAAATCTCGCGTCGTAACGAAGCGGCAAATCGAAACTAAACGGTAGTCTATGAATGGGAAATCAGAAAATAACGTTACGGCGAGGCCGCACGCTTCCGGCAATGATATATAACACATACTTTTTTTTCCCTCCAGAAACTTTTTGTTACACATACGTAGGAACATAAATTATACCTACGTGAATATTTTTTGATCGTCACGTACGTAGACTGCGAGAAAAAAAACGAAATATAATGTCCATTTTTTTTCCGGATAAACGAGCCGTTTATTTCGAGAGTGGCCTAAATCCAGTTTTTTTTTGTTAATTTTCCAAAATGGTTTTTATGACAACTGACTTCAAGTGCCACATTTTATTGGGGTTTAACAACAAAAAAACTTAAAAAATTGTACTCGGGCCACTTTCAAAATGAACGGCTCAAATTTTGCATAGAAGCAAAAGAATGCACCGGACCTGCACTTTTTCGCATGCCACTGTTTGTTGGAGAGCAAACGCTCCTCGTATCTGACCGCCATCAAAATTTTCACGGTGTTCGCTTTGTTGTCGCGGTTGTACCCTAAAACTCCAGACAATGCAAATTTCGGTTCCCGTGCTTCCAGAAATGGTCCCACCGGGTTCAGTTTTTCCGTAAATTCTTTCCTCGTTGGTTTCTCGAGTCGAAGTTACGATAATAGGGCCCGCCGTAGGTATAATTGCAATTGCACCGAGCGCTATGTATGTAAATTCCTCCTGGTTTGCCGGTTAAGTATTTGCAACCAAGAACGACATATTTGAAATCCTTTGTTCCAGCGAGTAACGTATGAAATAACTAATTCCGTACTTTTCCTTACGAGCCCGAGTGTATCCATCCATATGTTTAAAATATATGTATAGCGTGCATACAACTGTACGCGATGCAATGGAAGACATTATCTTCCAAGTGAAATCTGGTTACGAAGTCCATCCTTATACCGCTCGGCTGTGGTAGTACACAGGCAAAGATTTCATGAATTGTTCGACGGATAAAAAGGAATTTCCTTTATTTATTCATACTCACATAAATTATTTTTTCACACATGCACATAATATATTTCTTTTTATAAAAACCTTATGTGTTGATAATTTATCATTATTTTAATTACAGGCGAACCTTCTTCCAGCCTATTTTTCAAATCTTTCGTCTTATCTTTTTTCTTCCATCTCCGGAGATATTCAAATGAGATTCTTTCTGGAATTCCGCGCGAAATCCCGAGCGATTCGCTAAGTACTCGTACCGGAAGGAAACGATCGGTCCCAAATGTTTGTCTCGTGCCCATTTCGATATATATATCGTTCTCGAGTGTCTGAAATTTCCGAGTATTTTTTCTTTTATCGCGATTTTCTTTCGCCCCATCCGGTCGATGTCCCCGGTAAGACGAGGAATTTTCAGCCCCGACTCTGAATAAAATACGCTTGCCTGTAAAAAGCGTAAAAACGAATGTACAGCCAGGAATGTTGAAACTCAATTGTCTGTTAAAAGAAGCAAAAGCGGTAGCTGTAGAAATATAAAATAAATAATAAAAAAGATAGTGGGGAGAGGAGGGGGTGGAAGAAATTAAAAAGGAAAAATGTTGAAGAGAAAACGGTAGCGGAACATTCTGTACAAGTAATAAGTTAGTAATAATATTTTCACAATATCTCTCTTGGATTGGATGTTATTTCATTATATTTTATTGCCTCTTACTATTACCTGCTGCTGTACCACAACCTATAGTATTCTTCACTCTACTCTACCTTTACTTTTCTCTTCTATCCTACATACAACCTCGTACCTCTACCTACGTACATCCAACTTCTTTCTTTCTTTCCTTCTTCCCTTTCTCTTTCTCTTTCTCTCCTCCCTTCATTCTGTTTTATTATCTCTGAAACCACACCATCCCTTTTCCTTCTTTTGCACGGGGGAATTCACTCGGGCGAACTCATTATTGAGAGGTTTATTCTGCTGTAACCATTGCCTACCTTCTTTTCGATATCTGTCTGACTCTTGTCTGTCAATTTTCCACATCTTTCTTCCATTTCCCCGTTTATCTACGCATCAATGTATTTTTTTTTGTCTACCCTCATTCAACCCTTGCTCGGCACACTTCCGCGAAATGACGTACTCGGCACAGAGGGGATCGTACGCACCCCAAAGAACAAAAAATTTTTTTATGATAAATAAAATATTTAATATTTTAACCTGAATTAAAAAAATTTTTTTTGAACCTTAAAAAAATGAAGTTAAGCGTGTAAAAAAATAAATATGTATTATTTGAGCCGTTTATTTTGAAAGTAGCCTAAATCCATTTGAAAAAAAATGAAAAACTCGAAAATTTATAATTAAATTGTTGAAAACTAATTATTTATGCCGATATATAATGACTCTTTAAAAATGGACTTAGGCCACTTTCAAAATAAACGGCTCATTTCTTCAGTCTGTCGGTCTTAGTTTTCTTAATTTGTACATTTTTAAACGTTTTTCATTAATTTCTAGTCTCAAAATTTCATTATTCGAATTGAAATTATGTTTTTCAAACGATTCTGTCAATTTACCTTCAAAAACTTTTCTAGTTTGAAAATTTAAATGGTTAGGCATAATATTATTATTTCTACATTTTACTAAAAAGGTTAATCGTTCTTTGGAAATTGTTAATTTTTTTCTACAAGGTTCAAAATGTTTTAAATTCAATTTGGTTTGGAAACCGAATTGATTATATATGAATTGATAAAAAATTTTTTTTTTCTTGATTGTTGTATTCTTCTCCTTGACTGTTTTTATCCTGTTAGAAAAATTAAAATAGCGAAAAAAAATTTATAACTTCTTTATTTTTACGTATCGAGACCCTACAAATTTAGCCTAGTCTTCTACCATGGGAAAAAAAAAATTAATTAATTTGCCATTAAAGTATCATTAATATTTCGCGATTTTCGTGGTCGAATTGTTTCATGAAAGAAGTATAGAAAAACATACCCATTAAAATAAAATGCAAAATACAATGTTTAACGAAATTGTTCGGTCGTAGAGGGAATAAACACATCAGGGAAAAATTTATTGTAAGAATAAAGTAGGAAAGAGAGAGAGAGAGAAATAATAAAATGAGTTTCATAAGGAAAAGAAAATGAAGTACAATAAATCATTTGATAACGTTCCTTCCTGCTTCTATTTTTTTCTCTCTTCGTGCAATTTCAGGCGGTATTGTAACGTTTCCTTCGGTTAATACCGACCGAAGGAATCTCAAAGGTAGGAAAAGCTCTGTTTCGTTCGCCATCGTATGTTTGGTACCAACACTTTTGCCCTACGGTACTTTTCCTGCGAACGACAGCTGTAAAGCCCATTATTGGATTCACATCTAACGCTTTACCGACTTTCTACTTTTCCTTATTTTTTTTTCCCTCCGCCCCTGGCTCTTTACCTATTTATTATTTTAACTGCAACTTTCCCCAATTTATTTCATCGCGACTTTGGTTTTTCCTTAAATTTCCCCTTTCTTTTTCGTTTTTATTGCAGCACGGCAACAAACGACCACGAAAATGAAGCCCATGCGTCAAAAGCTCTCGCCAGGGAACTCGAGAAACGGGATTTGACCGAAAGGTGACACGGAGGTTTATCACGGAACGATAATGTAACGCTACGATTCAGGTAAGTGCATTTTTTACGCGCTTCAATTATTTTTTTTTTCCCTTTCAATTCTTTCATTTCGACGCTGGAAGGATTTTATTTGCCTGTATCTCGGTGCACTCGCGCACTCTTTTTTTTTATTTTCGAAGTTTTTCGGTTTCGTATAAAAGTACTGGGCGGGTGTCAATGTTCAGAAAGACAAAGTTTAGAAAGCCAATTTTTAGAAAAAAAAACACTATCTAAGCCCGAATATAGTTGGAAAGAAATTTTATTTCCGGCGCCCCACTGGCGTCGGAAACCGCTGCGATCGCAAATCTCGAATTTTTTTCCGATAAAAATAACGATTTTATCAATATTGCAACGGTCTCTTAATTTTGCACGAGACGCGAAGCGACGGAAAACGCGAGCGGAGGAAAAGGTCTAGATTTATTCGATATTCTTGTAATTGCCACGAAACAACCCTCTCTCGTCTCGGTGTTCCTTCTCAAACGCGTCGATGCAAAAGTGCGGAAAAATGGGGTAAAGGGTGAGGTGTCGAAATTCGGGGATGGAGGAAATTTCTCGCCGAGGGTATTTTTTTTTTTTTTTTTTGCGGAATTTATCGTACGCGTTAGCGGCAAGATGAGGTCATTTTAACGACATCCTCCTCCTCGCTGGCGAAATACTTGCTTGAAAATATAAGTAAGAAGAAAGTAGGTTAATAAATTATGCAAGGAATAATTCAAATTACTTCGTCGACATCGTTATATTATGCATAAGACCGTTCCATTTGAGAGCCGGCCGGATTAACTGGAAGAAAAAAAAAACATATAATTATAGTTATTTTAATTTCAACCCTGTTCCAAATAATTGATCTTTTATTTTATTTAGCGAGAACGAGCGAGGACTCGAAACAAGACCCGGCGACATTTTAAAAGGACATCTGTCTATTCAATGTTACCTTCTTCAATTATTCAATTGCAATTAACACATCTATTGTGCGCGAATATCATTCTCAACTTAGACAATAATAGAGGTTAAGAAATTTCCACTTTTAGCTTTTAACCTATTGTCTGTATTCAAGAGAATACGTAATATCGTCATTATTTTTACATCCGTGCCAACTTTGGCAAATTAAGTTTCGTATTAGAAATTCCTCCTGGACGATTTTCAAAAGCCGAGATGCCATTTCGCCGTGACACTTTTATCCAAAAAAAAAAAATCCATAACCACCAGAAACTATGCTTAAAAGGAAAAATTTTTTTTTTACCAATTCTGTATTATTGCTTTGGAGGAAAATTCGCTATTACCGTGAAAAATATTTCTACGGGGTAGAGAAACCTACTCGGTTGCACCCCTATCGCGTCCGGAAGATATGAAATCATACGACTGTTGCAATATTTTCCCCGAAATTGTGGTGGCGAAGTTTAAATCGACCCTAAATCGATGTAGGGTTGTTGCAAAGCTTTTTACATTGAAAAATTGCTCTCGAAAAAAAATGGGTAAGGGATATTTCCATCCTCTTTGGATTTTTTCTTTTTGGAAATTTTTTGTTCAGTAACAAATAAAAATCTTGCAATTGAAACGCGAACTCCAGATTTCCAGAAATTTGGAAGAAAATAATTCCGAATTACCCTCGAATCTCGGGTGTTGCCTAAAACACATTTTTACATATCCGTGAACTTTAAAAATTTTCCAACGCATGTATATCGATTTGCAAAAGGGTCGTCGCACATATTCTCTCCCTCTTTTTCATCCAAAAAAAAGAGAAGAAATTACGACCCAGGAGGGCCACCGGTATTACCGCTACTATACGATACTCCCCCTTTATAAATATAACAATTAAATGCACAGAGGGTTCTCGCGTACAGACAGCGACGAGCGACACGAGCTGCTCTATATTCTTCTTCTCCGTCTCTCCTTTTTTTTTCTGCACAATATTTTTGAAATTAGTAACTTTTGTTTCTTCCCTCCTTTATTATGCATATGTCACTTTTGAATTTTTATCGTTCTCGAATACGGTTTCGCAATTAATTGGATTATATTTCTCCAAAAAAGTCGTGCGACACTTTACCCCGAATTGGGCTGTTATTTTTTGACCGTTCGATTCCAACCAAGTCGGATTTAATATAAGGATTTTAAAAATACGAAACCACTGGAGATTTTTGCTCGATATTCCAAAATTGGATTTTTAATTCAGGAACGTTGACAAAATAGACGCGAATTAAGTTCGCCGGAAATTCGATAATCGAGAACGAGTTGTAGTCATTCGACGTCTTTCCCCGAAACCCCGTTAGGTCGGAGGAACTTTATGAGACGCCGAAGGTAGTCGTGAAACATTTTGTTTAAGGGGTAACACCACTCTAGAGGTCCGAAAAAAGGCCAAACTTTGGGAATTAATTTCAAAAGTACGGAATTAATTTGAAAATAAATAATGCAACCTCAAAGACAAAAATTGTGCAATTCTAAAAAATGCATTAAAAATTCTGAAAAATAATTTAGCAGAGTCGTTGGTTAATTTTTGTTTCAAACAAAAAAGGATCGTTCATTTGGGAAACATAAACAATGGAACCCCAAAAAGAAAAATCGTCCAATTTGAAAAATTTGTTGTTTTTCTAACACTAAATTCGTTTTTTTTTTTCAAAATCCTAGTGTGGCGTTACCCCTTAACCAGCTATTTATAATAAATGAGTCAGATTTGATTTGAATAATGTTAATCGTAGGCGAGAGTGCACAATTTTCATTTGTAAAATCATACTTAACCGTGACAAATTCAATTCGCCCAAGTTAAAGAAACTCGAGAAACTGTATGAAGCGTGCGTGGAACGTATACGAGCGAGAGATCCTTCTAAAGAATAATAGGTCATAACTATTTAAATACTCGAATGGCAGCGAACGACGATTAGTCATGCCAACTTTGTGCTCGTTCGCTTTATATTTAGAAATTCTTCTTTCCGTCTTTCGCAATTAATTTCTTAATTAGCTCGAACGGCCGGCCGGTTCCAAAATCTTTGACCAAAACGATGCCCCCGAGAACGACGCGGTGCGTTGTATTTTCGTGTAACCTCGCAATAATTCATGACCCAAATGAAATTTCACGGGCAGACGTTATTCGAAAATTCGTCATTTATTTTGCATGCCGATAAATTTCGCCGAACCATTGATAAAAGTGCCGTGGGTTGAATTATTAAGTACGATTTAATATTGCAGAATGCATATCTAAGTTTCACTCAGACTGCATTAAAACCATCCGATGTTTCAAATATTAAGAGCCGCACCTCAGAAATTTGCTGGTTTCGTTATTCAATTATAAAATTTACATATTTCGTTATCAACCCCTTTGGTCCTGCCGCATATTGTAACGTACATTAATTTTATCAATTTACAATTTTTTTTTAAATTCAATAAATTTTGAAATGTCAATTTTTTTTCCAAATTTTTAGGCACTGGCTACGCCCTCTTCCGGTACCTTTTTTTCGCGTAAAATTTGAACGTAACGTAACCTACGAGAGCCTAAGGGCGAGTTTCCACTGCCCGCGAACTTGAGGCGAACACTCAGCCAATCACGGCTACCCGTGGGCGTGGCTAATTTTGTCAAAAGCTTTGTGCGACTCGTCAAAGGGTTTGGAAATTCAAGTGTATCAGAATTTTTTTTTTTTTTTTCGTTCGAAAGACAAAAAAGTAAAATAGAAGTTCTTGGAGAAAATGCCAGGAAATTTCATCCCGTCGAAAAATAATACACGTAATGTCGCAGTTTCGAAAAGAAACGTCACACGGAACGGTGAAATGTAAATTGGATTCCCCATTGATCGAATTTCGAGAGAACCCGGTATGTCAAAAATGATTCCATTAAAGGATATGTGACGTCAAATGGAAGTATGTGTACAACATGGTCAAGTCTAACATCGAGTGCGTGTATACACCATACATCGCAGGGTTTTGGGTACTCTCCACAGCCCTAAACTGGTAAATACGGTAGAACGCCCAACTCTGATTACAGTTAGTTCAGTTTGCTGGTTTAAACCCCAATATAACGTGTCCTCGAAGCATTAAACGTAGGACACTGTTGATCCTCGTGTTGTAATCACCTTTGATATAATAAATAACACTCGATTGATTTTAATCGATTATTTTTACAATTTCCGACTGATCGGCAAAATTATTAATAGGTCCATCGCGCAGGACGCCGGGGCTCCCAGGGGCATCTCGTCGAAGAAAATGTCGAAAATATGAAATTCGTTCTCGGTCGAGGGACTCGAAATTAATTGGCGGCATTTTTGCCGATGCCCGGAACTCCTTGCGAGCGTCGATATAGGATTTACAATATAATATATATAATGCATCTAATCTGTGCGCATATACATGTCGGCTAGATTTTCGAGTGTTCTCCTGCGGCAATAGTGTCCTCTCGCAAGTACCGATAATATACGATCGTGCCTGATTCTAGTTCCCATATCACAATAGCCCTCGGGGTATCCCATTCTCTCATTACCCTTCTCTCTCTCTCTTCTCTCTCTCTGACTCTCATTCTGTATCTATATTATATCCTACCCAGGATGCTGTATCCTACGCTGAATTCTCCCTTCCTCTCTCTCTCTCTCTCTTTAACTGATCCGTACCTGCGTGTAGACCCATACGTACTGGACGCGAGTTTGTGGTAGATAATGAGTGATTAGGTAATTAGTTGTCCAATATTCATCCTATCTGCCTATCCTATATACACACACATATACACACCCATAGCCTCCTCTATGCTATCACTGCCGTCATCCTTTACCCTTCTATCTCTTTCTATCTCGCAGCAGCACCAGGTGCCTTCTCTTTTCGTATCCATCCTCTTAACTCCGGCAACTGTGAATTGATGTCGAGTGATTTTCAGGCCGTTCTCCGATACCGCATCGTTTAACACCTTGCGCTGGAGGGGTAGCGGCAGGGGTGGAATAAATCCTCTAGGGGATGAAACGGTCCCGATTTTCTTCAATTTTTGTATCCATTATTTTGGAAAACGCGAAAACCCGGTGCAGGGTTCCCCGGGAAAGCCACTGTGGCTCAAAGGGTTAAGAAGAGAGTGAGCGAAAGCGGGAGAGGGTGGAGATGTAGTACACGTTGTGGCTGGAGTCGGTATTGTCGTCGGTTACAAATCAAATACCCGATATCATTGTTCGGTTCAACCCCACACTCAACCCAACCCTTCTCTTCTCTTCTCTTCTCTGCTCTTACCTCTTGTACCTCTCAGTTGCCCTTCTGTAACGTTAACCTCGCCAGTATCCTGCGACTAATAACTATCGCTTCACGTACTGTATGCGTTTGCCTCAAACACTATGTAAACCCTACCCCCTGGGCCCCCCCTGGTTCTCGGTCCTTCACTTTAACGCACAATGCAAAATGGACCTGCTTGCCAACGGAGGGAGAAAAGCCGAAGGGCACAGGTGATATAAATACACTTGTTTCGAATTTTATTGAGGAGGGGTGCCTTCCAACCTGGTCGGGAATCGAAACGCTGTTTTCGATCGGTACTTGTCCGAACAAGGGGTAGTTTGGGGGATGAAATGGTTTTTTGTCGATGGACGGATTTGGAATTTCTTTTTCTTTTGGAAATTGAAACGCGAAAAAATAAGAAAATGGTGAACGAAGTATCTAAATTCGATTACAACGTGTACCCTATAATTAGGGGCGGGGGGTAAAATATATTTTTGTTTTAACGCTAATTCCGATTAACGGTACGCGCGAAAGTTCATAATTTGAATACATTTCAATTTGATTTTCCTGATCGACGGTGGAAATTAAAAGAAAAATGGCAGAAGGAGGATCGAAAAAAAAAAATGGAGCAATAATTAATTCGGTAACGGAGAAAGTAAAAGAGGAAGGGAAGAAGGGTGGTGTGTGCGTGAACGAGAGAGAAGCGTGTATGCTTCATCAGTGGAGATAAAGATTTATGTGAAAAAATTGAAAGCTTTTGCAGATGTAGTCAAAACCTTCGTAAAATTCGCATGGAATAAGGGTTAGAAAGGATAGAGGTTGGACACATATATAGTATATATATACCTACATATCTCGTAGCTGGCACAGTGAGCAAATCTCTCGTTCCCTTTTTTCCCTTTACCTATGGATCATCTCTCATGGGAGTGGATTTGCAAGAGGGTGGCACTGGTCATAACACCCGTATTTCTCATATCGTTGATACTTTTACCGACGCATAGAGAGAAAGAGAGAAAGAAATAGCGGTGGTATGCGTTCGCTGAAACTGAGAGCTACGGTTATTTTTTCTCCTTCTCTCTCTTTCCGTGCACACGCGTGTTCGTAGAAAGAGAGAAAAGCTCCATTGTAAGGGATAAAAAAGCAAAGCACGGGGATGAAAAGAGTAAGTTAGAAGGAGACAGAGAATTAACCAGAGAGAGAGAGAAGGGAAGATGTATAGTCATAAATTTTACTACGTAATATTGTTTAACTGCAAACAGTATTCTAACGCCCTCTATAGGTGCATACATCCTATGACTAACACTTACGTAGCTTTTACGCCCGGGTACGCGCATTTCAGGACCAATGGAAAATATTTTTGTGGGTAATCGTAACTTTTTTTTTGTTTTACAACAAAACGAGTTCCATGGTTTCTTATGTCGGGAAAGGTTTCTAGGGAATTTTCTAGGGAAAGGGAAATGGAGACTCCGAAGGATCGCAATTTAATAGAAATTACGATTCGTTTCTAATAAATTTGAATTTCAAGAAGTTCTATAATTTCGCGGTACCCTTAAAAATCGTAGCGATTAAATTCTAGTAAATTTTAAATTCAAATTTACTAAACTTTACTAATTAGTAGAAATTAATTGCTAATATTTTCAACTGGCAGCGCGAAATTCGAGAATTTTTTAACAAACAATTATTTAATAATATCCACGTTTGCCGAAATCGCGATTTCGCGTGTGACGACAGAACCCGTAAAGATTCATCCCCGGTTGGGAATTTACAACGGGCTCTTTGCCCGTGCAATTTCTCGCGGTATGAATAAAAAAAAGAACTAGCACTCGAAGAATTAATATCGAAAGAAAAAAAAATGTTCGTTCCTCGCGGTATAGTAACGGCATTGTGTGTATTATATACCGATGGTATAAAGCTAAACGCGATATTAGAAGTGTAAAATGGTAACGGTGACGCAAACGACGAATGAGCCGAGGAGGGTAGGTGGTGGCTGCCGTACGCGTATATGGTATATACGTGTTCCACGATAACGACGCCCGCGGGGTTCCGATGAAAGAATATTGCTCACTTTTTATGGGCAACGCTGTATAAACACGAGGTGCGGGTGCGTGTTGATACAAAAAGAAGAAAAAAAGAAAAAGAAATGCAAAGAGGAAAAGAGAATAGAAAGGAAAAATAACATGTTACTTTGCCGCACGGTTATCGCCGCGCGAAGAAAGCTGCAGCAACCGGTTGCCGAAAATCCTCTCGGCCGGAATTTCTCACGATTCAATTCGAAATCACGAATTTTTGGCAGCGAGGAAATCATCCAGCGTCCCCCGAAACGTCAGAGCGGACGCACGCACTCTCGAGAAAAATTCTTCAGCGTGCGTGTAGGAGGGGTTGCTAATTTCCACCCTTCCTCCAGTCTTTCCGTCCCCATTCTCTCTCCCTTTCTCTCGGTGCTCGCAATAATAATGCGTAGCGAAAATTAGAATAAAAGCTCCTTTATGAGCTTAGTTTGCGAAATAGAGAGAAAGAAAGAAAGTGGAGTTTGCATTCGGATTTCAAGACTGCGCCATTTAACAATTCCAAACATTAAAAGTTGAATGCAAAAAATGAGTATATGATTTAACGATGCTTATAAATTCTTAGCGAGTGGAAATGAGAGTGAGAGAGTACGAGCGAGAGAGAAAGAGAGAGCGAGAGAGAGAGACGGAATGCTTCCCTTGGCATTAGCAGACTTGCCATATTGTAGAAGAACAATGAGTAAAGAGAAATATTGATGAGGTAGCTCTGCGTTACTGAATACATATGTGGTCCTCTTCTCTTCTCCGTCCTTTTCTTTTCCTCTACCCGTACGTAGGTATACCTGCACCTCTTGCATACGTACCCTTCCCTTACTTTTTCCTCTCCTTCATCCGTACACGCATGAAAATGCCTGTCGTATAGAACCTTGCACGCTTGCTTACTTGACGCTTATAGGCACACACGCACGCACACATGCGCCACGTCCACATGCACTTGCACTTGCTCGCTATTGCTCCTACTATGCTGCTATTATTACTACTTGTGCATGTATACATTTCACGCGGCTTCGGAACCAAAAGGACACGATTGTCGCATTTTCAGGACGGTTCTTGCGTCTTTCTGGCTCCCAACGGGCCAGGTGCCGCGTCTCTCTCTCTCTCTCTCTCTCTCTCTCTCTCTTTCCCTCTTTCCTTTCCGCATGGAAAGGAGATGAGGAAATAACGAGGAAGAGAGGAGAAGAGAATAGAGAGAGAAAGAGAGCCGAAGTACACGAGAGGGTTATACGCTTAATATTTCAACATCGCGAAATTCTGCCCCTGAATCATTAATCGACTATGGTGCCAGTAGACGAGTTCTCTTCTCTTCCCTCTTCCCTATTCTCCTCTCTCGCTCTCCCCCGCTTTTACTCTTCTCCTCTCTTCTCTTACTTCTCAACCAAGAGGGAATATTTCGAGTCTTCAGCAATGCAGGAATAGACTCCTTCAACGATGTAATTAACTCCTTGATTAATTATCCGATCGTCCTGTCGACGCGTTAGACCACGTTTGCCCCTTTTTTATTATATATATTTCCCCCTTTTTTTTCTTCTTCTCCGTCTTCTTCTTCGCCAGGACTCCCTTTTGTCGTTATTTTTACATGCCGCGCAATAGCTGCGCTTCGTTCGATTATAAATCGAACGTGTCATTACGCACCAAAGAAGCGAAATGGTAAAAAAATCCCACGGCCTCCCGGTGTCGTTCCACTAGGGAATGCAAATCGAGAAGAAGCTGAGGGTATCCGCGAAAGTAGGGATCGAAATTGGTGACGCGTGGGACTCGGATTTTTGGAATTTTTTTTTACAATTGCGAGCGATTCGATTTTTTTTTCCTGAAATTCAAAAATAGTTCATTTACACTCGGTGCCTCGACGAACGAATTTAAGAATTAAAAAGGAAGAATCGGGAGATTGGGAAGCTCGGGGATGAGGGGGATTGGGGAGCTTCTTTTGGTAGTCAACTTCAAAATCAAGATTTTTCGATTCCCAGGTCCCCTCAACAATTACAAATGCAACGACGGCGAAGTAAAATAACGTTTTTTAGGTCGCGTAATTTTTTCTATTTTTTTTTTTCAAACCGTCATATAATTTATACGAATATCGGCGGTGTGACGCTCGTTTTTGTCGTATACGTATACCTTATTCTATTGTTTCGTATGAATATATGAAAAGCGTAGGAACGACGTCTTAAAATACAAGTTAATACTCGTCGGATCAAAGGAAATAAAAGAAAACATTTTATGGTATAATTTGCCGGTTAAAAGTTTCTTGATATACGTTTCGATGGAAGAGGGTGAAGGGAGGGGGAGGGGGAGAAAAGGATAGAAAAAGATAAGAAAGAAAAGAACATGATTACTTTTAGAAATACACACATACGTGTACTATAAGGTTCTCCCTGTCCTTCTTTCTCCCTCTATACGACTCTATACGTGTTCGTCACCGGCAAGGAGAATGTCGCTCGCTCTATACATATAAAACAAAAGAGAATAATATAAAAATATAACGAAATAACAAGCAATCGAGGATATAGTTTTAAACACACACGTACGTATTGCACCCGCGAGGCATTTAACTTATTATTTATAAAAGTTGCATAAACTTTACTTCCTCTATCAATATATAGTTTGCCGAGCAGCGGAAAAATAGAATGGAAAAAGTTGATATATTTATAACATATGTATATATAAAGATATAGCGTACGTATACGTCTTGTGCATTGATCCAATTCGCACGAGTCTTATTTTTAATTCCTTGCTTTCTTTCGCGGGGAAAATCTTTTAGTGACTTTTCTCCTAGGGACATTTTAGAATTTACTCGCATTCCCGTGACGTCACGCGTTTCCCCAAATTTTCCGATGGTTTATCTTTTATTTTTTTTTTATTTCCTTCGAAGGGGAAATCTGTTGGTGAGGTTTTTTAGGGAAATTTGAAAATTAACTCGCATTCCAGTGACGTCACATATTTTCTCAAGTCTTATTTTTAATTCCTTGCTTTCTTACGCGGGGAAAATCTTTTAGTGACTGTTCTCCTAGGGACATTTTAGAATTTACTCGCATTCCCGTGACGTCACACGTTTCCCCAAATTTTCCGATGGTTTATCTTTTATTTTTTTTTTATTTCCTTCGAAGGGGAAATTTTTTGGTGAGGTTTCTTACAATTACGGAAATTTGAAAAATAACTCGCATTCCAGTGACGTCACATATTTTTTCAAAATTTCCACTCCAATATCGAAACATAAAATTTCGCGGAAAGGCAATTTTCCAATTGAAAATTCTAGACGATGCAAAGACCAAAGAATTCGCGTGTATTCCGTGACGAGTCAAAGTCTCCGCGGGAGGCAAAAAAATATAATAAAACGTTCTCCAGGATATTTTGGAATATGCGCGTACGTATAAAATATATTCGCATATAGATGTATGTAGAATAATTGGAGTCTGTGTGTTTCCTCGTAATAAAGTTAAAGTCCGGTCGTTGGAACGAAGATGGCTGCTAATGAAATTTAAGGTACAAAGAGAACCGAGAACGCAACAACCCTGCTAGACTCCCCTAAAATGCTTGTTAGACCGTTAATACTGTGATAGTTCATTCCGAAACGATGTATAATTA
This sequence comes from Gasteruption jaculator, assembly GCA_949825005.1. Lineage (NCBI taxonomy): Eukaryota > Metazoa > Arthropoda > Insecta > Hymenoptera > Gasteruptiidae > Gasteruption > Gasteruption jaculator. The sequence continues at coordinate 21,409,726 of OX463763.1, read as the reverse complement.
CTTATTAAATAGAAAAGAACAATCACTTTACGAAAATAGCTTAGTCGCGTGTATGTGTATCCGAGCGAAATTTATTCCGGCTCTTATATCAAAATGTTATGCATTTTTCTTTTCCATTAGAGCAGAGAATTAACGTTAAGGGAAAAATGAATTAATATAAAATAAATTTTTTTTTTAATTGTAACGACTTGAAATTTACATCGTTAGGCCTCTATTACCGTGTTCCTGGTTGTATAGTAATTTTTAGAAAAAAAAAGAAACTCCAAGAAACTAAAATTTAGAGGAGAGGGGGGTCAATTAAACCAATCGACTTAAAAATATAATTAAAAAAAACAAATTAAAATGTCTTTTTAAAATGTAAACCCTTGATTCGTCGAAAATTTAGAATCATTGCGATTTTTCAATTTTGAAAAATTCGAGTTTCGTTTTTTCTTTCGGTTCTCGGTAAAATATCTAATAATATTTTAATTTTTTCATATTAAAAAAAGAATTACTGTCCCCGATAAGGACCGCGAATTAAATTCTTGAAAAACAGGTGAAATCCTATTTTTCAAAAATGAACAATGAATTTGCAAGAAAAAAAATTGATATCTGAAATTTTCAATTTCCAGAATTTCCGAAATTCACTTTGTCCCCGAAAACGCTTGGAAATAAAATTTTTTGTTGACAAACAAATTCCTGAAAAAAAATGAACAATCCCGAATAAAAAAAAACGAACAGAACTAATCAATCACAGAAACCACATTAAAAATAATAAAAAGAAAAAAAACTGTGCAATTAAAGAGAAAAAAAAATTGATATCTAAAATCATAAATTCGCTACCGATGTAAAATATGCATCTATATTCGATATACATATGTATATCAAAAGGCGTATACAGGGCGGTCTCTCGGAGGCGGAGCCTTTCGCTCGAACGCAGCAGGGAGAGAGAGAAAGAGAGGAGAATATCGGCGGAGAGGGGTTTTATGGGTAGATGCATTCGTATGCGCGGAAAAAGAGAGACGGGCGATCGTCGAGCGTCGAGGAACGGAGAGAGACGGATCCCACGCGTGGAGAGGAGTGACACCGCTTTACCACCCGCGCGCGCGTTTCTGTCGTACACGCGAGAGCCTACCTACCGCCGTTGCCGTTCCGATATCGTCGTCCCTCTCGCTCGCACATGTTTTCCCTCTCGCTCCTTCGCTCGCTCCGTCTCGCTCCCTCGTGACGAGTATTGCCCGCCGCTGTACGAGCGGGTTGGCTACGCGAGAGCTCCTCAGTCGCGACGCGCTCATCACGCGGTGCACACCGTTGCTGCATGTCGTCGGGAAAAAGTATGTAATTGTAAACTCAGGCGAGGGAATAATAATAATAATAATAATCGAAAAAGAAAGAAAAAAAACAAGACGACGTTGTCTCTCATTCTTTGATACTAAACAACATAAACATTCGGTGGTTCGGTTCGGTTTCCGTGTACGTCGAAAATCGTATCGGGCGGAAAGAAATTTTTCTCGGGAGTCGAAAATGCGGAGACACCGTGCGACCGAATCGCGATTTCTAGACACGTTTTGATATCCCGGGTTCGCCGGTTCCGAACGGTACGAATGGATCATCGTCGTCCTCGTCCTCGTCGTCGTTGTCGTCTCGATCGCGACGAGTCCTCCGAGTATACAGGCCAGCGTCTGTTTGTTTACTTCCGCCAATAGTTATGTGTATTTTGCGTTGCTTTGTTTGGATTACAGACGGGGGCTGTGTAATAATTAGCGAGTAGAGTTAGTTGCGTATCGTGAGAGAGAGAGAGAGAGAGCGAGAGAGAAAGAGAGGGAGATAGATTTGCTGAAAAATCAAGGGACAATTGTCAGAGGGAAAAATGACGCAACAAAGCGGGGCGGGATCACCCCAGCAATTCTGCCTACGATGGAACAACTACCAAACGAATCTCACCAACGTCTTCGACCAGCTGCTGCAGAGCGAGAGTTTCGTGGACGTGACGTTGGCCTGCGATGGACACTCCGTGAAGGCGCACAAAATGGTCCTGTCGGCCTGCAGCCCGTACTTCCAGGCCCTCTTCTTCGATAACCCGTGCCAGCACCCGATCGTCATCATGAAGGACATCAAATGGCCCGAGCTCAAGGCCGCCGTGGAGTTCATGTACAAGGGCGAGATCAACGTGTCCCAGGAGCAAATCGGGCCGTTGCTGAAAGTCGCCGAGAGCCTCAAGATCCGCGGCCTGGCGGACGTCAACAACGAGCACGAGTTGACCTCGCGGGCGACCCTGGACGAGGCCGCTTTGCATCATCAGCAGCAACAACAGCAGCAGCAACAACAGCAGCAGCAGCAACAACAGCATCATCAACAGCACAGGAAAAAGAGACGTCGCGTTTCCGGTGACCGGTCCCCGCTGACGAGTGCTAACATGAACTTGAACAGTCCGGAGCACCCCGGTGGTCTGACGGATGACCAGGACACGACCGGAAGTTCGCCCTCGGATATCCACGGAAGCGGCGGGAGCCTGCTGGGACCTCAAAGCTCGACGCCGAGGTCCCTGGGGTCGCCGAATATCCCGAGTATATCCGTGACGCCTCAGATCAACTTACAGGAACTTCCGGTCTCGTCGCTACCACTTCCATTAGCACCACCGCCACCCTTAGCGTCGTCTTCGTCTATCGTTGTTAATAGTAGTCTTCATCATCATCACCATCATCATCATCAGCAGCAGCAACAGCAGCAGCAGCAACAGCAGCAGCAGCAGCAACAACAGCAACAACAACAGCAGCAACAGCAACAACAGCAGCAACAGCACAGTTTGCAGCAGCATCAACAGAACACGTTACATTCGGTGGTAGCCGCGGCAGCGGCAGCGGCGGCTGCTTCGGGACACCACGTGTCTGCCGCTGGCCACGTGACATCGGCATCCGCACCGCCGCATGTCAATCATTTAGGTACACATGGACCACAACACTCGCCGCTCACGATACAGCAGCAATCGGCTTCTAGTCAGGCTGGCGACGATCTTGAAATTAAACCGGGCATCGCCGAGATGATTCGGGAGGAGGAAAGGGTGAGTCTTTTTTTTTTCTTTTGTTATTTTTCCCGCCAAAAGCCGCCTAACTGTAAAAAAATGAACCAATCGCGATGGAGAATTTTTTCTTCTCATGTTATTGTTTTTTTTGTTCTACAAAGGAATCGTTCTCAAAAAAAAAATAAGGAGAAGAATCTTCCCAAGTTACCCACCCCAAGTCGCGTCGTTGACTAATTGTATTAGGAGGTTGTATTGAAAGTCGCTGTTTACATATACGTGGATCCAACTGCGTATTCTGTAGACAGTGGGGTGTCCCATATTATGAATTGTTAAAACCACATGAAAAAGTCACCGCCGAAAGTTATTGCTAAAAATTGAAGCGTTTACACGATAATTTGATACAAAAACGACCATCAATTGCATCAAATCGCCGAAAAGTGATCCTTCTCCACGACAATGCTCGGCCTCATGTTGCTAGAATCGTAAAAGAAACACTGATGGAGTTCGAATGGGAGATTCTCCCTCACCCCTCCTACTCTCCGGACCTGGCCCCAAGGGTTTATCATGCGTTCAGATCGATGCGACACGATTTGGAAGACACACATTTCCGTAATTACGAACAAGTTGAAAATTGGGTTGCTGAATGGATAAGCTCGAAAGATAAATCGTTCATTCGTCGCGGAATTCAACTTTTGCCAGAAAAGTGGGAAAAAGTAGTAGCTTTTGAGGGTAAATATATCGACTGATACTTTTACATATTTTACTATTGAAATTCCCCCACCCCTCGAGTTTTGTAGATCCTCCTTCGCCTTGGGTATCGGCGGAGTAGAATTTGTTGAGGCAAAGAATGTGCCAAAAGGGAGAGACCATTTTGGATTCGAGAGATTCCCAAATTCGAAAAAAGGGAGAAGAAATAGAAATTATAGCGAATTAAAATACAATTTTCACGCCGCGAATGGGTTTGATCGATTGCGTTTCCCGTAATTGCAAGCAGTCGAAGCCTTTAGAAACCATAAACTCATTAAACTCGTAGCTCTCGATGCAACGCGGGAGAGAACGAAGGCTAGAACTATGCATACATATATGTATATCTTATATGGAATATTTGTGTATGTTAACATTTTCTCCGCGACCATATAAGGTATTCGTATATAAAATTACAATGTTAATAGATGGCATGTAGGTATAAAAGATATCAACTCTCCTCTCTTTCTCCCTCCCCTCCTTCTCGCGCCCTCTCCCTAAGGCTGTAATATAATTACAGTAATTTTAACGTATCGATAATAATATCGGTATAATAATTTCTCGTGAAACGTATATATATTATATGCGAATACCGAGAGTCGGAAGAAAAAAATGGGATATACAGAAAAGGGAATGAAAATAGCTAATAATAACAATAATCATAGTGACAAAAAAAAGATCACGTTACCGAGAAACGTAATTAAAGAACAAATAAAGAAACCAAGTGGAAATGGAAATTATAAGGGAAAGGGGTGGTTATTTTATTTTTCTTCCCAGAAATCATTCGTTTGCCGTGAATTTTTCCTTTTGTTTATCGAGACGTGTGATGCAATTTGATGTTGTGTATGTATATTTATATGTATGTATGTATAATGGAGCGCATTCCACTGGATTCCATTAAGGCAACGCAACTCGTTCCAATTTCTACCGCGTAATCCTTCCTTCTATCGTAACGTTTTACCGCGATTATGAAAAATTATGTGTCACAAGCGACAATTTGAATTTTCTTTCGCGCGATTTTTACACCGTATAGAATTTATTTATTTATTTTTTTAATACATCCTTTCATACGTAAATTGCTGAAAATATTTGTTTTTATTTTCTTAACCGTCATATGTCCCGACAATTGACTCTTCTGAATTCAACAACAACAACAACCATAGTACTAATGATGATGATGATGATAATAATAATAATAATAATAATAATAGTAATCATAATCATAATAATCAGAATAATAATCACAATGATAGCGGTAGTAGTCGTAATAGCAGTAATAATACAAGTAAGAATGTGATGGTTTTAAATTTCGCCATTTTGTTTCTTATGTATTATCACTACACAACTTTATTGTCCAACGAAAACACATACAATCATAGTAGTGAGTTTCAATGTTTTGGTGTTACCATATGATTTCTTAAGTATTACCACTACTACTATACTGTTGTCGAAGGACAACACACCATAGTGTAGTATTGTGGTAGTGGTAACAGTAGAAGCAATGTTTGGTTTTACCCTTATCTTAGTTCATTTGTTATTTTACTACTACTACTTTCTTTGGCGACCTCTACATGTGGTCAACGAGTTATAACAAGGTTTAATTAAAACAACGTTTTGATTAATAACTCGGTAATTAATCCGAATTTCCAAAAATGGTACAGGACTATTCGTCTCCGTTTTTCACCATCTACCACCATCTCCCGGTTTCGAAGTCTTATACAAAACACCCTGTATATATGCAGGTAGATGCATATATGTATGCAGAAGCGTGAACTATAGGTACAAAAGGGTTGAAAAGCAAGGGTGAGAAAGAACGAGAAGGAGAGGAGAGCAGGAGAACAGGAGACGAGGCAAAGCTGAGTAAATGTACATTTCGTTTGAACGAACGGGAAGGATAGGAAGAGGAGAAAAGGTTTCCTCTTGAAACAGTAAATCGTGAATTGTAGTAACCCCTTGCGCCATTCATTCTGATACACCGGATGTGACTACATATTTCCTTCGTTCCCGTTTAAATTAGTGTTTTTTTGCTCGGCCAAAAGCTTTGATTGTGTTTTTCGCGCTTTGGGAAATGCCTCCACTGCCGCTCTTACCAATACTACCACCGACGCTGCTACCATTTACCGCTATCTTCCATGTACATGTATATGGATTTCATGTACACGTAAAAGGAAGAAAAAGATGATGAGCAATACGATGAACGTAACTCTCTTTTCTTCTCCCTTGATCCAAAAAAGATTTGGGAACAAACATTCGCGTAGGAGACCCGTACACGTATACTTGTACCGATACCGATACCACGACCACCGACACTGCTACTCATTCTACCGGCGCTACCTATATTTAAATCGATTTCTACGTTGATCAATGTAACACGCATAGCACGTAAGCGATATATCAGAAGCATCATTTCGTTTAGTACCAAAGAGGCGCTGTTATGTATGAGTGAGAGATTTCCCAGTTTGTTGTGTTGCAATGCATAACGGAGAGACAGAGAACGAAAGACGGCAGAGCCAAATTGAAACCGTTTGATATATTAAAATTTCTTTTATCTCTCCCTCTCATTTCATTTTTCTTGTAATCCAACATTTCTCCTTTTTCATTTTTGCACCGCGTATAGCTTCGCTGCCTCGATATTTCAACTGTTATCTTATATTTCGAATTTCAAACGTCTACTATTGAATCTTATGTAGTCAGTTTTATTGTCAATTTTTTGTTCGCGAGAGTGTGTGTGTGTGTATTCGTGGGAAAAAGAAGTTCAAGTTGTTCGACGTGTTTCTACACAATTTCGGTATTTGAGTCTTTAGAATTTTGGATACACAAAAATTGTTTCCTAAAAGTCAATTTTTTTTTTCAAAATTGTTCAATTTTGAAAATAGCAATCCCCATAACAAATGTTATCATCGGTAACATTGATAAAAGTACGAAGAGGGTTCGAAGGATAAAATTCAATAATTTATGAATTTACGGTAATTAATTATTAATTATTTCCAACAATTTTATAATTTATAATTACATTCAAAATATAATGAGGAGGAACTCACGACTTAAATAAAAAAAATACGAGAGGATATAAATTCTAAATGACGGAAGATTAATTATTCCAACGAATCGCCTTTATGGTACTTTTTTTTTGTTGTTCCTTTTGGTTTTTGTTTTGGGACGCAAAAATTCATTTATTAATTACCCTCGTAACCATATATAATAAACATGGATGACTCGACGCGATCTTTTACGTAAGATTAGATTTATTCTCGCAACGTTTGCTCAAAGTGGCACAGCGAAGTCGAGCTTCCACGAAAATGTACGTTGCACATAATGTATTATGCATTATGCAATAATACTAACTCACTGAAAGATTCATTATCATTATATATTTTCATTCTTCATATTATAAATATAACCGGCACCGCAATAAAAACCGAGGGGAGCAACGGAAGGGAAACGAAGAGGCAAAAATTACGATCCAAAAATTAAATGACCGCGATTTTAATCGTTTCGTTTTTCACGAAATAAAGGAATAAATGGAATTCGAGGGACAGAAGGAAAATTTGTTATCCTCAATTTTCTCAATTTAACCTAAAATGGAATATATCGAATTTACCATTTTATATCTATAGATTTAGAATTTTTATTCTTACCAAATCCAAGAATTGTTCCCAAAACAAATTATGTATCTAAATTTTTTGTGCCTCCTCGGTGTCAATAGCCAATAACTTTCCGGGAACTTGAAAATGTGTTTCGCGAAGATAGCATTTAATTTGTTTCAAATTAAACGTTATCTCCTTTGACGTCCTTTTTGCCTCATTTAACTCGGACCTTTTTTAAAAGAGCCACGAATACCTACAATTGCTCGGCTGAGAGTCCGACGCGCCCCGGATGGCGTGACTTTTAAACGAAAATTTCGACACCGCCCTTCTGACTCTCGGATCGGCCGTGTGTGCATTGAAAGATATATATGTATATTCCCTCCAAAAGCACGCAACGGGACATTGCTCGGAGCGATATACGAATCTACTTTCGTCCTTTATTATATTTATTTTCAAGCTAAAATGACTAATCATACGCAGAAGGATAAATAGGAGAAGAAAAAGAATCGAACGAAAGAGAAAATTAGAGCTCCGAAGTACCGTTTGTGTGTGTGTGTGTGTGTGTTATGCTATATGTCTATGCTCTTAATAGTATCTATTATATATTTCGTTGTGGGTCTATATTTTCTATAAGATACAATTTAAAGTAAACGAAAATGTAAAAAAAACACGTATTTACGACATAGCGCATATAAATATGCTACAGGGTAACATTAACGGCCTTCAAGAACTGCTCGATCTTAATAAGGGACGGAAGGCAAGGAATTTTTAACATGTAACGTCAGGAGAAATAATTCCATGTATTTTAAATATTTTGAAAATTGCTTCCCAAGAAACTCGCGTCTCTTCTGTATAATAACAATACTTGGAATATACAGGGTGTGCGGTTTAAGGTGTCGGAGTCGAGAGATGGCGGTAGATGAGGGGAAAATTGAGGAGAAAAGTTATTTAGAATTTTTCGAAATTTGCAATAATTACCGAGTAATTAATTAACCTTTTGAGCTCGAGACTTAAGGGATCAGCGTTTAAAACTAGAGTCGTCTTTCGAGTGCAGAGAGAAAAAATGTTCCGGCCAATCGGAACGTCGAAGACGCTCGGTGTGCATGACAAAAAAAAATGCAAAGTCTAAGTCTCCTAGCAACGACGACCATACTCTGATAGCTAATGGAAGGGGGACGTTGCGGGGGGGTTAGGGGGCACCCCTAGCTGACCAAGTATGGTCATCGTTGCTAGGTGATTTCAAGGTGAAATTTTTTTTACATGCTCACCAACCCCCCTTCGACGTTCCGATTGGCCCAAACAAGGATCCTATGGGTCTATTCCAAAATAAACCTAAAAAAACGCGGAAGAAAGAAAGGCGGAACAACTCAAGCTCTTAATTTATCTTTCGTTATGTTTCGAAATTTCTCACTTTTCGGGACTTTCTCGACGGAAAATTGACGTTAAAATCGTGGGCAAAATGAATACGAAAAAATTGGATAAAAACGAAGACGATACGTGAAAGGAAGAATGGGGAAAGGAAGAAAATAAAAAGATAAATAATGACAGACATTGAAATGACGGACATGAGTTACTTTTCCATTTGGAAAATGCATTGAGGACGAATCTCCGGATCGGATGAGAACGACAGGCTCCTAGTAGTGGTGGTGTAACAGTAGTTGGTGGGGCAGTACTGTAGCAGTTGTATGGTAGAAGTTGTTGAATCGGAGGTAGAGTGAGTGAGAGAGGAACTAACAGTCAGGGCAAATGCGCGGTAAATCAGAAATTATCTTGTGTTGGAAACAACCGACCTGTACACGTCTCTCACTCACTCGCTCGCTCGCTCGCTCTCTCTTTCCTCTCTCAAACCTCTCCTCTGTGCAACACTATACTACTGCTACACCACTACTATCACTATTAGTACCATTCCTACCTTGCCTGCGTGCCCGGCCTGCCTGCCTTTTCCCATCGAAATTCGCATAAATACCAAAAACCCTTGCAATTCTTGCTTGGTGTGCGCTCTATGGATTTATATGTATATATTACGTACCTATACACATACGCATACATATATCTCGTACAGTCTAGATAAATTAATATCTACACTTACATGAATGCATGTATGTGTGTGCGATCCGTAACTCGCTTGTACGGTGAACACACGCGCGTATGTAAGTGTATACATAACAATCTGACGCGAGACTTGATGGACGGATGACCGAACCATTCCGCAGATTGCTTCGTTCTCGATCCGAACCGGAAGAAGATTTATACCTCTCTCTTTGTTATCTATACATCTATCCTCCTTCCTCTCTTCCTCTTCCCCTTTTCCTCATCCTACCGCGTTTTCTCACTTGTTCTTGTAATTTTATAATCGTTGCATTGTTCCACGTCAACGTGAGAATCTCCAATGGTTTATATATTATATATATTATATTCCCTCACGGAGGGGGGGGGGGGGGGGGGGGGGGGGTTAAATAAGTACCTTTTTAATGGTAAATGAAAATATTATTTTATTAACAAATTACTAAATAAATAAATAACACAATTTTTTTCCCATACGCAAATAATGCGATCGATGAACAAATATTGATTGATAATAATAATAATAATGAATGTTCTTTCTTACCGGGTAAGTATAACTTTTGGACCTACGGCGTTAATTTGGACTTGATTACGTCGGAAAAAAGAATACGCGCGATATGAAAGTCGAATTGTTCTCTAAAATTTTTTTTTCCATGTCTCTTTCTCCCTCTCTCTCTCTCTCTCTGGGCAGAGTTACGTTTTACTTTTTTTTGCCGGTCCCCTTCTCGTCTGAATAGAACGATCGAAATCAAATTTGAGGATATTCAATTACGATCTTTCCCTCTACCGCATTTTTCTCCCACCCCCTGGCTTTCCTATTTTTACCCATTCCCGGCAAAAGCGACACACGGTCATAAAACTTTGGAATTACCGGCTCGAAACTTGAATTTCTCTCGTGAATTTTGTTATTTTCTTTTTTTCTTCGTTTTCGAAATTATCTACCCCCGATAACCGCGCGCCGTTCGGATTAACAATTGGGATTAATTCGCAATAATGTATAACCGAAGAGGAAACTGATGAATTATTTCATATTTATTTATAAAGAATGGAATTTCGCGAAGCTTCATTGTTCCTACAGACAGTGGATAAAATTGAAATATTCATGATCGTTGATAACTCTGAGAATTATATCAGTTAATTTAGCAAAACGAGAATTTTTATAACGAACTCGCGAATATAATTACCGGCGAAAAGTAATGGAATGAATCTAATAATTATGTTAATCCGAGGTAAATATCCTACAAAATATGCGCAGATAATAAGATAAAGGGATTGATCGAACTTACAGTAATTAGAATTAAATAATTGAAATTATTAATTATTCCCCGATGCTCTTTGTATTCGTTATATCTATATATATATATATTATATAACTATATATATAATTCAGTTGATACACCAATTTCAGTCAGTCATCGTTTCTCCTTCGCGTATCTCCATTTATTTACATTTAGCACCGGAAATACGCTCGAATTCTTTGATCGATAAAATAAATGACGTCCACTTGTCGCGTCGTTAGCTGCCGCGACCAGTGAGTGTTCGCCTCAAGCTCGCGCGCTGTGGAAGCTCGCCTTTAGCTCGCTCGCGGTGAGGGTCGCCTTTAGCACGCTCGCGGCGAAAACTCGCTTTTAGCTCGCTCGCGGTGGAAACTCGCCCTTAGGCCTTTCGTTAAAATTTCGCGCGGAAAGTATCGGTCGAAATTGGACGTTCCCGATGAATTTCAAAGAAAAACGTCAAAATGTTTAGAAGTCGAGTGTATATAAAAATTTCTCGCGCTTCAGAAACAAATTGTTACGTTGCTCTCGATGTACCTCCGACGCAGAAACAAAGGTCCCGTCGGAAATTTGCCATTATCTTTTTTTTTTCCAAGCTGGCTAACGATTTTTTTGTAAATTTCATTTCACTTCCATACAAAATTCTTTTGTTCTCCGTAAAAACGAATTTACTCCCTTTTTTTTTCGCCCGACGCAAAATAATTCTTTACCGTAGACTAGTATTTTAATCAAGTGAAACTTGACGCGATTATGGAATTATTTATGATATTGTTTTAAAGCCAGCTTCTTTTTTCTTTTTCATATCCAAGAGCAAAAATATCGGCGATATACTGGTTTGATTAAAAAAAAGTATTAAAAAAGTGGAAACGCGTGTATATATAGATATACGTGCATGATGTGTGTTTGAAAAAAAAAAAACTTATTCAAACCCGGCTACCAGATTAAAGAATGGAAAATTAACAAACATACAAATAGCGGGAAATAATAAATAGCTTTTTTTTAAACGCCTTTTTTCATGCCTATTCTTTTTTAAAGAGTTACGCCGTTGTAATCGACATTTTTTTTATGGAAAGCACGAGTTATCGTTCCACATGACGAAATTTAGTTTAACAAAATCGAGCTCCTAAACAATTTCGAACAATCCTGGGGGAAATTTGTGACGGTCAGGTACCGGTTCGAATCGGACGCGACATAAATTTGTCAGAGAAGGTTTCATTGACATTTTTTTATTAATAACGTTGTTATCGGTAATACCACGATTCTTACTAATATTTATTAACAATTGATACCCGTCCTTCTTTTAAGATTTAAATAAAGTTGCAAAATTAATGAGTCCAATAATTTAATAAAAATATAATTCGAGCAATGACGGGAAAAGAAATAAACGTTACTTATTTTCTTTATTGTTACAAAATAAAACATAATTGATTCCTCGACATCAATTTTCTTGCACTTTTGCATATTTTATTACGTCCCTTTCTTATTTTATTTTATTTTCCTCTTTTCTCACCCTTTTTCTTTCATTAAATTAGTGTTTCATTTCTTCTTCCTCGCACATTTTATTTATTTTCCTTCGGTGAGTATAATTTTTCAGTGCCTTCTAATTAATTAAGAGACTTTGATAATTTCCCGTCTGCTAAAATGTAAACTTAATAATCATTAAGAGTTTTCTTATCGAACTTATCTTTAATCCCTTTCTTCTTAGGTGGAAGGTTCTTTTTTCTTTTTTTTTTCCTTTTTTTCTATACCTATCCAGGATAGACCGACCGAGTGGAGAGGAACGAGCAAAGTTAATGAATGACGATTTTCTTTTTTTTTTAATCCCTCTATAAGTTTCATATTTTTTTAATCCTTATGGACCCTTTTTTTATGCGAAAACTCTTTTTTCCTCGTTCGAACAAAAATAAATGAAATTATCATTGTCATTGTCATTAAGGGAAATAAAAAAAAGGAAGAAAGGGTTTAACATTTTTTTCTGATTTTAACCCTCAGAGGTCACACGTTCTAAAAATAACGCGCCAGTCCCGCGGGGTCAGAATGACCCCAGCCATGTTTAAACAATTGCCGCGTTGCCAATATCATTCCGAACGACTCATAAAAATTGAGGATATTAGTTTGAACCTTTTAGAATGAGAATATCATGGCACAAAAATTTTCATGAAATTTTCAAAATGGCCAAAAAAATCAGCAACACGTAAAAACCATTTTTTACCAAAAAAAAAATCATAACTCTGGCAATTTTTAATATATTTTCATAAAATTTTCGGGTGATACTCTTGAGATGTCACAGTGTATGAAAAAAAATATAATAGCCATAGTGGGCGTTTCAAAAAAGGTATTTATTTTGAACCCCAGCTCGCGGCACGGTCTTTTAAAAATCGACTGCCACGAAGGAACTGCTGGGAACCCCAAAGCACCATTAGACGGGAGTCCAGCGCAATCGGGCGCCAATAACTTATAGTAATTCTAGCTTCGAGTTGCGCTTGGGGTCATTTGGACCCCTAATGACATTTAAGGGTTAACACCGAACCGTCTTACGCAAGGTCATCATCGGAGTAAGGAATTACGGTATTTTCCGATGGAGCTGAACGCTTCACTACCCTTCGAGTCGGTTTAACGCGAAGTAGTAACTTTCGCACTTTCCTTTTCCGCGTGTCTGCACCGTAAAGAAGCGAGCGGGCGTATAGCAGCGACGTAGGGAGGAATAAGTAAACGGGATGAGGGAGAAAGGGGAAATGGACTGTTTGCAGAAACCGTCGTCTCCCTTTTATTTATTATGAAATTGGTGGATGTAAAAATATATATATATAAAAAAAAAAGTAAAGACGAAACAAATGTGTTCGACATATCAAATGAAAGGAGACGGGGAGAGATGGCGGCCCATTGTCTGGACTACAAATTAATCTCCAGATCGATACTCAACGATGTCTTATATTCTTCTCTCTCTCTCTCTCTTACTTCGGTATCTATAGACTTCATGCACACAACATAAATGTGTGTACCCTTCGCCTCCCCTTCATACGTGGATATAATATATATACATGGATAGATAGATATATATATATATATATATATATATATGTATGTATGTAGCCAAACATACACAGGCACACACATTTCGTGTACATCCGTATAGGAATAGACACGTGCGAACGTGTACGTTTGGAGCCCACGTGTGGGTACGTATACGTAGAGCGAACTCGCGGAAAAATAAATCGAGGGAATGGTAAGTTGCATGGTAGTAGTTTGAGTACGTTGACGTCGGGCGGGTCGGAAGTCGAATAACTCCCTTGTACATACTACTACCACTGTACTAGTAGTACTTACGATCGATACTTACTCCTTTAGAACCCGCGCATTTCCGTCGTAACCCGGAAGTATCGTGCACCCCTTAAACTAACTAAGGGCCTTTGGAAACTCGATTAATCGTCCCGTTACCTTAACCTACTCGCCTATTCTTTCCCCAAACTTTCCTCTTCATTCACGCCGACATCCGCTGACTCTTTCATTCTTCTTCTTGTTCTTCTTCTTCCTCTCGTTTCTTGCACGGAACGGCAGGAATGGCACACGATGAGACGAGATGGTACATTTTACTACGTCACGCGGGTGGTTCGTGTGTGTGTAATTAAAAATCGATAGACTTTTCCAGAAGTTTCGTATAATTTGAAATTGAAGTCAAGGAATTTGCCGTATCTCAAAGACTGTGTCCCAAGAGTACTTGAATCCTCGCGTTGGTAGGTTACGCGGGCTCTTGCCCGAGTGTACGTAAATTTTTGTGACTTCTATATGATGAAAATAATTTTCATTCGAATTTAATTTATTATTGAAAAAAATGTATTTAAATAAAAGAAAGTTTGTATGTAATTTTATTTTCTTTAAATTTAAATAATTTGTTCCAATAAAATATTAGGGTGTCCCATAAGTTTCTTCCGCGCCACGCTACGTGTGACGCCAAGCCGGAAAGGAAGAAACTTATGGGACACCCTGATATAAAAATATGTCGAAAAATACCTCGGAGGTGGCAGGAAAGGAAAGAAAGTGTCAACTTTATTCCCTTGTTCTACAGAAAAAGATGATATTAAAGGAACGTAAGAGAGGGAGAATAGAGGCAGGCGTTAGAAACCCTCTTGCTTCGCTTTGTAATTGCATTAAAACTTTTGTCGGATAAAAACATCATACTTGTGTCATAAAAATACGTGTTTTTCGGGATAAGTGTCCAATTCAGCCACTTCGAACCCGGGAAACGTTACCCTTATTGCTTATTTTTCTACTTTAGGGGGTAGGGGGTAGGTTAGTAGAGTTGCCGCTTTCGACAGGGTGGACGTCAATTAATGAACTTTTGCGATTTCGTAATTTAATGAAAAATGCAATTGTTGCACTTAAAAAGCTGCGACCTGATTTTCTTTATTTTTTTTTTTTCGAGAATTACCAAAATTTGATTTTTTTCTACCCTGGCGATATTTCGATCTCCGAATTTAAAAGGATCGGGGAAAAAGGAAATTGTTCGTAATTGGGAATTTAAAAATTAGCAAAACACACGAATACCTTGGACTTCCAGTGATGGACGGACAAAATCTTGCAAAAGTAGCACGATTCCGCATTGTCTTGAATTGCAACGCAAAAGAAATGAAGCTTCTTATCTTCTGAATATGATAATACTAAACGGGGATTAAATGGGAGCAGCGGCGCGAGTTAAACGTGAAAAAAAAAAATTGCTAGGGTTTGTTGGGAAAGGTTAGCCAATCGGTGAAAAAAACGGGCTGAAAAACAGCAGGTTTCGGCATACTACGAGGGTGGTACGTAGTATAATCCTGCGCCGTACTCAACAAGGGGTGGGTTAAATGCGCGCGGTTACGAGCGACAACGTGAATTCCAAAGGCTAGTTTTTATCCCCTCTCTTTTTCTATTTTCCTATCCCTTTTCGTTTCTTTCCTCTTTTACGTTTATCACGTATGTATACACCTACGTACGTACACTCGTACACGTGCCGTTGCCGCCGCCACCACCACGGTCCTATCATCGTTATGTTGTGACAGAACTAACTTTACTTTACTTTACCTTACCTTACCTTACCTTACCTTGCAATGCCTTGCCTTGCCTTGCTTTGCAAGCGACTGATGCTATACTTTGACGACTTTACCACCACGTCACTCTTTCTTTCCCGCTATTCTTCGCTCCACTCTTACGTCAGCGAACGCGTGGAATCAGAAACTGGGGGTTCTTACGTTACAGCGACCCCCCGTAGTCTACTCGAGTGCTCCAAGTTCACTCTTTTACGAGAAAATGCCTGGAAAGAAGGTCAAAGTATCCAAGCTCTGTAACGCAGGTGAATAGGAATTCCAGGAATTCTGGAAAAAGTCGTGGAATTGAATGACGTAGGTTAATAAAGCTGCTCTTTAAAGGAAAAAAAAGGGAAAAATAATATCCAAAAATTAAGAGACATTTGTTTACTTAATTCCATTTTTTTTGTTGCCACGGGAACTGGAACGTCCTTTTTTTAGTTGGTACTTTTCTCGACAGGGGGTAGTCTTGGGTATGAAATTGCTTTTATCAAGAAAATTGTGGATTTTTGATCCAGGAATTTGGAATTTTGATTTTGGATACGATTGAGTAAAATGGATTGTTATAAAGAGTTTATCCGGTCCTGAAGAGATTGTTATAAAAAGGTTGTTCGGTCCCGAAGAGATTGTTATAAAAAGATTGTTCGATCGCGAAGAGATTGTTATAAAGAGGTTGTTCAATCCCGAAGAGATTGTTAAAAAGAGTTTATTCGATCCCGAAGAGATTGTTATACAGAGGTTGTTCGGCCCCGAAGAGATTGTTATAACGAGTTTGTTCGGTCCCGAAGAAATTGTTAAAAAGAGTTCGTTCGGTCCCGAAGAGATTGTTATAAAGAGTTTATTCGATCCCGAAGAGATTGTTATACCGAGGTCCTACCGTGAAATAGAATTTAACGGACCAATCCAAAGAAACCAAAAGAGGAATTCGAGGGAAATTGCGAGAATCTTAAAAAACGACGGTACTAATGGTAAGAGTAGTAAAAGCAGAAACGGAAGAAAAGATAAGGCTGAGTAAGTGAGCGAGCGAGCGAGCAAGCGACTGACTGACTGAGGAGAGACCGAACCAGTGTGCAAGCGTGTGCAAGGTAAGGTGAAAAGGGAGGAGAAAGGTCGACACACTGTACCGCTCTGTCTCTTGGACTTGCCAGTGAAAGATAGGAGTGCAGTTAAAGTTGACTTTGCATTATTTAAACGACATCCTAGCACCCGTAACACGTGTTCTTTTGAAGTCTCTCGACCCTTCAAATATTCAGGCTTACGTCACCGCCGTCATATGCCCTCCCTTCGTGTATCTTCTTCGCGTGCTTTCCTTTCTTTCGCTCCTCCTTATTCCGCAGCTATCACGACAATAACGGGATTCGACTGCTTTCCTCAAAAACACGACAAACACCATTTTTATATCCGGTCCCTTTTCTTCTCTCTTTCTCTTTTTCTCTCTCTCTCTTTTTTTTTTATTATCGAACGGAGAAGGAAGTCTGCGAGCGATAAACTAGATAAATCGCGAGATGGGTCAACTTTCAGCTACGAAAAAGTGGAAAAACAAAGATTGCTTTTTTTACGCTTCGAAAAATACGTTTTTGGTATTCAAGGAAACTGGAAATTTAATACTCCCATAAAATCGAACCTTATTATTGTAAAAAAATTTTAAAGATCCGTAATTCCAAAAATTGGTACTCGAAGAAAAACATGTCATTTTTTTTTTATCGCCATCGTAACGGGAATTTTGTGTATTCAACGGCCAAAAATGGTAACTGCGTGGTAATGGATTTTTTTTTTGTTTGGAAGACTCGCATTGACTATTTTTTTTCCATAGTAAACACACACGCTTACACACAAAGATTACAGATATATTCATATAAATATAACGAGTACGTGTTTCTTGTAGAAAAAAAAATAATACATTGCATCTACAAGAAAATAGGAAATAGTTAAGGCTTACGTCATAAAAACCCGCACCAATGCTACTTTATTATTTAACACTTGAAGAAGAAAAAGAAGCTCAGACGAATGGTTGAATAGACCATTCAAAGACGTTCTTTTCTAAAGGGGATATACGGACGTTCAAAGTTATTCTTGTAACATGTATAATATAACGTGTAACCCTGAAACAAGGAACGAGCCGCGTCTTTAACGTAGGAATATTCATTTCTCTATTTGCCTTCTCCTTTTCCTTTTTGGCAACCCTTCGATATTTTTGTAACTTCCATTCAGCAGGAAAAAAGTATCCTCTGGCGGGCAGAGAAGGAAATTGATAAGTTGCCGCCATCTAGAGAAATTCGCCTTTCTCCCTAATTTCGCTGAAAACGCACCAATTTCTTGGTACAATTTTGTCTTGCTCAATTAATGTGCAAACTCTGCAAGTTATTTGTTTATTTATTTTCCGGATAATCCCGAATGATAGTTATTAGACAGAGAAAATTTCGAAGTTCCATTCCCACAAATTATCGCAAACGTCCTTGTTCTCAAACGGAACCCTCCTTTTTCTTTGGTATGTCTCCCCCCTTGTCTCCCCCCCTCGATTTCTTCTAGTTCTGCTTTTTTCTCTTTTTCCCCCTTCCCCCTTTTCTCCTTTTTCGAGCGCCGGGACGCATTCTCGCTCCACTATCGGCACGCGCCGTGGTGTTCCCTAATTGGTCGCCCCCATCTACTCGCGCCCCAACGGTGTTTAACTTCGGTGATCCGACGGGACCGTTGACGACAAGAGTCTTCGATAATCCCTCAAAGTGGACTTATAAATTATTACGATATTATACATCCATAGGACGTATACATTTTTTTTTAGTTGTACCTTCTCTTTTTATTTTTGTTAGTTGCAAAGAAGAGAATATATATTTATACGTATAAAGAATAATATCAGTGTTGAAACGTGAAGGGATAGGAAAGAAGTACATATGTATGATTACAAAGGACTGCGCGTGTCACCTCTTTCCCCCTCCTCTCCTCTCCCCTCCCCTCCCTTCCTTCCTTCTCGCTCCATTCCATTTTTCTCTTCTCTTCTTGTCTCCTCTCTTTCTCTCCGCCAATGCTTTTTTTCCGTATATCTGTATATTTTCTCACTCTTTCCATATTTTTTTTTATTCAAACTCTCTTTCTCACTCATTCTCCACTACACACTCGTCTCTTGAAGAGAGTAGAAGAGTGGTGCTCTCCAGAAGCGCCTGCTGCTGTCCCCCTAAAGAATGCAGAGACATACTCATTTGCTTAGCCTGTTACAAACGCCCGGGAAAAACGTTATGGAACGAGACTTCAGCTACTACTCTACTTCTACTCTTATTCTTTCTTCTAAAAGTGATATATGTTCAAATATATATGTACGTATGTTTCTGCATTTTTTATGCTTTCCCCACTTTTCCCGGCGCTTTCATCCGTTTCTGCATTGTGTTATACTTCACATGGAGACTCTTTCCCGCATTACTCCGGGTTTTCGCTTCGTTTCCGAAGAACTTGGGCGTCCCATCGATGCGATTTTAGTCGCGATCGATACAGGTCCTTTGGAAACTGCATAACTTTCTTATTGGCAATTTTATTGGTACCCAAATTTCTGTATCAGGATTCGTCGATAAATAAATAAATGTTTTCAAATATTATAATTTTTTGAATTTCCTGCGCAAGGAACTACTGATATCAAATAAGACACCTTTTTTCTTTTTCTTTCTTATCGCTTCTCTCAGGAAAAGGGAGAGTGTAGCCTAATTAAAATTTTTAATTAACGACCGTTAATTAGCGAGACTTTATTAATTGTTGAAGAAAATTCCAGAGTCGGAGGGAAGTATAACATTTTCTTATCTCACTTTCTTCTTTTTTTTTCTTCTACTATTTTCACCGTTATGAATATTGACAATTTTTTCTTCTCGCCAGTTATGCGTGCAATTATGTCCAATTGCACCTGTTGTATTATGTAACTAGGGATTA
Source organism: Gasteruption jaculator (assembly GCA_949825005.1). Classification (NCBI taxonomy): domain Eukaryota; kingdom Metazoa; phylum Arthropoda; class Insecta; order Hymenoptera; family Gasteruptiidae; genus Gasteruption; species Gasteruption jaculator. The sequence goes on along the minus strand of OX463763.1, from coordinate 21,390,084 downwards.
ATTACCCGATTTCTATTTGTCTACTATTTTATCGAGTGTGGCCTGGAACGCAGACAGAATTTTTAGCCTCTTTTTTCAATTCCCAATTGTCACAATTTTTTGCGTCGACGGTCACCCATCCAAGTACTGATCGCGCCCAGACGTTGCTTAACTTTGATGATCTGACGGGACCCGATACTTTCAGCGTGGACTCGGGATGGTAGTAGTAGCAGTATTTTGTTTTACCGAATAAGTGGTCATAAGCGGTAGGAAATAGTTCCTTGCGAGAAGCAATCGCACTTCTCCCGGGAATCGAAGACTCAAGGAAATGCAAATGTTGTAAAAATGAAAATGCAATTCATGAAAAAGCCAGAGTGGGTTACGATGGTTTGCAGTTTTTTTTTATTTTCCCACCCACCTCGATTACAGTCTTTCCCGCTGTAATTACCATCGTTGCGACACAAAAGTTGGAATTACATCAGTCTTACGTGATTACTATCCGAATTTTTCTCGATGTGTAGCCACACGTATTTATACATATAAGTATGTGTTACATATATATATAAATATGAGTGCACAAAAATGAGTGCACGTTTCAGGGTATTCGGTCAATTATTTTTTTATTGATTTTAATTGTATCTTTTATCATATGATATCTATCTTTTATGAATCATGTTGTGTTTTTGTATATCATATATATATGTATATATATGTATATATATAAATGTAAAATGATATATGATATTATAAAGTGAGGAGAGGTTTTATTATAACCATGGCTTTACTTGAGAAGGCCATTATGATTTAGGAGAGACGGGTGATTGTGCCTCGCTCGTATGACTGCAATTTAAACGAGGGAAAATATGCGTCGGAATTATTATGATAGATTAGTGAAATAAGCAACTTTTAATATATGTTAACGTCAGCTATTACATACTTTACACAATACGTGCATCAACGCGGCCGCGTTATATTAAACATCGCATCAGAAATTCCCCACTTCCAAAAGGAGAAAGAAAGAAAAAGAAAGAAAGAAAGGACGTAATCATTTGCGCATCGCGTTCGAGTAATTGTTAATTCATTATTAAACGAACGTTACCGGAACCCATTGTTATTAATACACTATCAAGCCGAGGACCTCGACGATTCGCGCTACTCCACGACGATCGCCACGATATAATTGTAATTACAAGTTCATTTGCGAGTGGACGGAGCGGGAAAACTCGACGTTTCGTCGAAACCATCGCGTTTTATTGAATTACGGCGAGGGAGGAATGAAAAAAACGAAACGTACCCCCCATTAGTCGCGAAAAAACCGCCGATCGCTGACACGCTGTATGATTTTCCGTTTCTCGTTTTTTTTTCTTTTCTTTTTTTTCCCGGGTTTCAATTTTCCCGTCTGGGGGCGAGGAAAAAAAAGGAGGTATAAGGGTATTATTTTCATTAAGTGTCCGTGAGTGACAGTCCGTATCAATAAAGCGGGGCGTTAATGGAAACAATATTTATGGAATAACATTAGCGGGGAAATAATGAAATGAAATATTATCGGTAGCGAAAAATATCGACGATTTCTCTTCGATTCTTTCCTCTTTTTTTTTTCTTCTTTTTTGTTGGATCAGGAAAAAAAGTTGCATTATTAATATAAAAGCCAGACGCGAAGAAGAAATGAATATCGGAGGGGCGAGGTGGGGGGTCGAGCCAAAATGCGCGCGATGAAAAGCGAGAAGGTTTTAATTGATATTCTGATGTGTCGAATTTTTCGTGATTAGCCCCAACTATCCTCCGCCTTTCTCCTCGCCCATCGTCGGCGGGGGTAAAAACCGACGTAGCTCCATTTGGATCTTTCAAGCATCATCGGGGAACGTATATTTTCCAGCGGCAAATAAAGGTTCCGATGGACGTGGTGTGGACGTGTCGTTTATACACTAAATACATTTATACGCGTAATAATACGGTATCGACATGTGGTCAAAAATGACGGAAGCGAATGAAGGTGCAACCGAGAGACATAAGTTGCGGAATCAGAGGGAGACCCGGCAAGTTTCACTTGTCATTCTTACTTTGTTCCTTGCCCGTGTATCAATTTGCATGGAAGAAATTGTTGCATCCTCTTTCGTCCACACGTGCAATTCCCAATGGGTATAATCACAATTAGTGATAACGAATCACTGTCTTTCCAATTCGATCCTACTTAGAATTCAAGTAGAGCAACTTCAATTTTATAATGATAATGACAATGATAATGATAATGACAATGACAATGACAATGACAATGACAATGACAATGACAATGACAATGACAATGACAATGACAATGACAATGACAATGACAATGACAATGACAATGACAATGACAATGACAATGACAATGACAATGACAATGACCAATTAGGAACACAACTGTTATCACACTACATGTTAATGACAATGACAATGACAATGATAATGATCAAATAGGAACACAACTGTTATTACACTACATGTTAATGACAATGACAATGACAATGGCAATGGCAATGGCAATGGCAATGACAATGACAATGACAATGACAATGACAGTGACAGTGACAGTGACAGTGACAATGATAATGATAATGATCAAATAGGAACACAACTGTTATCACAGTACACGTTAATGACAATGACAATGACAATGACAATGATAATGATAATGATAATGATAATGATAATGATAATAATTATTTTTGATAATAAGGGAATTTTGAAAAAATTAATTGATCAAGGATCAATCATGGGAATTCTTTGAAACCCGAAAATTTATTATTTTCTTTTTTAATCTTGATTTTTTCTTGTAAAGGAAAATAAGCCGCAGTAAAAACTTGGTTTATCGCAACAAAGTATGTTTGGCGCGTTTATCTGTACTCGCAAGTTTTAAGGCAACCGTTGGCATATAAACGCTCGTAAAACAATGGGAAGATGCGATAGCGGGAGATTGCGACTTATTAAATAGGTTAAAGTTGGTAAATGCGATAACGATAGTAATTAGAAACGTTAATGTTAATATGTACGCTGGTGTTGGTACACGGTGTTAAAATGTAGTTGATGGCTATGGCAAAAAGGAAATATAGTAGAAATATAGCATCTGCTTGTCGTTGTTTTGAATGGCGCCAGAACGTCCACCGGAATCCCCAGCGACCCCAATCGTATAGGGAGAAGAGAAGGCGATAATGAAATCCATTACTGCACACTACACTGCCGCCGCCGTTGCCGCGCTATTACTATACCTTTCACCATTACCACTCCTATTCCTATTATTTGTTTTCTTCCTATTATCATAGAATCATAGAAAGTCGTATATTATTCTCAAACTTGAATCTTTCAATGCTATCTTTCATCTCCCTATCTCCTGTATATTGATATTGCGGAGCCGAGAGGCAAAACCAAATATCGCAGCCAATTTTACTCCGCTCGAAGTAGGTAAAACGCATCCAACGCCCTCTTTCTCTTTTTTTATTCCACTCATCTGACTTCGGAGAAAAAGTGATTCTTAAGGGCCACGGCAAATTTACGTGTCTCCATATTCACGCCGCGTGGGTCGCAATGGTACGTACCATTGCATTCGTCGCGGCCCGAACCGAAAGTTCGTCACTCAGACGTGGCGGTCAACGCGTTTAAGAACAGATACTCGAGTCACCGACCCTTTTTCTACGCGTATACGTGCAGTTGCACCTTTGAAGTTCCTTTCGCTCCGCTTTTTCTTCCTCGATTCTTTAGCACTGCAATTTGCAAGTTATTAAAATATTTATTGCACCGTGGTGGCAATAATCTACGCAACAATTGTAGAAAATTATTTCAGCAGCGATTTCAAATTCTGTTAAACTCGTTACGGCAATCCCTTCGGGACGAACGAACCTCCTTATAACGATCTTCCCCTGGTTTCCCACTCCGCTGCACGGCTATGCGCGAAATTTGACGCGTCGACAAACGTTCGAGGTGAGGGCTACAAAGATTGTTATCGGGAGGTACGTAATTCCGTTCCTCCTGGAGAAGGATCGTTATAAAGTGAAATTGTTATAACGAGGTTCCACCGTAGGTTTCACATCGACTCAATTCTACACGCGCCCGATACGATTTTCCAATGATGTTAATCTACTTTTGCGAGTCAACAGAAAAAAAAGTGTTTTGCGTTATTGCGTTTCCGAGATATGCGTTTGAAGCAATAAAATAGCGGTTTTAAGATACGGCAAGAAGTAAGAACCGAGAGCCCCCGAGGCTAGCACTCGTCTCTTACTGTTCCATTACGTCTCGCAGCGGTGTATTACACTCGTACCTATTATAAAACCTCGAGAATCGTAGCATAAAACAATGTTCTACGCTTTACGCTTTATTTTAAGCAATAGGCAATATTCGCAAACACACGCATTAAAACGCACCTTGGGGATAGCGCTCAGATGCGAGCCCAGCCGAGTCCAGCTGGAAATATGCATTTCGCTATATATAGCGTGACAATTATAAAGCGGGTCTTTTGCTTTTATTCATCAGAAATATGGCCAACGGATACGAAACACCGAAAATAGCGATTCCATGAAAATCTTTGAATTTCTACTTTTCCATTTTCGTGGTTTAATCCTCCACGAAAATAGCGGCAATAGGGAAATTTGTGAAGCAAATTTCCAAGCTTAGGAATTATAATTTATCCTCCATAAATTCCAAGTACCTCGATAAATTTCTTGGGATCCCGGAGACTTCGATAACAAGTTATTTTTCATGCCGCGGACGCTGTAAATTCGCGGTTCGGATTCCGCAGGAGTTATGAATTTTCGAATAGTAGCAGTAAAAAAAAAAACGCCAGTTAGCGTTGTCGGAAAAGTTTATAAATAAAGAAGTCGACGTTAAACGATTTTCTTTTTTTTTTATAAAGTTTCTTACCCGCAGGGAGCGATAAATTAACAGACAGATTTGAAGTTTAGTGTGACGTCCTCCCACGCGAAGAAATTATACACCGTCTTCGCTTTGAGGTGCTTTGATAGATGCACCTGCGAAGTACCCGTGACCATTAGTCTTGGTCCGGGAAATTTCAAATCCATCTTTTCGGTTCGTTCTAACCTTCCTTTTTCGAAAAATGAAGGAAAATCAGTTCTGGGAAACTCCAGTAATTTTTTGAGGGCTCGAAGCTCCTTTAACGCCACCGACGCCGCATAAAAGCGTTCTCGAAAGCACCCATACCCCCATTTGTTTTTCTCGCCATATTACTTCTGTAGTAACACCGCATCGCTCTTTCGGGGCAAGTTACTAAACGCAGGTGTACCGTGTTTGAAATAACGCGGAAAAAAAAGGGTACTTCGATGTCCCGCTTCCCCTCATAAAAGTATATCCATTCCACTCGCGTAAATTCGCAAATGATTCCTATAAAAAAAGTGATGGGCCTTTATATTCTCAGATTTCGATGCCGTAAAACGTAGCCTCCATTAGAGCTTCATATTTTTTTTTGTATCTTCTGCCATTTTGTACTTACTATATTCCTCCATCAATTTTTTCGTTTCAAATAATTTCGGGACCGCTAATTTACGTGACTCCCTATTCGCGCCGCGTGGGTCGCAATGGTATACATTAGTACATTTATCGCGACGAACGCGGCCTGAACCGAAATTTCGGGTGTATTGTCGATGAAAGAAACGGTCCTTTACGAATTTTCTCTCGCCGCAGAAATTGCGTCCAAGTAAATGCGTTCCGTTAGTACCCATGCGTGGAAAGCGACGAACGCTAATTTCACGTACGCACCAACGTTCCTATTTTTGAAATGCGCCGATACATTCATTTACAGTTGTTGATATGTACAAAGGCAAACCTAATGCCGGAGTGGTAATAGTAATATACAGGATAGGTAATATCTGCAGGATGGCCCCATCAGCCCAAGTTATGATTCTCTAATTGAACCGGTTCATTCAGTTGACGCATACAGAATAGAGCCCACATTGCTAGACCTCCTGTACCAACTCGTCATTCTAATGGCAAATTGCATCAATATTATATGCAGATTTCATCTCCGCTATAGTCGCCTTCCCCTCCCTCTCTTCCTCATTCCTTTCCTTTCCGTTTCTGTGCTACGCATTACTGCTCATCTCTCTTTCCTTCCTTCTTGGCACTTTTTGTTCCGGTTGTGGCCCTTCAGCTTTTCATTCCCGGTATCTACCCTAATTTCGCGCGGTAACGGAACGATGGACGGAAACACTCGAAATTTGCCAAATACAAAATAATAATAATAATAATAATAACAATAATAATAAGGACGCATACGCGATTTTTCCTGCGCGTAAGGCCTGCAAGGTTTGTCCATGTCAACAGCAGCAGCCGCCTCCTGCCAGCCATCACATGACGGGGAAAAAAAATTGTGCAAAAAAGAAAAATACAAAAAATAGCATATTCAGCGTAAAGCGTTAAGTAGCGTTAAGTGGGTCGAATTTACACTGTTGGCTTATTATTTCTACTTTATATTCTATCTCAGCGTACGTGTGTACATACTCTCGTCTTCCACTTCACACAAAGTTCCTTCTTCTTCTTCTTCGCCTTCGTCTACGTCTTGCGCTTCCACCGGCTTCTTCTTATTCTTCTTCCTACCATTTGTTATATCAGTATGTTTATCTCCTTCCTTATCTCTCAATATCTTGGTCTCGCTCTATCTTTTCATCCCGCACGCCGCTTATATGCACGGGATGTAGCTTATTGGCGCAAATCTGGGTTATTATTATTATTATTATTCACATTGATAGGTAGAAGTACAATGCAAAGTGCTTTGGACATACCACTCTTTTTATCCGCTGCAAGAATGTTACCTCCTTGTTCATTCTTTTGTATCTTGATTCTTTGCCAACTAAAGCATTTACCTTTTGAACAACATATTTCATTCTTGAAAGGTAAAATGCAACTGGAAAGGGAACCCAAACGGGCCCGGGGGAGAGCCGATGGTGGTTTTATACGTGTTTTATGTCTTCATGTGTTTCCCGCATATATGCGTATCAATTTATGTTGAGACAAGAAATTATGTCATTGCGTTCAATTTAATGAGGAAGTTCATTACGACGTTGAATATTTAATGTTTTTTTTTTCCAATTGATCTTATCGTTCATTTTATTGTTACGCTCTTTTGTTTCGGTCGGTTTTGCGTCGGACGAGTGGCTTCGCATCTTTTGGGATCATTATTCCGTTAATTGAAATGACCAATCCAAATCCACGCTTTTTTAGGTTAACGACAATCCAGTGACAATAATAATGATAATAATAATAATAATAATAATAATAATAATAATAATAATAATAATAATTTGCGATCGCATTTTCTTCGTTCCCCCTCTTTCAAAAAAATTGCTAGCTCTCAAGGAATTCGTCTTCCGCGCATACTCCTGCGCACTGAGCTTCCAACCCGGCGACTCTCAGCCACGCGGAGTGGGATTGAGGGGATGATCGTTATAAGGGGTTCGTTCGGATTGTTGTAACGAGGTCCTGCCGTATATACAAAGCAAATACGAAATTATGTATACGCAGCGTGTTAACATCGCGACTAACTATAAACCAGGAACCTAAGTACGTAGCAAAAGCGTTGTTTATTAAATTAGCATCTTTAAACAAACGCTCTCCGTGGAAATGTGTTTTTTCTTTTTTCCTTTTTTTTTCCAGATATTTAAACAGGAAATGAAATAATAATTGTCGAGCGTTAAGAATATACAATATTTCCTGTTTAATTATCAAGAAATGGAAGAACCGAAGGAGAAAAAAAGAAGCGTACAAAAATTCATACGTACGCCGTTGTATTTATTTATTATCAAATCCTTTTGTTGTGTCATTAACGTGACATGTGTTCCACGTCGTCATTTTACCTCGACAATTTTTTTTTCTCCTCTCCTTTTTTTTTTAATACCGTCTCTCTTTCTCGCTTCCTCTTATATCGCTCCTATATAATTCTGAATATTATATGTAGCGTATACGGTATATAATTCCTTACACTACACATACAACAAATTGTATGTGTAAAGAGTATACAAACCACGTCTCCATCCCTCCCCTCTCTCTCTCTTCCTCCTCCTTCTCTGTCTTTCTCTCTCTCTCCCTCTCTCTCTCTCTTTGGTTTTGTCAGAATAGAGAACGCAGCGCGGCACAACGTTATATAATAAATTATTTCATAAATTAAGAGCTATTAACGGGTAATTATCTTCCGCGTGTACTCGTGTTTTTCCATCACTACCATACATATATGTATATTTTTGTACGTATACTCTCATAATCTAGTACACACACACATATATATATATACATAAATGTGACGGTGTATTTTTTTCATATTTTCTTTTTTCGAAACGTTATTAAAATTATTACTTATTATTATTGAAAAATACGATGGCGCGTTCCCATCTTTCCATTTGATATGCATACATCATTTTTATTTGCGTTCTTTTCAAATCTACTTAATGTTATTGGATATTCATATCTATTCCATGTACTTTTTTTTATTAACGTTTTTATTGTAATTTTTAATTATCCCTCGTCGGACAAAATAAAAAAAAAAGAAAGAATTATACGTATCCGTGCTTCTGCTTATTACGAATGCATACGTTTCGAGTACGAAGTATCCATAAATCAAGGAAACGATTTATAAGAACGATAATATTACTATTATTATTATTATTTTTTTTTTCCTTTATCAAAATCTCGAAATTCTCGCATCGCCCTTTTGGGAATAGGTTTTTCGCTATTGCAATTTTTTGTTAACGTACCCTACTTTAAAATTCACGCTTTTCGGAAATTCCAAAAAAAAACCAAATTTGAGTTAAAATATCAAATAATTTATTTATAACGTCGCAATAAATAATTCCGTACGGTGGAACGTAGAAATAATAGTAAGAAGAACCTTCCCGGCAGCGTGGTAAAAGTTACCACGTGTTTTCGTCCCCGTTGAATCGACGGGTGAATTTTTCCAACGCCGTAATTTCCGTGAATACGAAACGGGGGAATATAGTTTATACTTGTTAATTTATTCCACCCGTATGTTTTGTATATGGGGTTGTTTGCTCAATTTAATAATTGCCATGTACCGATTCAATGACTTTGTGCATCCACGCGAGAATGTTGCTTCTACCTCCTCTATCCCAAAAATTTGCTAGAAAATCACTCGGTGACGATCATCATCATCATCATCGGCATTCTGATGGCGATGCTAATGACGACGATAACAAACGACAAAAACAACACTGCATGCATTATAGAAATATATTTATAACGCGAGAGACTTTTTTCCCCATTTTTTTTTGGATGGGAGTGGGGGGGTCTTGGAAAAATTAATTTTGAATTGAAAACAAAAATTGATTTCCTTATACAGTAGAATCTCCGTACGAGATACCTTCGAATGCTTTCGTACGAGATACCATGGGTTCCCCTTCGCTGATCCACTACCCCCACTCCTAATGCCTCCTCGCCTCTGAACGTTTGGAGTTGCGCACTCCGTACAAGATACCACGGAAATAAATGAGAAAAAATGAGAATTATTTACACATAACGTTTTTTTTTTTATTTATCATCATAAATTATTAATTATTTAAGATCACATTTTAATTTTTTTTAGTTTAAAATTCGTAGAGATCGGTACGTTTAAAATTGATTTACTTACGTGAGATAATTGCACAAACGGTAAAAATAACGTTTCTTCTCTCTTTCTTTCTCGTCGACACTGCGAGAACTCCTCGTTCGCGGACTTCTAGTCACGTGACAAAAAAAAAGAAGGAAAAGGATATGGAATACAAAGCAACCTACATTATCGGTTTAACTTTGAACTATTTTGCATGGTATCTTATACGAAGGACGTGAGTTCTGTTCCTCTCCGACGTAGCAGATCGCTGAGTGGGGGAACGGTAATTTTCGGAATCATATTCCCCTCCGGTCCCTTGTGGTATCTTGTACGGAGATCCTACTGTAATTTCATTTTTTATCGACAATCAATATAATTTCGGGATAAGATATAGTTTTTTTTAAAGGAAAACCCGCGAACGATATAAAAATCTGGAAAAAACAGAAATTTCAAGTAAAAAAAAAAGTATCGTCAATTAAATCTTTTCTTCCCCTTCCTTCTTTCTCACGCTACGAAATCTGTCTGTGATGTTAATAAATATGTATACGTATACTACCACTAACGGAACGGTAGCTCCTAGCGCGTACAAGTAATAATTAAGTACCCAATATTAGAGAGAAAGAGGTTGTCGGAAAGAGAGGGAGAGTAGGAAGAAGGAGCGGAGCGAGGAGCAAGGTGCATTGAGATTGAGAATGAGAATGAGAATGAGAATGAGAAGGAGAAGGAAGGAGAAAGAAGCAAAGGAGAAAGGTTTGATAGTGGAAGACTTGGCTGGGGATATACACTTAGCCGTAGGGAAACTCCTGCACTGTGCCAGACTCTATTACATATTATATCGCTTGAGACGACTACGACCGACCATTATACTCACTTTGGTTCTACATGGACATTCGATACACCTACCTACGCCACGCACACAACGAACACGCGCGCACTTGGGTCCTTTGGAAAAAAAAAAAAATTTTTTTTTCCGGCCCGCGATCCCCGAAATTCACCGATCGGGGGCGACTTCCCTCGAAGGAATTGGACTATTTTGAAATTGGTAATTTTTGTAAAAATTCGAGGAACTCAATTTTTTTTTCGACTGTCGCATCGCATTCAAATTTCGCGCGGAAAATATCGGCCGGAAGGTGGCGCTGCCAAAGAAAAATGTCAAAAGGGTTTATAAAATAAAAGTGTACTCTATAAAAAACGTCAGTCGGTAAAAAAAGAAATATTTCAACATTGGAAATTGTTTACTGACCGATTATTCCACGTACGATTGCAATTACCAATAGGACTAGTTGATATGCGATCGGTTTCAAGTTTTACGAGAAATTAATGCCATTTTGTGTGTTTGATATTACATGTATATATGTAAAGGAACAAAGTTTATAACACTGCGGAATAATATTCCAACGGCGGAAGAGGGGGAGGGAAAGAGAGAGACGGATAGATGAGAAACATACAACAGTTTAGAAATCGGGTCGTCAAATAGCTATAAATCAACTTCTGGCAATTAAATGCGACATAATTTTACGATAAAAAGTTTCCTATTTTTTTCTATCCGGACGTTTTTTTTCCCCCAGGACGGGGTAATAAATGAACAAACGTATGCGTTTACCTATTAATAGATCAGCCGATAAAATTCGTATCGCGCTACCTGGAGGAGAAACGCATAACTTGGTAAAAATCTAATACGTATAGGAAGAAAAAAACAAAAAAAAAGGGACGAGACGGTCACTGAATCTGTATCTATCATCTTTTTTTTTTCCTTAATATAGCAATAGTTAGCAGTGTGTAGTAAAAGAGCAGCGACCTTTGCCTGCTCGTAAGTCAACATGTATAAAAGCTTGCCTTGCTTCGGGTTCTGGGTAAATAAATTCCAAACTCTCTCTCACACACACACACACACAAAACAGTAACAACACACACACACATGCACATACGCACAGTCGTTCTCTCACTCTATGGGGGTTTTCTTTGCCGGGGATATGCTGCACCGCCATTAATATATATACATATATGTATATACATATATATATAGGACCGAAAACTTGGGCTTTGAAATTATAGTAGAATTAATGTTGACGCGTGTATATGCGTGTACATATATGTACACATGCACGTGCACGCGGTGGCGCATGTGTAAAATACGTGTGATTTAACGTGGAAATATTTTGATATTGAAACTTGATGAAATCATAGGCATATTTCTATCGCGGTTGAATTTTCCTTTTTCACTTTCTTATTGTAGGTATGTATGTATGTATATGTGTATACTATAAATACTCATGAATGTAATATTAGTAGATAGCCGCGTAATGTAAAATAAACCGTTGTCTCATTTTCCTTAAAATTTCTTGTACAAATACAAGGCAAAAAGGATAAAAGAGAGAAAAAGAGAAGGACCCGTGTACACACACGCGCGCGCGCGCACACATATAGTATATGAATTTTTTGAACAAACACGTACTTATACGTGAACGCGCGTTATAACCTCCCTCCGAGAGTGAGAAGGGCGCGCCGGCGTTACGCGAGAACGGTCGATGCGCCCTCTGGACTTTTATCGGCCAATATATTTATATGCATTCGCGAAGGAACGAAGAAGAAACATGAAAAAGTCAGTGCCGAGTACAAAGCGCGGACACGGGAAAGAGAGATGGGAATATATATAAATACGTTCCGCGCGCACACACACACGCGCGCGCGCGTTTGTCCGAATCTCACAGATACGTATGGTTTACAGAATGGAGTGAGTAATAAAAACTAAGAAAAGGAAGGAAGAGAGAGAGAGAAAGAGGGACGAGAAATGAAAAAAAAAAGTATAAACGTACATTAAAATATTATTCTCAGATGAAATAGCGGGGTGGGGTTTCTGACGGCACACACAGCACGTGTATATTTTTAGACCCTTATATAAATACACGAATCATAATGAACGTGCTACGCGCGTCTCCACTACTCGCTAGCTTGCTTTTTGCCTTCTTCTCTCTGTCTCTTCATGATATTTCTACGGTCTCGTACGTCTCTCTTTTGTATTTCCTTCATTGCAAACTGTTATTTCTTCTTCTCCTCCTCCGCCACCTCCCTCTCCTGCTCCTTCTTCCCCCACCCCTCCCTCCTCCTCCTCCTCCTCCTCCTCCTCCTTCTTCTTCGACTTCTTGTTCTTCTTCTTCTATATTACTACTATACGTCCTCACTCACTAGAACAACATAAGTAAAATACAGAGATTCTTACCAGCAGTAGTTTAAACAAAACATTTTACCTTTCGACGAGTGATTTAAATACCTCAAAGTACGCAATTTACAAGTACAATTCTCTTTTATTCCCTTTTCTTCTTTCCTTCTTTTTCTTTCCTTTTCTTTGAGTCTCGTTTTTCCCGTTTTAAGCTTTTGTGTGTTTTAGCGGGGAACGTTGCCGAGATTTAAGAGGACCCCGTTGGCTTTCCTTTTTCTAATATTAGAATATTTCGGTTTTAGGAGGTCTCTTCATTCAATTCATTTATTTTCGAGGCGGAGATATATTTTCTTTTTCCCGAAAAAGACAAAATTAGGGTACCCTCGACGTTGAACAGCAGCACCCTCTTTCGGCTGATTATTTTCCGCGCGAAATTTAAACGCGACGGAACGTACGAAAAATAATGAAACGCATAAAGGCGAGTTTCCACCGCACGCGAACTCGGGGCGGACATTCACTGCAAAGATCGGACGCAGTTAAACTTTATACTTTAGAATATAATTATATACGATAATTTGAGCGGAAGAGGTATGACGCATTATTTATATCTCGAAATGATATTTTGTTTTTTGCCTAATTAAAATTTTTCTCGTATTTATTTATTAGCGAGCACGGAACGATCGTCGTAAAAAAAATTATATGAATTAATAACGATAGTGTAACGATTATTATTAACGACAACGATAATAACGATGATTATCAAGAGAGAAAAAAATGTAATAGGAAATGTAATATCGTTTCATAATCGATCCACCGCAAGAAACGGCAGTTAATAATGTAAATTTCCATTTTTGTTAAATGTGTTTCTTTTTCTCTCTCTCTCTCTCTCTCTCTCTTTTAAGAGAGGCATTACGAGACAACTTTGAAGTGTAAAGTATAAAAATTATTAATGTGTGTGCGTAAAGTTGCATAATAGCATTCCTTCTTTAAAATAGACGGAGAACCGAGGCGGTAGACTCGTGTAATTTTCCACGTGTAATTGTTATTTCGCTTCTTTTTTTTCAATCGCATTTTTAGAGTCTTTAATTTACGTCGAAATCGATAACACCGATTACGATATATGGCAAATCGTTATGGGACGGCGTCTTTTCAGTTTCGCCTATGCCGCGATTCGTATTTCGAGGATTTCAAAATCTCCTTTTTTTTAAAAGGTTAAATTTGGAAAATTCGCGCTTTCGCGTTTCTAATACCGATCCGAAATTTATTTCGATATCGTTGGAGAAAAGAAGAAATGACAGCGCTCGCGATGTTCGCAACCAAGAAGTGTCATTGACTCGTCCAAGGTTTCGGTTTAATTAGAGACTTTGAAAAAACAGAAATAATTCTTTTTAACAAAAAAAAACCCACTTCTTCCTAAGGAGAATATTTCTCACAACGGATATGTATTTATTTTATGTGTAAATTGTTACGTAATTACTTATTTTTGCCATTATAGTATCTTGCGAGGTCCCTGGTATAATAATAATAATAATAATAACAAATTTGCTATTTTAAGAAACATCGAGACACTCGAATAAAATTTCGAATTATTGCACACACACACACACACGCGCGCGCATGAGTTTGTTAAAATAAATTCGAATTATTGCGCGCGCGCGTGTGTACACACACACACACACACACAGAAAGACAAACAATCACACACATAAACAATCGCGCGCGCACACACGCACATGAGTTTGTTAAAATAAAATCCCTCTGCAAGTCAAAAACCAAAAAAAAATTGAAAATGTTCGTACCTGGTGATATCTCACACCTGTAATTTTGCGACGCAACCCTCTTTCCCCCTCACCCTTCTTCTTCTTTTTTACATTCAAGCTAAATTTCGTAATGTGGAATAAACAAAAGCGTATAAAATTTTTATTGCACGTTGAATTTTACATCGGGCGAGTATCCGCAGGAATCCCGAAATTTATATTGTTTATATAAATTTATGTACTCCGGGAGAGTAGACAAAAGTAGTAAAATACACGTGGAGGAAAGGAAATTTAAATATATATCGTCGATAATAAAAAAAAAAAGCGCCGACTATCGAATGTACGTTCTTGGAACGTCTTTTATTACTTTTATTACACGCATTCACCTATATGGGTGCGCGCGTATGTGTGCGTTTAACATTTAGTATAATTTTTCTTTTTTCTTTATTTCATTTACGTCACTTTATTATATTTTATTTTCCCCGTCGTCGCAAAACTCCGAATCTTTCGTCATCCTTCGCTCGTTCATTTATATTTTTATATTTTTGATTTTATTTTATTTTATATAAATTCCCCGCGTACGATAATTAACCTGCTCGGACAAGAATTTAAATACGAACCCGGGGGGGGGGGGGGGGGGGGGAGTTTTTCGATTGACGTCAAAGGTTTAATTACCTCTCATCGTATTTTTCTCTTCAACTGTTGGTAATTTTTTATTTTTTTATAATTTTTTTTTCCGTTATTTCTTTCCCCCTTAGCTTTTTTTTTTCTTACAAGTTTTATACTTTGCGTAGCAATTTCTTTATTAAATATTATCCATTTAGACTCGATTCGAATTGTCACAATGCATGTCGAGATAAAAACGATTATTTTCATTCTAAAGTTGACGAAGTAAAAGAAAAAAGAATCATTGTGGAAATTATTATTTTCTATTATAGATATCGCGGTGACGGTAAAAAAAAAAACAGAAAAATATTTTATGCTTTTCCATCTTTTCGTTTTGCGTTCTAAAATCGTTTCAGAGACTTTCGTGTAAGAAGGGCGGGTGTCTTTAATATATGTGATGCATCGATTACGTAAACGAATGAGTTCGTTACACGCATATTTATCGATTCGTAAAGAAACATAATCCACCGAATTACATATATACATATATACACACATACACACGTTTGTATATATATATGTACACGAATGCATATTTAATTCGGTAGATTAATAAAAGTGGCTCGAAATTAAGAATAATAAGAATAATAATGATAACGGCAAAAACAACAGGAATAAACAATTCCTTTTATTTTTATTTATTGTATAATTTACGCCATAGCGACTGAATTTAAATACAAAAAAAACATGGATTATGTATTTACTTTTTTCATGGATCAACCTTTCGGTCGATCGCAAACAGCCCCGGAGGGCAGAAAAATTACACGCGATATCCATTCCTTGCTTTTTTTTGTGCATTTATTTAATATAAATTCACTTGTTTTCCTTATACGATATGCATCCAACGAAAGAATTTATATATAAAAAGAATGTTATATACAGTAGAATCTCCGTACAAGATACCACGAGGGACCGGAGGGGAATATGATTCCGAAAATTACCCTTCCCCCACTCAGCGGCCTGCTACGCCGCAGAGGAATAGAATTCACGTTCTTCGTATAAGATACCATGCAAATTTGAAAATTCTCTATGAATTGAAAATGAAATGAAACAAAAAGAAAAATTAAAATGTGATCTTAAATAACTAATAATTTATGATAATAAATTTAAAAAAATCGTTATGTGTAAATAATTCTCATTTTTTCTCATTTATTTCCGTGGTATCTTGTACGGAGTGCGCAACTCCAAACATTCAGAGGCGAAGAGACATTAGGAGTGGGGGTAGTGGGTTAGCGAAGGGGAACCCGTGGTATCTTGTACTAAAGCATTCGAAGGTACTTTGTACGGAGATTCTACTGTATAATAATTTTTGTTTTGCCTGGCACACCGACGCGCATTTGTACGTTTACGTATGCGTGTAGAGCGAGTCTACCGACATGTGTGCCCGAGCGTACGGGGCGTAAGAGAAAGAGAAAGAGGAAGGAAGAAAGAAAGAAAGAAAGAAAGAAAGAAAGAAAGATAGAAATGTTGGGTAATATATTGCTGGACGTGGGCTAACGTCCAGTATTATATACGTACATAATCTATAGAGTTTCAATAAATCGTAAATCTCGCGGAGTGAAATATACATATGATAACAAAGAATATTCTTATCGTTTGTCGCCCGGGGGGGAAGAGTATTTTCAGCGTTAGAAATTTTAATTAGTCCTGCGTCGGTTATTAAATTGAGAATAATTTCTCCTTAATTACAGGGACACCAGCGTTTAATTACATTGTGCAAAATTTACAGTTACGACGGAGACGCCCCTTCTCCTCTACCGGCTCGATTTTTTTTTTTTTTCGTTCCTTAAATTCCACCAAAGAAATTTAAATAAGAAATGATATAACGATGTAGTCGAGGTTCTTTTTATTTATTTATTTTTTTTTTTCTTATTTGGTTCATCAATCCACGGGGTGGCGCTCCGTATATGGACATTTCCCGCAACAAAGTTTAACGTTTCAGTCACGAAGTTAATCTCAGTGTCAAACTCGCCGTTGGTCGCGCTGTGAGGGATATATCTAAATCCCATTTTCAGCTTTTTTATGTACGCTGTTGAACATAAGAAAATATATGTCTACTTTGGAAGTCACATGACTATTTCTGTCTACATATGTTAAATACGTGCATACAAAGGAAAATATACACATGGAAATCCGATTTTCAGTGACTGTATAAAAAAAAAGTTATATTCATTCGAATTCATTTATTTTAATTTTCTTCGGGATTATGAAATTGGTTTTTGAAAACAAACAATAATTGAAAAAATTGTTCAGTCCCAAGAATGAATGAATGAATGAATGAATCAGTGAATGAATGAATGAATGAATGAATCGGTGAATGAATGAATGAATCAGTAAATAAATGAATGAATGTATGAATGAATCAGTGAATCAATCAGTCAATGAATGAATGAATGAATGAATGAATGAATGAATGAATGAATGATAATCAAAAAGAGTCATAGGAAAGCAGAATAGAATTCTGTCTGTTTACAAACACGTACCTCCTCTATCGTCATCGCCACCACTACCACTACCACTACCTCCTCTTCCCCCTCCACCCATAGATAGCACGGCTCCTTATCGGAGAACTTTAGATCGTATCATTAATATGAAAAAAGAAGTCTATTGCCGTACAAGGAAGATAAAGTATTTCAGTTGTACATATTTATATATATAAAATGATTCATAAGTTGTGAACAAAAGTATCAGTCTACGACTTTTTTTTTGCAAATAGTTGCGTAATAATTTTCCGGGAAGCAAAATTTTTTTTCTTTTTTTTCCTCCAGGCAAAATCACATTAGTGCGTAGAAAAAAATTATCTTTCTTCAAATTTGTAACGCTTCCTCGTTTTCAAAAAGTTTTTAAAAATTTCGCAGATGCGTGTGTAAAAAATGAAAAAAAAAAGAAAGATACGTGGGTTGGACGTATTAATTAATTTTCCAAGAAATTCAGAAAAGCTGCCGGGTATATGTCATCATTACATAACGTCTGTCTCGAAAATGTTTTCCAACGATAAAGAGATAAATAGTTAAAAGCTTCGACGTGCAAACCGTATCGGGAATGCAATAAGAGCGGGAGTGACGAAAAAAATGTGATTTACAGTACTTTGACTGTTATTCGTTAAAACGTGAATTACGTATGTCTATATCTGCATAAAAAAAATGGGGCCGAGGGGGGGAAGGGGGAGATTTGATTGAAGGAAAACAAATTTCATTATATTACAAAATGTTTCATAACCTACGGTTATAGTTCACTGTAGATGGCACTGCGGCTCTGCATATATTGTATAACTATACGGGATACTAAAAAATCAATCAGGAAGTTATGAATTTTTGAAGCTGGTGCCGTTGAGGAGGACGCGCTTGTAGCGTTTGTCTAGACGTCCCCCCCGTACGTGGCAAGATTTTCCCATCGAATATTCGAAAAAGTGTCATAAAATTTGTAACTTCGTCATCGCGCCGCTCGTACGTACCTATTAGCATTTATTCGCTTCCATCCTAATGATCTTTTTCTCTCTCACTTTTTTCTACACTACATAGAAACACACACAGGGAAAATTGGCGTTCGCGTAAATGCACATACGGCGACGAGCGGTGGCAGAAGGAGGCTAACTCGCATTTGTAATCGCAGACGTTACGACTTTTCGACTCTTAGGAGCCATACGTGTGTGTACGTACATGTACACATACGATCGTTGTTTCTCTCCGTCGCTCCGTCATGTATTCAATATTAGATGTATATTTTAATCGACTGGTTCAGTAACAGTCCTTGAAAATAATTCAACGAGTAAATAAACGAGAGCAGACTGTCGCTAATAAATATATTATATTACATATACAATAATCCAATCAAATAAAAAGTCCCAGGCATTCAACTTTCACGGTTTTAGGTGAAACAATTATGCGCCCTCGAGGTACCAAAAAAAAAAAATTCTATCCATTTTCGTTGGATTTGTTGGTTCTCGGGTTTTTTTTTACGTAATTCATTCAATTGTATAATTCATGCATGAGAATTTTTTAATTAACATTTTCGACGAAAACAGCGCACGGCTGACAACGAACCGACACGTTGGTTATAACCTCCCGCGACGAAAGTCGTTTTTTTTTGCCGGTCCAATTTCCAAAAAATTAGTTTCTGCTGATTCTGAATTTTCTCCTAATTTCAAATTCTGAAAAATAATACAGTTAATTTTTTTCTTACGTTTTTTCCAAAATCACGCCGAATTCGTGGCAAAAGCAATTAATGAAATTCCGATCATCGAAAAGTCTGATATTTCGGGAAATCGCGAGATTTATTTTTTTTTTATCGGACAGCATCCACTTAAAGCGAAAGAAAGGAAAACACATATTTTTAGAAAATGAAAAATGATTTTACGTTTTTTTTCTTTTCGAAAAAAAAAAAAAAAATGTTAAAGAATGTAAATGAACGGAAAATGAATTTCAATTATACTTGATATTTTCCTTTTCTTCTTTTGTTTTCGTTAAACATGTAGAATTATTTAGCGCTCCTCGTCTGTACGGTGCATTATTGTAAGATTTTATTTTGGGAAAAGTGGACAAATGGATAATGTCTTAATTAATTAATGTTATACACTGTGAAGATACATTATTAGAAGTTTGCTCCGTTGGTACTTTTTTTTTTGCCTCGTTAACGGAATTCGTTGGTATCGGCGGACAACATTGAAAATAGTTTGATGTATTGACATTTCAGGTAAAAAATATCGCGCCACTTTTTTTATAGAGCGGGTTGTTGTCCACAAAAAACGGTCATTCGGCGTCACCTCAAACGTTGAACTTCTCTAAACATTTACAGAAATACTTTTTTTTTGTATCGAATAGAATAATTTTTCTTCCAATTAAAGGAGCGTACTAATTTGTTTATTACTTATCCCTAAATTTCACATTATAACAATCCCTCTCTGGAAGGCGCCAAGTGACCTCCCGATAACAATCTTTTTACCTTACACCTCGAAAGTTCGTCGACCACTTCCCCTCATACTTGTGCGCACGCTCCTGCGCGATAAGCTCCCAACCTAGTCGCGCATGCCCACGCGGAGCGGGAAACGAGGGGAAGATTGTTATAACGAGGTCCTACTGTAATTTTAGTCGGGGCGCGTTTCTGAATACATTTTTTTTTTAAATCCTTAAAATTTTCCAAAGAAAAAAAAACCGCATTGACACCTTATTTAGTATTGTTGCGGAATTATTACCAATAACTCGTTGGATAAATAATTACGCGAATGTCTTTTCGCTACGAATATAATTATTATTGCAGAAAAAAGAGATATTTCGAATTATTTATAACACTTAAAATCATGTATATAAATCGTGCGTGTCTTATACTTCTCTTTTCATCTCCACGTGGAGTCGAAAGTCCATGTTTCATGTTTTGAATAATTAATAACAAGGAGAAGAGAAAAAAATGGTTATTAAAATGTAAATAAATATCTTCGAGAGAAAATATAATAGTATACATATATATAAGTTAGAAAACAACGAGATAAAGAAGCTGAATGCGTTCGAGAAATAATATTATTATCTCCTTTACAATAACTTTGCTGATGATTATCGTCCACGAAATTAATCTCGACTCATTGTCAATTACTCGATAATTCGGAAATTACCGATAACGCCGCCAAAGTCGAATTCTAAAATTGAGGTATCGTTCTATTTCTGGAAATTACGCCTTTTGCGAAATTAAGCTCATTTTCAAGCCTTTCAAATTTTTATCATTTTTTTTCCCCGAATATCTTGGACTTTGCCGATACAACCCGGACCGGTATCGGACGCGACCGATACCTTGAAATAGTTCAATTCCAGCGATGCTCGATTCGCAGACTTTAATTACGAATTAATGAGAACCGGAAAGAGGTCGCGAAATTCGAAGACTCAAGAAATTCCTCGGATAAACCGAAATATATCTCGGATCGTCTTGAATTAATGAGTTAATCTTTGACTACGCTATCGCTATCCGCAAAACGAGATATTTTGATAGACAAAATGTGTATTTGAGGAATAACGGTTATTACCATTAACGTGATATTTTATATATATATATATTTGTCGGGGTCGTTTTTGTTTGCTGAATTTATTAATTAAAGTAAGATGGACGAGAAATAAAATTATCCGTCTTCGTGTCTCGAGGTGATAACGGATTCTATCGGTTTATCAAAAGGGGTGGGTGGAGTAGTAACAACATGCGGAATATTTACGATCCTGTATTATAGGAAGAATAGGTATTATTGTAGTAGAAAGTATCTTTCTTTCCTCCATTTTTTTTGCGCATTATCTATTGTATTCTATTAGAAAAGCCCGCGGGTATTGAAATTCGTATTTCACTTAAGCTCGTAGTCTGGTAACGTGGTTTGGAAAAATCGACTCTTTTTTTATTGCATATTTCAACAGTACTATATATTAAGAATATACTGTACAAATTTTAGACCGAAATTCGAAGTATTGACGAAGTTATAGCACCTATTCGTGAGCGCCTCGTAATAGTGCGCGCTGTGCCGCACGGCAGCTTCGTGTCACGTTCAGTGTTACTTATGCTTCTAAAATTGCCAGAATGAGTCGCAGGTCAGAAAAAGTGACTACCAATGAGGCCTATGAAGAAGTTGAAGGTTTATTATACGCACCAGGGATAGACGATTAGTGCAAGTATGATTTTTCTATAATAAATCTGTTAAAACTTTAAACGCGTTTTTCTCGAAACAAGGTTTTTACGGTCGGCCTGGGTAATACAAAATTTTCTATTCAACCGATTGGGCTGAAATTTGGATATGTTATTCTACTCATCAATAGCTCTCGCAGGATCTAGGATCTTTTTTTTTTCGTCCCTAACTTTCCATTTCACAGCCCGATTTCCACTTAAAAAAGTCACTTTTTTTCGAAGGCCACCATTTTGTTATTTTTCAACAAAATTGTTTAATCCTAGTTCCAATCAGAATGACAAGCTTACAGAAAAATAATCTTTATGATTTTTTTTCTTTCATATGTCCTCAAGAGGCGAAATCACCGGGGCTAGCCATCTACTTTTTTTTGAGACGCTCACTTCAGTGCTACATAACTATAACAATAAATTAAAAAAGAAAAAAAACATTTTTTTGTATACTCTTAGATACCATTAATAATATATTAAAAAATCAAACCGATTGAATTATATATTCCCCTAAAAAAAATTTACGAAGAATGCGTTAAAAAAGGTGCCAGTTACCAGACTACGACCTTAAATTGGAATATCGCATTTGCAGTTACATTGTTTTTATTTTTTTTTAAATTAGGTGAAATGTATTTTTGAACCTGTAACAATAAATTTTCGAATTCGTCCAAAGTCCAAAGAAAATTCCAAAGTTCGCAAGGCGAAGGTTAAATGTATATTAGCTTGAAAATTATTTGTAATTTCGAAGGAAGCAATTAAATATTTTTTTTTTGTCGGACGCAAACATTTGCAGAAATTCAGCTACCGCGAATACCAATTTTTCCAAGAATCTCTCGTTCGACGATTTTTCCATACAATTGCAATAATCCATTTCCGGGATCGCAAATAAACGTTACCTTTCGTTAAAAGAGGAGCGAAAAAAACAATGAAACGAATAACGAAGAAAAATAGCTGCCTACTACCCCTTAATTATATAAAATATTGCGTAATTTCTGCTTCCTCGTATACAACCGGTAGAAACTTGACACGCTTCCAAGGCAAATATGAAATAATGTTAATAGTCAATTGCGCGCAAATATTCAACATTTAAGTGTGTTATTAAGAGAAATAATGCAACATAAACATATGCTTACTCTGTGATAAAGATGACATTAGACATCTACGAGTGTATGTGTGTGTATGTATGGTGTGTGTGTGCGTGCGAGCGTGTGCGCGCGCGCGCGCGCGTGTGTGTGTGTTCCATGAAAAAGGATCGCCATAGGAGGAAGGTGGGATGCAGAAGAAAAAAAAAATTGCAACGAAGGGGGTAAAACCGTATGGGTTCGACACGACTCATATACGAATGTTCATTACGAATGCATACGAGCACGTTAGATTGTACGTTAGTACCTTGTAATAAAATATTGTAATGGTGGCCTACTTCTATGCTACACTGTAGCCGACATTGCCGCCGCCGCCGCCACCGCCGTCGACGTCGTCGTCGAAGACGTCGTCCTCGTCTTCGTCGTCGCTGCCGCCACTATATACACCATATACGCAACAGCCACATATAATATCTCCCGCGGCATTCTTACTCTCCCGCGTTATTTATTCTGCGTCCGGTGTACAATGTTAGTCGACGTTTTCTCGACTCTCTTCTACATTTATCCATGGGGTGTGTCTGCATATGTGTGTTTGTATACAAAAGAAACGAGAGAGAAAGAGAGAGAGAGAGATGGCAAGAGAACGAGAATGATCCCCCCCCCCCTTCTTTCTTTCTCTCTCTCTTTCGATCTCGTCTCCCTCTAGACCTCACACACTTTCTTATCTTTATTGTTATTATCTTGATATCGAAATTATTACCCTCGAGTTTATATCCTTTAGGGTGGAAATTTCTTCTAGACGGTCCGAAATAGGACAGACACAAGGGACGAGGACAAAGTATGTATGTGTCCCGGAATTGCAATAGATTTCCCATTAATATTTCCCCAATTTTTTTTCTTATAGGGAACAAATTGTGTCCGAAGTTAATGGGAGTTTTCCGCTCGTATTTAATTTTCTCGGAGTCCAACAGTTTTTTATTTAAATTAATGAATTTTTTAAAATTTACTTGTATTAAATTAATTTACTAGTTTTCCTTAAATTAATCAATTATTTTAGTTTTAATTTACTTCTTACAATTTATTCATTTTTATAATTTAAGATTTTTATTTAAATTAATGAATCTATTTTATTTTTAATATACTATTTTTTTTAAAATTATTATCATTTCAATTTACTTCTTATAATTTATTCGTTTTTATAATTTAAATTTCTAAGTCGAAAGGAAATACGAGCCCTCCGAACACAAAGCAACCATAAATTTATTTTAATTACATCCACATTTATTACCATTCCAACTAATTCCATGGTTAATTCAACTAGAAACTACGTGACCGTGGGGCTTTGTTTGTTCCGCCGCGTGTATATGTACCACCTTTTCTCTCTCTCTGGCTCCTCGGGTCCGTCTTTGTTAAACAAATTAAGAAGCCAAATAGTTATTTTTAAGACACCCTATGTATCGAAGTAGGTGTTCTTCTTCCACACGCGCAGTACATATACAGTATGGCGGATATTTTATTTGTATATCATTACATCCTCCCGCCCGTCCCTCCGTCTATGTTATACATATACCATAAGCACTGGGAGGATATACAGCGAGCTGCGTATATTTATTTTATTTTATTATTAAACTTCTACTTCTCCTTCTTCTCTTCTCTTCTCTCCTCTTCTCTTGCCTCCTCTTCGTCTCTCCTCTCTCTTACCCATACCTCTTCTTTTTTTTTTCTTCTCTTAAGAGCAACCCGTACAGAATGCACAGTTTACGTATACGTCACACAGCCACGAGCACGTCTAACTACAGGCTTTTTCAAACGCTTTTACGCGAGTCTCCTCTATCCCCTCTCCATTTTAATATACATATATTTACAAAAATAATTTAATTAAAAAACTTTTAACAAATCGTTACGTGTACACATTCTCTCTCACCCAGACACATATACACACACACAAATATATAAATATATATTCTTTTTTTATCGGCTCTTACATTACAGCCGAGCAAGTCGCCGTTCCTACGATGCGATGTACATATATATAGTATATACTTACGTATGTATTTTATTTATTCCCCCCCCCCCCTCCATCCTTTCTGGGTTTTTTGTATACGTGTATGCTACGTCAAGTAATCGCGGTATTGTTTTTGTTTCTTTGCTTCTTATTTATATTTCAATTTTCATGTAGGTATATGTAAAATATATACCCCTTCCCCCTCCACCCCCTCCCCTCCACCCCCACCCCCCTACCAAGGTTCTCTCTTTTTCAGAGAAATAAATTACAATAGTCGTAGACGCGAACACACGAACACGCCTTTATAAATATATATGTATATATACTTGTGTGTTCAAATATATATATATTAATAATGCACATTTATATGCTGCACTTTTTTATTTTAGCTCCACGGTTTTATATTTTTAGAATGAAAATGGAATGGAGAAAAAAAAAGGAAATCCTTACGGAGAATTCAATTATACATTAATTACCAGCTATGATGACGTATTTACTGTTCATTTTTATTACTTGCTCTGTATTTAATTATTTAATTGGATTTAATCAGCAACGTGTTTTCTATATTGCTTCTTTCTTTCTTTCCGCCCGCCCGCCCGTCCGTCCGTCCGTCTGTCTGTCTGTCTCTCTGTTTTATTTGCATTCGTAATTATTTTCTTCCCTTTCTATTGATTTCCACCCCCGTTGTTATCATCGTTATCATTATTATAATGGTTGTTATTATTCCCCCCTTTTTTTCACGAAAAATTTCCAAAGCTTTCGCCTCGAACTTTATGTTACCGTCGAAATTATACATTTGAACGAACATTCTTTTTTTTTCAACAAAAAACATTGGAGACATTATTACTCGGAATTTTCTTTACCCGAAAAAAAACAAATCCTCTTTATTTTTTTATTTATTCTAGAAAAATTAATATCCATAAAAAATGAACCAAGCAAAATTTTGTAATTCCATAAATTCTATAAATTCCATAAATTCGAAAAAAAAATTAGAAAAATAATATCTGATAAAAAAATCAATGAAAAAAGGCCGAACTTTGAGAATTAATTTAAAAAGTACGGAAAAAGGAATCGAAATTTTTTTCAGACAATTAATCAAACATGTATTCAAGTATAAAAAAAAAATTTTTTGTATTGACATTTTGTTGAAATGCAAAATGGTGGTGCCACAGTCGTTTTTCGAAATCGCCTTTTTTTTAAGGGCCTCCACGGGAGGACGGATTTCTCAGAAAGTTGAAGACCAGGAACAAAAAGCCACAAAATTTCTTAATCTATATGACGTTGCCCATAAAAGTACGTAGGGATTTTTTTAAAAATTGATTTTTGTAAAAATAGCACACTTGTGAAAAAAAATTCGATTTTCGGCAAAAAAAAATGAGCAGTAAATTGTTTATAAAAAGAAATTTACAACGAATCAAAGAACGGCTACGTACTTTTGTAACGAATGTAATCGTCAAGCTACTGTCAAAATTTCAAACCGATCCGTGCAATAGTTTCCGATTAATCCATCCTCCCAGTTCGAAAAACATGGTTTCCAGATCGTTTCAAGATTCAAGTTTTGAAAGTACTTTAGTCTTTGAAAATTTGATTTTACCTTCAATCTGCGATTCCTGCACCATATATAGGACCAATTGTACATTGTTTTTGTGAAACTAAAGTATATTTTAAGCAAAAAAAATTCGATTTTTTCAAAATCCCAGAGTGGTGTTACCTTTTTACCGTCAATCTCGCGGCAAACGTATCGTGACGTCACACCGTTCGGTGCATGTACGAAGGGACCGATCGAGCGCGGTTCGAGAAGGCACCCAAAAATATACAAAAATCCCGAATCTCGGGAAAAGAGAGAGAGAGAGAAAGCAGATTTCCGTAAGAAGGAGAAAGAAGGGAAAAAAATTGCACGCGCGAGTAATTTAACGCTATAAGACTCGTATATGTTTGTTGCATCGTCAGAAGTATTTGTGAGGCCAATGCACCCTGGAATGTATAAAGAGAAGACGAAAGAGAGAAAGAACGAGAAAAGGATACAAGAACGGAGCAATACGATGTAATATTATATTTTATCGCTTTATTTATTCTAACTTCACTTTTACCATCCCTCTTTCTCCCGTCATACGCGGACGATGGTATTCATGCCTCTCCCACACTCCCAGTAGCCGGGACGTTCTTATAAAACGCCGTTCACGAGTTAAGCTCGCGATGAGGAGCTGCCGGAGAAAGAGGTTGCATCGAGAAACGTAAGATCTTATTCCAGAGTAATGGAAAAAAAAAAGAAAAAAGAGTGGATCCTTGATTCTATCGAACGTCCTCGGAAATCGGAAAAGGGTGGTCCCCCCTCCTCCCCCTTCTCATCCCCCGAA
Organism: Gasteruption jaculator; assembly: GCA_949825005.1. Lineage (NCBI taxonomy): Eukaryota > Metazoa > Arthropoda > Insecta > Hymenoptera > Gasteruptiidae > Gasteruption > Gasteruption jaculator. The sequence continues at coordinate 21,362,862 of OX463763.1, read as the reverse complement.
TGTGTCGCGAAAATCCTTTGCTTTCACTTTTCACGAGACGTATTAAATATTCATATAATTTTCAATTAATTATATTAGTAATAATACTTATATATTATTTCAATTAATTATTTTTAAATTTACCGTCGACAAAAAGAATAAGAACCCCAAAGGAATCGCGAGAAGTACCGGAAGGGGATGAAACGGGGTAGAAGATTAATAGTCGACGCGAAAACGCGGAATCTAGCGAATTTCGAGGACCGAGAATCGAAAGGGCGCGAGTCCGAAGGCCCTGGATACCTCTTTCGGTCTTTCCGACTCTGATTTAATCCTTCCATCATCCATCCACCGTCGATGGATCGCGCGATTTCTCGTGTTTTAAAAATTCCCCTTCCCCCTTTTTCTACCCCTTTACTTTACTTTATCTTTCTATTTTCTCTCTTCCTTTTTTTACATCGCTATTTTTATCGTCTACTTTTATTACACTTCCATTCATCGCCCTCGATATGTATATATATATATCTATATCTATATATTTCTTTCTTCCAATTTACCCACTTTTTTTTTTGTTAAATATTTTTATTCCCATTTTCAACCCCACAGCCACTCTCTCTTTCTCCGCTTTTCCTTTTTCTATACTTTTCTTCATATTTCCATCCATCTCTAATGTAATAAGAAAGGAATGCACTTTTATTATCGTGCCTATTCTTATTGGATTTCTTTTATTGCATTAAGGGATGGAAAGAAAGAAAAGGAGAAAATATATATAATATATAATATATAATATATAATACAATCGACGACTCAACGCTTACACACACGCTGCCAGAGACGCGTAGCTATACGGAATATTCATTGTAGTAGTAGCAATGGTATTTTGGAAATTTCTCGGGATCTCCGGTCGAGCGACGGTTATATGTGTATTAAAAAGTTGTTAAAATGTACTAGAACATATTTAAAAATTATGGAAATCGGTGAGGTTTATGCTTTTCTATATAATTACCATATATACAGATGGAAAACGAAAATTGACAATCGATAATAAAATTGAAAAGGACTTTGAAATTTTTTATCTTCACTTCATCCTGTTCTATTATTTTTTTATACCGTTATCAGATGAATTTTAACACTTTGACGGCCGCGTCAAATTTACATGACTCCCTATTCACGCCGCGTGGGTCGCAATGGTATACACTATTGCACGTATAGTAACCGGCGCGGCGTGAACGGTTGGCTGAGAAAGTCACGCGTACGTGACAGCGGCCGCCAAAGTGTTAAAATCGGACGAACACGTGGAGTCGAGCTCTCATAGAATCAAGTGAATTTCTGTGTAAAAACTTAAATTACACAAATTATGTAAAATTAATAAAAATAAAAAAATTACATAAATTTTTCCCATGCTTTCGGAGATATAATTTTCTCGTGGACCCGTCTCTCCTAAATTCCGAGGAAACTCTTCCACTTAAATAAATACCAGAACTCGATATTTTTTTTTTCGTGCTAATTTTGTATAAACTAAAGAGAAAAAAGTAATAAAAGACGAGGAGGGGGGGGGGGGGTGCGTTGGTATAGGGAGGAAGAGGGACGGGTGGAAGAGAGCGAGCGAGAGGAGGGAGGGGAGGAGGACTATGAAATATAAAAAAAAAGAAGAAAAAACATATTCGTACTACTCTGGCGAGGCCAATAATTATTGTTTTTACCTACCCCAGGAGCCAACCGGGTCCGCAATTAAAAACTGTTTATTTATTCAGGCCCGAGCTTTTTAGCATTCGCCCTCGCACGTGCGTACATTTTATACATGTGTGCGTGTCGACGTTTATTGTGTGCATGCGCGCACGTTCGCTTGTAGAAATGTACATCAGAGTTGACTGGGATTCACACAACGTACACAAACATACCTACACACATTTGTGTAAACATCTTCCTCTTTTTGTGGAAAAAAAAATACTGATTTTTTTTTGTACATATAAATATAAACATACAGGGTCGCGCTGAATTGAAATCGAAGACAAGGGGATTTTTGTCTTCGAGGCGAGGGCAATACCACGATTTCCTTTTTATTTTCCCGCTAATCTTTGGAATTCAATTGTTTAACGTTTCTGAGGGACTTTTCTCGGCTCGGGGATTTTTCGACTTCGAACTGGTTCGGAGTAACTCGGACGAATTCGGATTTCGTCGGGTTCGTCCTTAGCTGGATTGAATGTCACCATTGTTTCCGATCTTCCCTGCGCGATATTAAAAACGGGAAGAGTGAAAAATAGAACGAGAAAAAAAAATGGAATCAAGCGAAAAGGATATTTACAGCGAGTACAATTATTAACAATGTCGATTCCGCGATTTCTTTTTTATTCTCCTGATCATTTTTAGAATTCAATTATTTCGAATTTCTGGGCGACTTTTCTCGGCTCGGGAATTGTTCGTCTTCGGAGTGGTTCGGAGTAACTCGGACGAATTCGGATTTCGACGGGTTCGTTCTTAGCTGGATTGAACGTCACCATTGTTTTCGATCTTCCCTGCGCGATATTAAAAAAGGGAAGAGTAAAAAATAAAATGAGGAAAAAAATGGAATCAAGCAAAAAGGATATTTATAGCGAGTAGAAAATAACGTTAGTCCGTTGTGTACCTTTCCATTGCCGTGTACTCCCCATACACGTATGAATCATTAAATACCTGCTACGCTACAATCCCACATTTTCGTCTACGAGAGGTCGCCGTCCTTTTATTATTTTAATAGAAATTAAGAGAACCCGCATAAACATTTCGCCGGAAACATGAAAATTACTTAAACGCTGCGAAGAAGGATCATTCCAGGCCGTTTCGCCACGAGTATTTTACCTCGCGTCGAATTGGCTGATAATTAGTCACTTTTACCTCGGATTTATATCAAAATTTTAAGCGAATAATTTTTTCTGCGGCGATATTATTTTCTTTTTGTCAATTTTGTCTGGGATTAATATTTTTTTTTATTGCCCCAAATAATTATCGAAAATTTCTTTTCTTGAACCATCCTTTAATTCTGATTTTACAGTAGCAACTAATTTTATTCGTAAATCGAAAAAGAAAAAAAAAGAAATTCTTTGTCCGGCATGAATTTGAGCGAATCAAAAATAAAAATTGTCGAAATGCGATGATTTGGTGGAAAATTCGACATACGTATATTTAATTTTTGTTTCTTTTTGAAAGAAGAAAATTGAATTTCCAAAGTGCTGTTACAAAATACATCTATTGAATGATGCCGATGTTGCCATATGTCGTGGCTACTTTTTACTTTTTTTTTTAATCGGTTTTTCATTTTCCACGAAAATACAATTTACCGGGTAAAAAAAAATATACAGCGCTAACGCAACATCGGTCAATAGTCAATAGTAAAAAAAAAAGAAAAAAGGTGGTTTGAATAACATCAATCTACATACAATATGTATATCGTGCTCGGATAGATTTTTCATTTCAGTGGAAACTTCAATTGCATTATAGTCTTGGGAAATTAATTATTAATAAAAGCTGACCTCAACTTCCGGTAGTTATGTGTAAATATACGTGTGGACGTACGTGTATTTATATACATATTTCAGCGCAGATATACATATATTTACGTAGGTATTACAGTACAGCTATCGTAACTCGTCAATATTAATTTCAGTATTGATTAACGTGAGATTTTATTATTGATATCCGCTATATTAACTTACGAGTTCCAAATGCCATGGAATAAGTAAGCGGGTAACCGGTACCGGTCAACCAACGACGGATAGGTACACCAACTTTCAAGGTAAAAAATAGGAAATAGGCGTATGGAAAATTACAAAATGCATGTTATTGATTATTATTATTATTAATGACGCTTGGGTATTCATTTTTTCATTTTTATTATTTTCTCTGTTTCAGGTGAGTAACTGTTTCGCTCAATTTTTTCCACTCACGTATCCAGAACCACGGAGATCTCGCTTGGAAGTGCAGTTTGTGAGTCATTTTTTCAAATTAATCCAAAATAGTACATTATGCTACAAGGGAGGAAAGTGCGTTATTGTCACCGAGTGTGAAGTTTGCTTCCCGAGCGCAGCGAGGGCAGCGATCACACGAGGTGAAAATACGCTCCCCCCGAGTGGCATACGATACTTTTTTTCCGACTAGCTAAAAAGACCATACTTGTACGCCTGCAACAGCGCAACGGTGCATTTACACCAAAAATAGGTGGAACGCCAAAGGGGGGTCCAGGGGGCCCCCCCACTCACAAAAAAATGGTAATTAAGTAGTAATAGTCTTCCATCACCACCTCCGCCACCACCTCCACCACAGCCACATCCACCACCACAGCCACATCCACCACCTCCTCCACCACTACCCACCTCCGCCACCACTTACACCACAGCCACATCCACCATCTCCTCCTCCACCACTACCCACCTCCGCCACCACTTCCACCCCTACCTCCTCCTTCATTACCCCCACCTCCTCCACCACCTTTTCCTCCTCCTGTTATAAATGGAATAGCACAGAACGTTATCTCTAAAATTGTATGAATTATTAGGAACTTATAGCTTTTTTTTCTTTATTGATCGACGAATCAGGCGAGTTCCGCAGCGGGACGAAAAGAGCACACCTACAGCAGCGGGACGAAAAGTGCTCTTTTCGTCCCGCTGCGGAACTCGATTTTCGACCAGCGGGATGAAAAGTACTTTTCGTCCCGCTGGTCGAAAATCGATTACTTTCTACCCCTATAATAGGGATGAAAATGGGTCTTTTTAGCGTAGTCGGGAAAAAAAAATTTTTTTTGGGCTTAATAATAGTTTTTGTTATAATTATTATTAATAATTATTATTTAATTATTATTATAATTATTATTGCGAGTCTTTAGGTCAGAGAAAATACACGCACACCGACATACGTGTGCGTGAGCACTCGTACCACACGAATTGCACGCATAAGTTTTTCCAATTGGTTTTTATGAAACTTCGTTAAACTTTGTATTTTTTTTTCTTCTTTCTCTCCCGTTTCTTAGCCCGTGCTTTTCCTCTCGGCTGGAAGCTAAAACTATAAATATCGTTACTTGGAGTAAACGGAAAGGGGAATAAAATAGATAAGACAAACGTCACGGTAAGGAACTCGTGTTACGCGAATGAAACGAAACGGCAGAAAATGGGAGAAAATAGGGCAAAGCGTTAAACCCGAAACTCGGGAGTTCTCCAACTGGACGAAGAATTAATAACTGCTCGTTTATTTATATTTAACTGGAAATTAATGGGATTGATATTTGTGCATATCGATGCAGATTTATGCATATTTCTACATATTTCAAGATATTCCTTACATTTATTGATAGCCGATGGGTATCCATTTTCTGAAATCTCGAGTCCGAGAAATTCGCCCGTGCAGAAATTAAGACCAGGATTCAGCTGGATTCTAGCTAGAATCCCTAACTTTTGATAGGGATCTGATCTGGAACCCTATCAAGATCTAGACGTGGAATGTAACGTTTTCAAACTCGATTCGGGCTAGAAATCTAGATGGATTCTAGATGAATTTTTTTCCAGAATCTAGGTATCGATACCGGGTAAACTACGTTTAGAAATGAATAAACTTCGTTTATATGAAGGATATAAACATTATTTGACAAAAAATAAGCTCAAAAAAGATAATGCGACAGTTTTTTTACTGTTTTTGACGTCCGTCCCAGTCTTTGGTATTCGAGATAACCACCTTTAATTCAAAAAATTCTATAAAACTTACAGGTGTATTATCCCTATATATTTTTATACTTACCAAGCGAACTCAAGTAATTGAGTCCCAATGCGTTTTGAATTCCTCGTTGCACTTGGCGATGTCGCCAGATGCGTTCCTCGAGATTTACCTCGCTCCCTCTCAACGTCGTCCATGGTAAAATCCACACTAAATGTATGAACCGCGCGAGATACTTTTGATTGTTCGGGAATCCCCGTCAAATCCCGATCGGTATTTTTCTGGTAACTGAGACTCTTCGTTAAATCCCGATCGGGATATGTCCGGTAACCGGGACTCCCCAAGAAATTTCTGCATGAGATCTCATTCGAAGACGACGAAGGGTTTCGTTGCTCGATTTCGCAGAGCCGGTTCGCGGAGCGGATGTCGTTGCCCAATTTCCCATGTCGCGGCTACATTGGAAAGGTCCGTTTCCAGTGTTCGGCGAAAGTAGGTAAAGGGAATCGCGATGAATAAGTCAGAGGCGAGTCGGAAAAGTAAGGCGAAAGTAGACGAAAAGGAGGCGGGGGTGGAAACAACAAAAAGTAGCAGTATGTACTTTAAGTATAATTTACTAACGGAATAATAAGGAGGAGCACGGAAAGAAGAAAATCGATTGTATTCTAAAATTAACGTTAAGAGAGTATGTATATAAAATAATGAAGTTTGAGTAAATATTTTACCGAGTGGTAACATAGCATTGAATGAAACGCCAATAACTGGATGTTACATCTGTTATTATCAAATAATGCAATTTCATTATTCTCCCCCGTGCGTTGGATTTATTTCCAGCCGATTCGATCCGTTTCTTCTTTCCGGTTTCCAAAGATGGAGCAGTCAAAGGAACGATAAGGACAATCGTTATTATTAGTCCCATTGTTTTACCATCGTCGTTGGACATTCTCCGCGATTCGCGATCACTGACCAATTTATTTCCGATAACCGATCGATAGCCTTTTTACGACTTCGAATCCCGCTTTCGATTCATTCTCGCGTTAAACGCGCCACGGAAAGTGTTTTAACGCTTCAAACGCTTAGCTAAATTTGCATGATCTTCTATTCGCGCCGCGTGGGTCGCGATTGTACGCGCCATTCCATTTGCGAATACCTGCGAGGCTTGAACGAAAAGTCGCGGTAACGATACATAAAAATAGTGGTAATAAAAAAAAAGTTAATTTTATTTGGAATATTTTTATTCCAGGGAGAGATAGGATAAACGCGAAGAATGCAAAAAAAATGCAACAGAGGTCGCGTGCAGAGTTAGCTCTCTTTTACCCTCGCACAACTAATGTCAGCGCTCCCTTGCTTTCTCTTTCTCGTACCTACCTAGTGTTGAAATTCAGGGAGAGGAGAAGAAAAATCTTGACTTCCCCTCGCGAAGACTCGAGAGAACTGTGGCTCAAAGGGGGGAGTTACGAACACAGAATATGTCGGTAAAAAAAAATGAAGGGGACGAGAAGACACGCGTTCCACTTTGTACGACAACGCGATTCGCGCGTTTCCCAGAAACCAGCGTTACATGTATATCGGGCGTGGGCTAATTTCTACCCTACGCCCGGCAACGCTGCGCGGAACAAACATGGCGGCTTTGACTTTCTCGCGGAGCGTCTTAGGTGTAATAAGGGATGTAGTCGCTGCCGGAAGTACGGGCCGTCATAAATTGCCGCGCCCTCGCCGAATCCAAGGACTTTGATAAAAATCGCGTGTAAATTGGCAGAAAGAAAGCGGCATCAATCTTCAGCCACATCATTTTTTAACGGCACCCCCATTTTTCGTCCGGCAGAAGAAAATAATAACAAATAGCGGAATGTTTCATACCTCTCGTCTCTCCTTCTCTCCAAAGGAAAACAAGTATATACATATATATGATAAAAAAATAAATATAATTTTTCTTGCCTCCGCGCAGAAAGAGAAGGAAAATGAGAAAGAAGAGAGAGAGAGAGAGAGGTATATACGTACCCCTCTCTCCTCCACACCCACCTGGAATTCGAGCCGCATGGAGAAAGAAAAATAAGCTTGGGTGGGAGTAATAATAAAGAAATATGTTTCTCTTCAGTCAGAGACACCAGGCAGCAGCACCCTTTTTCTTCCCTCCCCTTCCCTACACATCCCCTCCTTCCTTTCTTTCTCTTCTCTTCTCTTTCTTCCTCCAACTCTCATATTTCTTCTCCTTCTTCGTTTTCTTCTTCTGTCTTATTTTATTTTATGATTTTATTTTTTTTCTCCTTTTTACTTTTCTTTCCCTTTGCTTTGCTACAACACATTTCGAGGGACCTCACCGCTGTTATTTTTCTACAACCAGCTGTAACCGAATCTTATATCCTTCCCTTTTATATCAATTTCATGTTTTTTTTTGTTCCTTTTCTCTTTCTCCTTCTTTCCTCCTTTTTTTCGTACAATTAAAAAAGAACGATTCCCCAAAATGCGGAGGAATTCCGTGTATTAAAAAATATAAACTTTCGCGAAGGATAAAAATATAAATAATAAAAATAACAATTGAAAAAAATTGAAAAATCACAATTCCAAAAATGCGGTTTCTTTTTTGTCCATTTTCAATGGAAGCCATTAGGAGGACTACGCGATATTTTCGATAACGGAAAATTAAAATATTGGTATAAAATATAAAAAGCGGAATTTCCATCGGTAGGAGGAATTTTCTGAGCAGGAACCGGTTTTCCTGCGAGAAGGAATGATTTTTGTCAAGGGTTGAAGCCCGCTGGACAATGCCCCGGTGTTGTTCAGCTGTGAGCTTTGTGAGTAATCACGTGTATTGCGGTAACGGAGTGTCCGAAACATCAAGGAAATAAGATAATAATTAGATCGCAAGATTCCAAGGTTAATTACGGCTCTCGAGAGTATATACACGCATTTGGAATCGAAATTACAGGTGTCGGAGGCAGAAGGTTTTTGCTCATTGTATTGTTCCAGCTGGAACTTTTGTCAGGTAGGGAGGGAGATAGATAGATTATGAAAGGACAGATAGAGAAGAAGAGAAGAAAAAATGCGAAGGAATTGGAAGCGACCGAAGAAATTCACGGGGACCGAGGGAGACGCTCTCGCGAGAGCCCGGGGGCTTTGGTTTGTCCTTGTCTTGAAAACATAAACAAGTGGTAGCCGGCAATAGCAATCACACAACGGTAACAGGGGATAGAGGAAGAGAGGAGCGAGCAGTAGGTTGTAGAAGCGCCCAACGAACGAGCAAGAAAGCGAGCAAGCGATACTACTATTTTTCCTTTAGTAATATATTTTATTGCTATCTCTGTCTTTCTTTTTTTTTATAATCTATATATACGTGCCTGGCTCTTTTTACCCTTTGCGTATACATACACATACATGTATATGTGTATACATATTTTTATATATATGTATATATATTAACTATCACTCGAAAACTCACACTACAATTCTATAATAACAATTCTACTACGCTATCCCCTTTTATTATATGAGAAGAGAAGCAGAGAGAGAGAGAGAGAGAGACAAACTTTATTATATATTTCTATCTCTGTCCCTTTCGCTTCTGCTACGTAGGTATAGTAATACATGGAAGTAAGAAAGAGAGAGAGAGAGAGAGAAAGGGAAAAAAGAGAAGGTTTTGTCTCTCCCTGTCTTTGTCTTTGTGTGTTTCGCTCTCCGTCCATCTTTTATTTTCTCTCTCGTTCCCTTTCGGTCGAAACACTGGTGGTGGAAGGAGGACGGCGATATAATTGTATCTAAATTATAATATACAAATAATAACAGCCATAACGGCAGTCTGACGCCAGTACAGTCAAATGTAAAACTTTGTGTTATCCTTGTATATTAAAAAATTTCTGCGGAAGATAATGAAGAGGAACTTTTTTTTTCGCCGGAGTCGAGGAACATGAGGTAACGCGAGATATTTGGAAAAAATTCTACGGTCGCTATAGGTTATAATTTTGAGATTATCTTCTTATAGTCTTGAAACTCGCGATTCAAAAGTATACGCGGTCTAATTTTCAACATTTGAAATTTTAAATTAAAATCCCTCGATTTTCGAAAAAATCGAAATAAGATAAGAAAAATTAAAAACAACGAGAATGACAGAAAAAAAATCGAAATTCAAATTCGCAGCATGAATTTTCGGAATTGAACGACGGAAGTATCGAATAAATCATTCATGTAAATTCGAATCCCGCCAAAGCGAAGTTTCATTAGCGGAGTTTCCGCTTATACGGAAACCCCCAAGTTCTGATATAAAAGCGAAAGAAGAATGAAGTTATAACGTCGTAAAAAGAAATTAATTTCTTGACAATTTCTTCTTTTTTTTTTATGACTGCAGAAAGAAGCAGAAGAAGGGGGAGGGTTGTGACATGAAAAGTTGAATGTTTTGTTAAAACTTATGCTAAACTTTTTTTTCCTTCTTTCTTTCTTTCTTTCTTTCTTTCTTTCTTTCTTTCATGCATTCATTCCATCCGAGGTTCGGGGGGACCTTGTTACGGGGTTGGAGCGGCTGGAGTTGGTTCCTTTTACGACCAATCGCCGATTTCCAGCGTTGCCGCGCGTGGGGTAACGCCGGTGTTGCATAATACTTCGTCACCTCGTCCTTAGATGTCGCGCGAGTCGAACGACGGGAAGAATTAAAAGCAAATAGGATAAAACCACGTAGGGTCTTGGTAGGTCCGCTTGAAGTAATTACGCGCGCCATAGACGACTTATGCCACGGTAGCGGGTAACGGCAGCGATCAACAATCAACGCCACCGGCTGCCCCTGGACTTTAAATTATAGAAATTGCGAAAACGCTACTCGCTTCAACACGTTTCTTTTATTTTCCCTTCTTTCTTACGTTTCTGTTATTACTTTTATTATTCCCTTTCATTTATATTTCCTTTCCCTTCCCTCGCGTATTTTCTCTCGAATTCTCCGTCCAATTTCGAAGGTTGGGGATTTACTGTTTTTATTTTCTTAATTGGTTCCCATTCAGATCACATTTTGTTTTACCCCCACGGGTCGCGCTCATGAACATTCGCCTCGAGTTCGCATGTCGTGGAGACTCGCCTCGAGTTCGCGCGCCGTGGAGACTCGCCTGGAGTTCGCGCGCCGTGGAGACTCGCCTTTACGCTCTCCGTTACTCTTCGCACGTTACGTCGTCGCATTTAATTTAAATTTCGCGCGGTCAGAGATCAGCCTTGCCGACGTCAAATTTGACAGAATCAGGGAGCATATTTGTTCCATATTGAAAAAAAACGATATAAAATATGGAAAAGGTACAAGGGCGAAGGAGGGAAATCGAATATGCTAAAATTAAATTCATTTATTATAAATACCGGGTGTGTGTAATTCCGGCGTATCGGTATTCCGGCTGAAAGTGGCTTGATTTTTATTTTTGTAAATATTCCAAACAAAAGTGGGAAACAAAAATAGAGAGGAAGGAAAGGGTTTGTTACGATTTTAATGAGAACGGATGTAGTTTCCAATTTCAATGAATCAAGATATGTTAACTTATTTTCAAATGAATTATCGATTATTACGATGAATGAATAGAAATATTATGTGTATCGAATTAACTTTCGATTGTTTCGATGCGAGAATTTTTTTGTTTCTCTCTTTCTTTCGAGAATCAAATTCCTATAGGCTGGAAATATGTTCGTTATTAATTACAGAAGAGGGGCCCCACAAAATTTTCCATGGGGTGGCACCTCGAGCGACAGACAACGCATTCAATAAAAAAAAATAGAAATATATGTATCGAGAGTAGGAAAAATACGCGGTGTTTATCGCTTTATATCGTAAGATTCCGAGGAATCGGGGGAAAAAGGAGCGAATGCCGGAAAAAAGATAGAGATAAGGATATAAAAATATAGAAAGGCGGTTGGTTGGCTGACCGAAAAGTTTGCCTAACGGTAAAACGATGAGTTAACATTAATATATTCCGTCTGAAAGTTTTTATAATATTCCGAGGGTATTGTCTGCGGTGGAACAATAAAACCGCTGTTCCCGTTTACGACAGACGATTTTTCAACGGACTTCTCTATCTCCTCTCTTTTTCCATCTTTCCCTTTTCACTTGTACGATTCGCGTGCTAAAAAGAAAGTCTACTGGATCTGCGCATTTTTTTCTTCCGACGTTGCATCTTTTTTCGCCCGATACTTTACCTACCGCCAGTCCATGACTATTCTGCGTTTTTTTTCTCGAGTTTTACGCAAGTCTATAGTACAGTGGAATCTCCGTACAACATACCTTCGAATGCTTTCGTACAAGGTACCACGGGTTCCCCTTCGCTAATCCACTACCCCCACTCCTAATGCCTCTTCGCCTCTAAATGTTTGGAGTTGCGTACTCCGTACAAGATACCACGGAAATAAATGAGAAAAAATGAGAATTGTTTACACATAACGATTTTCTTTTATTTATTATCATAAATTATCAATTACTTAAGATCACATTTTAATTTTTTGTTTGTTTAAAATTCATAGAGAATTTTCAATGACTCGTAAACGTAGTCTTTTGTCGGGGAAGCGGCGTTTCCGTGACGCACTGGACCGGTATGTTTAAAATTGATTTACTTACGTGAGATAATTGCACAAACGGTAAAAATAACTTTTCTTCTCTCTTTCTTTCTTGTCGACACTGCGAGAACTCCTCGTTCGCGGACTTCTAGTCACGTGACAAAAAAAAGAAGGAAAAGGATATGGAATACAAAGCAACCCACATTATCGCTTTAACTTTAAACTATTTTGCGTGGTATCTTATACGAAAGACGCGAGTTCTATTCCTTTCCGGCGTAGCAGGCCGCTGAGTGGGGGAACGGTAATTTTCGGAATCACATTCCCCTCCGGTCCCTTGTGGTATCTTGTACGGAGATTATACTGTATTTATAAACATTACTGCGATAAAAGAAAAAAAAAAATAATTATTTCCTTCGCGTCGCGAACGGCGAGGAAAAAAAAGAATGGAAACGAAATAATAAATCGCGCAAAGTTTTTTAATTAAAATAAATAATTTGAAAGCGGCACACGACGAAGGAAACAAAAGAAATTAAATATGATTTAACATTCTTTTCCCCGTTTCCCTCTATTCTCCCGTCCGACGTCCTCGGTAATTTATATCAAACCTCGTCTATTATTAATTAAAAAACAAAAAACAAAAAACGAAACAACAACGACAACAAAAATTATAACATTTATTTTCCAGCGCGCGACTGTATTGTTTTTAATTTCATCATTTATCAACTGCACTTTTTTAATATAATTTCTATGCACCCGTATGCGCTCGCACACGGATACGAGAAAAGCAGGAGCCCATCCATATAAGCCACCCCCCACCCACCCTCCTGTCGTTGCATTTTCTCATATTTCCCTCCCCTCCCCCCTCTATTTTTCTGTATTTACGTGCGGAGGGAAATACGCACGAGGCGTAAAAATAAATAAATACATACATACGCGCATAAAAATAATATACGTGTTTTTCTATTTCCTAATAAAACCGACGACAAGTAACTACACACTCACACCCACACGCGGCGTACGTGTACGCGCGTACGAGCATCTTTCTTCCTTCCTCCCACGGGAGCGTTACGTAACAAAACGAAACCGAATAAAAAAAAAGGAGGAAAACCGGGCGAGAAAGGGACGGAAAACGCAACGCGCGACAATTTCCCCGCGAATATCGCGATAAAACAATAATTCTATAATTTATTCGAGGTATCGGCCGGCACAGTTGGCGTTAATATATCATCGGACGCATCTGCCCCCAACGACGCGTTTCAATATGTTCAAACCTAGTAACCATTTCTATATAAATACGTTCTCCATGGTAAAATCATCGGCGCGCGAAAGAATCACTAAAAAAAAAAGGAAGAAAATAACGGGACATAACTTTACCCCCGTGTGCAACAAACGGTATTTCAAAAACACCCCCACCCCCGTTTACCCCCTTCTCGTATATGTGGGCGTGTGTGTATGTGTGTTAAACCATCAGTCTTTCATTCGAAACTTTAGCCTCCCTCTCCTTTCTCACTCTCGCCCTCTCACCCTTTCATTCTATTTCGCTCTCTTTGTATAATTAATTCCAGCATGGAATTAAAGAAGTAAAAGAGACTAAGAAATTTTAATATTTCATTTTTTTTTGTTTTTTCTTTGCGTCTTTCCCCTTTTTACTTTTTTGGTTTTGCGTTTTATCCCAAGTTTCTTTCTTAATTACACAGACCGGGCGTGCGTTTTTCTAACTTGTAATTTATTTCCCTTTTACGGCGCAGAAATTCGTTGAAAAACGTGTGACGAAAAATCGTAAATTGCGCTAAAATTTATTGTCCCCGCGAGGGGGATACTTTTTGCCACTCAAAACGAAGTACCCTTTTTTTTTTGTAAAGACGTTCCCTTTTTCATTTTTGCAATCCCCCCAATTAACTCTTTTAAGGTCCCGTCCGCGGCGGAATATGCAAAGCAACGAATAATTGAATGTTTTTCTTTTTTTCCCCCAATTTTGTTCCACCGTGTTCATTATGTTAAATACGAATGGGAATTACATTAATATTTCCGATAGCGTTTCCATGAAATTATTATTTATTACTTTAATTAACGATGCACTTTTTAATAATTCCGCTGCGAAATAAAGTTGCGAAAATAAATAAAACAATTTAATTAACAATTTCGCGAGAATGCTATTTTTTTTAATTCGATTTCGATACAATCACAGCCGAGAGGGTTGAAATTCATGGGGGTGGGTGTTGTTGTTCCACTCGCGTAGGATTTTTTTTCTTTTTTCGAAATACCGAAAACACGCGGTACCGGATATTTCTTAGGTTTTCGCAGGAAATTGAGAAATTTCGGGGTAACAAAGTCGGAGTATTTCGAATTTTTTAATTTTTCACGTAAAACTACCAATTTTTGGAAATTTCTTTCGTTATAAATTGGATTGCCATTTTTCGGCGATTTTCTGCAATTCCAAAAAAAAAGAAAAATACAAAATTCCGGAATGATCCAACTTTCTTCCAAAACGAAATACAGTGGAATCTCCGTACAAGATACCACAAGGGACCGGAGGGGAATATGATTCCGAAAATTCCCGTTCCCCCACTCAGTGGCCTGCTACGCCGGAGGGGAATAGAACTCGCGTTCTTCGTATAAGATACCATGCAAAATAGTTTAAAGTTAAAGCGATAATGTAGGTTGCTTTGTGTTCCGTATCCTTTTCCTTCTTTGTTTTGTCACGTGACTAGAAGTCCGCGAACGAGGAGTTCTCGCAGTGTCGACGAGAAAGAAAGAGAGAAGAAAGGTTATTTTTACCGTTTTTGCAATTATCTCACGTAAGTAAATCAATTTTAAACGTACCGGTCCAGTGCGTCACGGAAACGCCACTTCCCCGACAAAAAACTACGTTCACGAGTCATTGAAAATTCTCTATGAATTTTAAACAAAAAGAAAAATTAAAATGTGATCTTAAATAATTAATAATTTATGATAATAAATAAAAAAACTCGTTATGTGTAAATAATTCTCATTTTTTCTCTTTTATTTCCGTGGTATCTTGTACGGAGTACGCAACTCCAAACGTTCAGAGGCGAAGAGGCATTAGGAGTGGGGGTAGTGGATTAGCGAAGGGGAACCCATGGTATCTTGTACGAAAGCATTCGAAGGTATCTTGTACGGAGATTCTAATGTAATACGAAATTAAATTCGTCGGTAACTTGTAGGTACGTTGCTCGCAACGGTACGGGTGCAACGCGTATAAATTTACGCGATATAAAAAAAAAAGGAAAAAGGGAAAAATAAAATTGTAGGTACAAATAAATGGCTACTTTCTCCCATGCAATATTTACTATGCAAATACGTGTATTGTCGGGTGTAGTCGTATCGAGAAAGTGCGATAGAAAAAAAAAAGAGAGAGAATCGCAACAAAAAGAAGGGAAAAGGGGTGAAGAGTATTTTTAATACTCCCACGTCCGTACTGCGTATACATATATACATATATTTCATTAAATTCACTGCAATTTGTTGAATTAGTCACGGTCTCGGGAGAAACAGCTAATTCGTTTTTAGTTTATTCCATCTATTTTATATGCTCTATGGTTATTTATTGTATTCTTTTTTTTTCTGATTACGTACGGAAACCTTTTTTCTGTTTTGCGCATCCTCCTACGCTTTCAGTCGCGATACACATTTTTCCGTATTCCTGTTTAATTCTTTTTCTTTTGATAGGGAATTCCAGGGGAAAAAAATGTTTCAAAATTTACACGTAATTCACGGAAAGCCGTAGGTGCGCCCGGAAAGCTTGAAAAATGCGGCGACCTCCCTTTTTTTGCGTAGAAATAATGGATTAATTTTTTATTTATAAATATCTCGCGCTCGGACAAACAAACAAAAAAAGCGCCTTTTCTGCTTCGCCGGCAAAATGTCAACTCGCCGTGGCATCAACGGAAAAAATCCCATACTTTTTTGTTTTATAACAAAATTCTATGGGAATATTTTTATGGGCATTCCCTTGAATATTCCTTAAAATTGACAAAAATGGCACGAAATTAAAAATAATTATAATAATAATAAAAATAATTATAATAATAAATAATTAATATCGTTTAACCTGTTAATCGTCCGACGTGGATTGCATTTGTATGCACAGTTTTCCGAATACGTCGACTTTTTGTTTCTACAGTGACGCGCATTTGCGCAAAAAGGACAAAAAATGGAAGGAAAAAGTATTAATAAAAGGAACGAGCAAATAGAAGAAATGGAGAAGTGAAATGGGGGAAAAAAACGGCAAAGAATAGAAAAAAAAAGCCTCGGGGATATTTTAACAACGCATTGGCTTCCAAAGTATAACGGGGCAAACTGACATTTTTTTACGATTGGAAACGCGTGAGAAATAAACATGGAAAAATAATAACTATAAAAGATTCATATATATACATATACATATATATATATATATATATATATATATATATGTATACGTACTGCACTTCTCTTCGTATCTTTCCTCCCTCTTCCTCTTTTTGATAGAGGAAAATATACGAAGGTTGTATATGCAACTAAAAAAGAGAGAGAGAGAGAGATGGAAAGTGAGAGCGCAAAGGGAGCTGCGAGAGGAATACAAAACGGGTACCCATGGTGAAGGAAAAAGAGAGAAAGAGAGAGAGAGAGCTACAGGGCGAGAGCTTTCGGGTCACAAAAAGGGAGTTGAAACCCTGATATTATTTCGTCCTTGATATGCAGCCAACGGTAACTCCATTTTCTCTCTCTTTTTTCCGACTCTTTCGGGGAGTCATTTTCATTCCTCGTTTTATGAAGATCCGTATCAGCCGTGAGATCGTAAATTTCGCGAAGCGACAGGTATTAATAGCAAAAAGTCATCCGAGAGTGGCCACACTTTTTCCTACTCGCGATATACATACATTTCAACCATTGCCGACGATTGTACCCAAAAATGACCCACTTTGATGTTGCATCTTCTTATCGGGTGGAAAGTTTAAGGGGTTAAGGCCACTCTAGGATTTTCGAAAAATCGATTTATCGACTTATTATAATTAAAATATTACAGGCGGTGCGATTTTGAACATAATCGCTTCAAAAAAATTAGCGCATACAGTCGATGATACGTATAATAAACACCCTTTTTCGTAATTGCGATTTATTTTATAGTTTGTCCAAAACAAAATTCCCAAAATAGGCCTATTTTTATCGGCCTCTAGAATGGCCTAACCCCTTAAGAACCTCACCCGCGACCGCTCGAAATTTGAACCTTCCAATTTTGACTTTCTTTGAGGAAAAATGAATTCCGAAAATATTCCGGGTTTTGAAAATATTGGAAGAAACTCGGATAATCCGGAATTTTTTTTTGGAATTGCAAAAGATCGCCAAAAAATGGTAACTCAATTTATTACGAAAGAAATTTCAAAAATTCGTAATTTTACACGAAAAATGAAAAAAAAAAAAAATGGAAAACACTCGGATTTTATTAGCCCGAAATTTCACAATTTCCAGCGACCACTCTTAGCGAATAATTTCGCAGTCACGGTAATGACTCCTTTTTTTCTTTTTTCATTCTTTTTTTCCCCGGTATAATGTACATACTCGAGCCGTAACCGCGCTACGCTCTTTATCTTCGCGCTCCTCCTGAATCCACGCTGATCAATTCTCCTTTTTCCTCGGCATAAATCCTTCTCTGAAATTATTTAAAGCTCGGAACTGATGATTAAAACAAGACGGAAAAAATCCACGGGATGAAACGCGAGTTTGTTATTTATTTAAATGAAGAAGCTCCTCTCTCTCTCTCTCTCTCCTTTTTTTGCTTCGCGAGGGCAAGGAAGAATTTGTCGAAGGCTGGAGAAGACGAGACTCCGACTCGTGTCGTATCCTATCGTTTTCTGTTATTTTTCAAATATTATTAATTTCAACCGAACGCAAATCACGCGATGCAGCTACAAAAGGAGACAAATGAGCGCGATAAGTGCGAGCGAGGCGCAAGGGGGAGGGGTGGGGAAAGGGTTAAGGGCGAGTTTTACGTTTTAATCGGCGAGATCGTTAAAGTATCCGTCCGTTCTTTCTTTTGGCGAGGAAGGAAAGCGCGAGGAGATGGGAAAAAAGGGGGTCGAAATGTGGAATAAAGGGAGAGGACGACGGATGAGGAACGAAAAGCGAATATGGATGAAGAAGAAGAAGAAGAAGAAGAGGAGGAAGAAGGAAAGAAAGCAAAAGGGTTCGCTCGCTTCGGAAGATGAAATACGGGGAACGTTGAACCCAATCAAGTGGCTGTCATAAATTTCCATCAAGCCGCGCCCCGGGACGCGCTAATGGCTCATACAAAATTGCGACTGCAAAAAGGACACAAGGGGTATATATACTAATACTAATACTTAATACTTACTTTATAGCCCTTTTCTTTCCTGCCTTTTTTCTCCCTTGCTTGCGCGCTCTCGTCTCCTTTTTTTCCCCGGCAGACGATCTTTTTCTCTTACCATAATCGTCCACGACACCTTGTCTTCTTTTACCACTAAATGATAAATACTGAAGATGAAGAAGAAGGAGAAGGAGAAGGAGAAAATCAAGGCTTTGAATCATCATCCTTCAATCAATCTGTCTTTTACATTTCTTGAATATCGGCTCGTAAATAATAACAATGATAATGACACGAAGAAGAATATATTACTAATGGTAATAATTCTCTGTTCGCCCCAACAACGACAATAATGATAATAACAATAATAATAGTAATAAAAATAATAATAATAATAGGAACAATTGCAGCTTAAATTTGACGATCGCGTAACAAGAGGAATTAATTAATAACAATAAGAATATTATATTAATATCGTTATGGGGTAACACCACTCTGGAGGTCCGAAAAAGGACCAAACTGTGAGAATTAATTGAAAAAGTACGGAAAAAGGAATCGAAAATTTTTTCAGACAATTAATCAAACGCGTATTCAAGTGTAAACCAAAATTTTTGTATTGACATTTTGTTGCAAAATGGTGGCGCCACGGTCGTTTTTCGAAATCGCCTTTTTTTTAAGGGCCTCCACGGGAGGACGGATTTCTCCGAAAGTTGAAGACCAGGAACAAAAAACCACAAAATTTCTTAATCTATATGACGTTGCCCATAAAAGTACCTAGGGATTTTTTTTAAATTGATTTTTGTAGAAATAGCACACTTATGAAGAAAAAAATTCGATTTTCGGCAAAAAAATGAGCAGTAAATTGTTTATAAAAAAAAATTTACAACGAATCAAAAAACGGCTACGTACTTTTGTAACGAATGTAATTGCCAAGCTCTTTCCCATCAATGTTAATAATAATGATAATAATAATAATTTGGCAAACGACGAAAGCGCAATTGCGACTAGAAATTTCACCGGTTCGACGAAAAATCTATCGAATAGGGATACCATTCATTGCCAGGATTTTTCGATTTCCGTCGCAAAAATTTCATAGTCGCCAACTCCGCGGTGGCAGTAATATAAAAAAAATGATACCGATATAAACGTGCGGGGCAAAAAAAAAAGAGTAGAGAAGGATAGGAACTTAACGATTAAATAATAAAAAAATTAATTCCGGTGTATTTCCGGGTCATAAAGAAATGGGCTGGTCGGCTATTGTTGCAGTGGCAGCGGCGAGGATAGACCGGTCGGTCCGCGTCCGATGTTAGCGTGGATTTGTGTATCGATCAGTAAAAATAAAAGTGTCATAAAGCTTTTGCGTATCGCTCGCAGGAGTGTTCAACTATGCGAACAAGAGGAAAAAAAAAGAAGAAAAATATGTGGTTACATGATGCATATATTCGCGATACTGAGTGTTATTATTACAGTACACACATTGTATATCGCAAACAGTGATACGACGGAGAGGAAAAAAAGGAGAGGCGCCGCGCCGGGCAGCGAAAAGAGAGAGCGGGACGGCAAGTGCCGGTTGGAAAAAAAAGTGAGAGGAAAAGGGTTATATTGTATCTGGATTTTTTTATCGAGCCATTTATTAATAGGGACCTTTATTAAACGATGAAAACTTTATTACTAATCGCCCGGGACGGAAAGGCTTTTATGGACACTCCGGGCTGCAGTTTTCATGTATCGTTTCGACCGAAACGCGAGGGGAAAATTAAGCTTTTTTTATTTTTCCAAAAATTCCTGCCACTGCCACTGCGGAATCGGCGACTACGAAATTTTTGTCGCGAAAATCGACAAATTCTGGCGATCCTACCTATTTCAAAGATTTTTCGTTGAAACGTTGAGATTTTTAGTCACAATTGCACTTTTATCGTTTGCCAAGTTGTTACTATTATTATTATTATTATTCTTGCTGGCAAAGAAATGGAGATGGAATAAAAAAACAATATTAAATATTACATTGTCAGGGTTTTGCTATTCAAAAAACATTTTAAGGGGTAACACCACTCTAGAGGTCCGAAAAAGGCCAAACTTTGAGAATTTATTTCAAAAGTACAGAAAAAGGAATCGAAATTTTTCTCAGACAATTAATCAAACGTGTATTCAAGTGTAAAAAAATTTTTGTATTGACATTTTGTTGCAAAATGGTGGTGCCACGGTCGCTTTTCGAAATCGCCTTTTTTTTTAAGGGCCTCCACGAGAGGACGGATTTCTCCGAAAGTTGAAGACCAGGAACAAAAAACCAAAAAATTTCTGAATCTATATGGCATTGCCCATAAAAGTACGTAGGGATTTTTTTAAAAATTGATTTTTGTAAAAATAGCACACTTATGAAAAAAAAAATTTGATTTTCGGCAAAAAAATGAGCAGTAAATTGTTTATAAAAAAAAATTTACAACGAATCAAAAAACGGCTACGTACTTTTGTAACGAATGTAATCGTCAAGCTACTGTCAAAATTTCAAACCGAACCGTGGAATAGTTGCCGATTAATCCGTCCTCCCAGTTCGAAAAACATGGTTTCCAGATAATCGCGTTTCAAGTTTCGAAAGTACTTTAGTCTTTGAAAATTTGATTTTACCTTCAATCTGCGATTCCCGCACCATGTATAGGACCAATTGTACATTGTTTTTGTGACACTAAAGTATATTTTAAGCAAAAAACAAAAAATTCGATTTTTTCAAAATCCTAGAGTGGTGTTACCCCATGAATAACGAAACTCGGGATTCAAAAATTCAGAAGCTCGAGAAAAAAAGGGAGGAACCTATTGATTTTGAGATTCGAGTTCATTGTTTCAATAATTCTGTTGAATCAAAAAAATTATTGAAAAGAGGGTGCAAGGAAGGAGAGTGTATGTGTGTGTGTGCGTGCGTGTATAACACAAAAAAGGGAGAAAAATGGAAGAAGAATAATTTTTTGAGAGACAAAGTGCATGTGTGTGTGCGTGTAACACAAAAAAAACGGAGAAATATGGAAGAAGAATATATTTTGGAGAGATACAGATTTTTGGAAAGATGAAAGGCGATGTTTTATTTTTTTTTGTTTCGTCCCTTGAAATTGGGAATTGAAAATCCCCGGAAATAACGAAACTCGGGTTTCAAAAATTCAGAAGCTTCAAAATAAAAAAAAAAGGGAGAAGGCAACAACGAAACCTATTGATTTTGAAATTCCAACATGAAATTCGAGTTCATTGTTTCAGTCATTCTATTGAATCAAAAAAATTATTGAAAAGAGGGTGCAAGGAAGGAGAGCGTATGAATGTGTGTATGTGTGTGTGTGTATGTGCGCGCGCGTGTAACACAAAAAAGGGAGAAAAATGGAAGAAGAATAAATCATGTGTAAAATAGTCTGCCAATAACTAGCTGTGTTAGGTTGGCTCCGCGATCATTTTGCCATAGCGTTTTTATACTTTTGTATTCATTCATTCATTCAAACAATACTCTAACCACTGTTATACTACCTATCCGTCTGTTTGTCAGTCAGTCAGTCAGTCAGTCAGTTTTTATATGTCTGTCTTTTCTGAGCTTAACTACTACCACCACCACCACCACTGTGTGTTGTGTGCGCGAGCGAGCGCTGGTAGCGGTGATGACGCTACCATGGCATTTCTGCCGGTTGTTATACCAACTCCGTATCTGTCATCGGCGTGTTTCCCCCTCGCGTGTGTATTTTTATGAAATCATTGTTTCGGCTGACAATACACCGGGATGAGCAGTATAACAATGACTGCATTGCTGGAGTATAGAAAAAAAAAAGGAAAAAAAAGAAGGAAAGGAAAGAAAGGAAGATTCGAAGAGACAGAGAGAGAGAGAGAGAGAAAGAAGAGAGGGAAAAAATGATGGGTGGCTCGCAGGAAAGGGGTGAGAGCGGCAGCGTGTATCGCTCCGGTATCAAAAAGTGAGTATCGGTATCAGCGCCGATAACGGTAGTAGTGGTAGTTCGCGTAAAATGGTAGTGGTGGCAAAGAATTGGAGAACATTTGTTCGTTCGTTTTCTCGTTCGTTCGTACGTTCGTCGTTCTTCTGCGAGTTTGTTCAGTTTCTTTGTGATGACTGTCGATGAAAACGATGACATATTTTTCCGGGTTTTCACTCGCGGCTGCTTGCCCTGCGGGTTTTACTCCCTTTTCTTTTTTCTTTTTTTTTTTCTCTTCCATTCACGCACCGACGCATGTGTATTCACGCACGACGTCGTCCCGGCCCTTTTTATCAATATTGATATTGAGAAAAACGGGGATTGTTTCTCGCAATTTTCAGTCGCTACTTGGCTGACGAATTTTTTTTTTTTTAGGTACCTCGGTCGATCTTTATTTTTTAATGGGGACTTAATTAGGGAACCAATCTCTATTTTCATCTGCGAAAATTTTGAAAATCTGGGAATTTTTGAAGATACGTGCGTTTTCAAAAATATTTCGAATTTTTTCAAATTCGCACTGTTGACAATTTTTGTCTATTTTTTTCCGGCCCACCCCCAATTTCGAATGTTCGCACATTTTTCGTCTCCTCGAGGGAAAACGGTACCCCCGTTTCTGCGTAACGGTACGATAAATACGAAAAAAGATGCAGTTAAAAGTGCAGTTTCGTAAATTGAGACAATACGGATCTTCCGTTTCACCCTCTTACTTCTCATCTCACCCCCTCCTCCCCCCCCCTCTCTCTCAGTTCCTCAACATCCCTCGGGATGTGAGCAGGGACAATGCCACGGTTAACACAAGAAAGGACGGGACGCGTCGTCCCTCATCCTCGGTCGCCGTAGTCTCAGTCTCGGTCTGGGCTCTCCTGACATCGTTTTAGATTTCTCGAGTCTCGGGAAGATGAAACTAATGTGACGCAAAGGGGGAGAAAAAGGGTCGTCGCTGCACTCGGGGTGTTGAGGAAACTTTGATCGCGAAAATAAGAAAGAAAAAAAGAAAAAAGAAAAGAAAAAGTAGCGCTTCGGGAATTTCGATGGGAAATTGGCGCCCTCCGACGGAGGGCCGTCGAAGAACGTCTGTGATCGGGGGAAGAAAGAAAGAAAGCGGCGAGTCGCCGAAAATGAAAGAGAGGAGAAAAAAAGAAAGGAGGAGGAAAGAGAAAGGAGCCGTGGTGTGACTTACAGTGGCATAATACGGCGATAAACGCAGCGTGACAGAACGACGAAGGAGGAGGAGGAGGAGGAGGAAGAGGAGGGGGGTGTTAAAAGGGTGAAGGCTAGGGGCGTTTTTCGGGGTTCGTGCTACTACTGAAAACGTCGGTGTATGCAACAGGTTATAGTTTTTGGCACACACCTCAACCGCCAGGGTGGGAGAGAGAAGAGGAGACCTCGGCTCTTTTTCTCTCTATCGCGTTCCCTCATATTTTCCGTC
The DNA here is from genome assembly GCA_949825005.1 of Gasteruption jaculator. Taxonomy (NCBI): domain Eukaryota; kingdom Metazoa; phylum Arthropoda; class Insecta; order Hymenoptera; family Gasteruptiidae; genus Gasteruption; species Gasteruption jaculator. The sequence continues at coordinate 21,338,987 of OX463763.1, read as the reverse complement.
TCCTTTTATCTCCTTTTTCATCGCTATCTTGCTTACTCTTTTTATCGCTACCGTTCCCTTACTCTGTCATTCTATCCACGTTTATTTCCTACCCTTTTAGTATCTCTAAAACTCGTAGTCTCTTTTTTCCCATTCTTTTTCCTCTCTCTCTCCCCCCTCTCTCTCTCTCCCTCTCTCTCCCTCTCTCTCGGGCTCTCTTTTTATCCGATTGCGAATTCTTGCGAAAAATACAGCTAAAGGGCAAAGTTAGTACAGTAACTGCCTGCCGCTACTGTTACCACTGTTGCTACCGTTACTGTTGCTGCTCGCTGCCAAGGCACTTTACTCTCAAACGAATCCTCCACCCATCTATTGACCCTGACAAGCCTTTCTCTTACTCTCTCTTTCTTTCAATTTCTTTGTGTGGTCCTTTTTTTTGCTTTTTTTTTATTTTATCCCACGTCTCTTCTCGTCCTTCCCCCGCGGCTCTTCTTCTTTTTTTTTTCTTTTTTTTTATCAAGAAAAGGAACCTGTGGATTTTCCGTCGTTTATCCGCGTCTTTGTTTTTTTTTTCTTTTTCTTTCTGGGAGGGAAAAGATTCCGGAAATCGTTCGTGTCGCGAAAGGTTTCCGAGTTCCCGTGGGAAAATTTTCGAAATTTGGAAAAATTGATTTTCGTTCCGATCAATTTTGATCAATTTTGCGCTAACACGCTCGCGTTTATTATTTTTTTTATTGTCAAACAACGGTAAGTGAATTTCCGACCAAATTTAGTTAAATTGTACCAAAAAAAAAACTTTTTTCTTTTGTATTTTTTTTCGTGCATTTTTTCTGTTTTGGGAAAGGGGTAAAATTGAATGATATTTTTTATTTTGTATTTTTTCCTTGTGAAAAAATGGCTGGAGTAGGCGCGGGAGGGGGGGGGGGGGATCCATTGTCAAATGAAATTAACAATTGTTTTACCGTCTGTCGTGCAGCGGCAACGTATGCCTCCATGTTTCTCTCTCTCTCTCTCTCTCTCTCTCTCTCTCTCTCTCTCTCTCTCTCTCTCTCTCTCTTCCTCCTCTTTTTTTTATTATTGTTTTTTTTTCCAACCCTTCCATTGTGATTTCGGCGCGGCGACAAATTCGCGCGCAATAATAAAATTCCGCAACTGTATTCATCGAGAAAAATAATTTCAATTGGAACCAGAGGTATCCGTATCCCCCAACAATAGATTGTTCTCCTCTCTTTTTTATACGGGCATGCATGGAAAAAAAAATCGAACGTTCGTTTTTTTTTCCTTTTTTTTGTTCGTCCTTTCTTTTGCCATCGCGTCTCTGTCTCGCTGAGTCGTATGTCTCCGTTTTTTGGCCAAATGCGATGTATTTACGTGCACGTAATGGAACCGTCGGGGGGTGTGATTTCCCCCCTTTTTGATTAATTGGACAAATTTTTTTTACGAAATTTTTTCATATTTTTTTTAAAATTACTGTCTCGGTTCTCTCTTTTGTTTCTTTTATTTCAAATTTTGTCTCGACCCCCCCCCCCCCCCCCCCTCCACCCTGGGATTCGATCGGATATAAATGATCCGAATAAAATTAGGCGTCCATCGTTAGCGACTATTGAAGTGGCATCAGCGACGTTGGTCGTATTTCAGTTATTTCCATTTTTTTCCCAAAGGTTGGAATAAAACAAAAAAAAAAGGAAAAACTAGGAAAAGGTGTACGAGGCCACTAATTCGGCAATAATACAACTCCGGGGGCACTGATCCGCCGAACAATCGCTGACCCCTGTCAAATGGTAATAGAATTAACTATATATAGAGGCGATAACACATATTAGGGAATGTCAAAAGCGGAAAAAAAAAATTCCCAGGCGATAGTAATTCACTATAAAAAGAATACGCTATGTAGACTTAAATGTACATACAGGGTGAGTCAACTAACGCGGCAGTCTTGAATTATTCCCACATTATTAGTCGTGTCGAACCAAAAATAAGAAAAACAGAAAAAAGGAAAAAATTTGGTATTTTTATTTATGACGAACGTCAGCTCGGTTGACAAAGTATTATTAATAATTAAATATTATTTAATTATTATGATAATAATTATTATTAATGTATTATAGTAATTATAATAATTATCATTAATGTATTATAATAATTGTAATAATAATTATTAATATTATTATAATAAGAGAGGGGTAAAAATTCGAAAAATATGCGACGGTCGTTACGAAGGTGCACGCGTTGCGTGGATCACCCTGTATAATTGTATTACGATAATAGGGAGCTTTAATTCGAATCGTTCCTCGGAGGCGTTTAGCGAAGACGAGTGTGCCATTTTTTTTTTATTTTCCAGCAATTTTCATTACGCCATCAGCCAGCGTGATATTTCTCTGCGTGTAAAATGGAGGAAAAATGAAAAAAAAAAGAGTGAAGGGGAGGGGGGGAAGTAATGGAAGAAAAAATGATTTTTTACACCCCCGAGGTATTGCTATCGACTTCGAAACTTGAACCAACTATAAAAGATTCAAATTGTCATATGATAGAGTAGAAAAAATTATTCTATACATCTTCAGCGACACCAAGTCGAGGAGAGAATCGATATCGCCCGAAGTCATTTAGGTGGTGATCATCATCATCAAGCCTTTCCAATTTTTCCTCCTTTTTTTTTTCTACGAGAAAAAAAAATGTCATCATGAGTAGTAATGGTAACAACAGTACAGCAACAACGCGATATAAAAAAAAAAGGAAAGAGGAAAGAGGAGAGAAAGAAGGTTGATGCTTGTAAACGTCTCTGTAGCAGCATTACCACCAACCAGCCCCTTGTTGTATATGTCATCATTTCATCCCCTTGTTTTTTACCCCCTTCTCCGTGCCTCCTCCTCCTCTTTTTTTTTTAAAGGCAGGATGTAGGCACGGCCGAGGTACAACAATGACAAACCATGAAACAATGCTGGGCGCCACTGGAAAAATTCCAAAAAACACGGAATAATAAAAAATGAGAACTCTCTCGCGCGCGCCGTCATGAATCCTCTCTTTCTTTCTCTTTCTTTCTTTCTTTCTCTATCGCTGATACCACTCTCGTACGAGCTAACTTTCCGTCCTTCCTTTTTTTCTTTCTTTTGCATTGGTGCGGTTGGTACTAGTGGTGGAGAGACAAAAAAAATGGGTTCCACCGGCAGATGGGGAAAAAAAGGGGAGGGGAAGGGAGGAATATGGAGTTGAAGAGTGTGGATGGAAAAAAAAAAAGAAGTTCGGGGGGCGGGGGTTGGAGGTTTGGAAAAAATGTAAAAGCTCCGGCGCTTCGTCGGGGACAATACGCGGCGATGAATGCCTATTATATTTATCTGTAACAGGCGTTCCATAAAGCAAATAACACACGAGTGTAGCGAGAAAAACAACACACGTGTGCTTATATATATAATTTAATTTTTTTTTCACTCGTGTGTGTGTATATATATTATTTGCGGAAAGAGATTTCGGTTGCGTTGGTTGTAATAATAAATGAGACGATGGGTGGTTCGATTCCCGTTCGATTTTTAGATTTCTGTCGGAAAAAGTGGTCTCCGGTACCTTTTTTCCGTTTTTTGAAACGGGAGTTTCCGTATTTTGTGGGGAAAAAAAATATTAAGAGTCGTTTTCCCGATATTCGTAATTTTTCATCGAACGAATTTGGTTCCCAAAAGAAGTGTTTCAGAATTTTTCGATTTTCTTAAATACAGTAGAATCTCTGTACAAGATACCGCAAGGGACCGGAGGTATAACATACCATGCAAAATAGTTTAAAATTAAACCGATAATGTAGTTTGCTTTGCATTCCATATCCTTTTCCTTCTTTTTTTTGGTCACGTGACTGGAAGTCCGCGAACGAGAAGTTCTCGCAGTGTCGACGAGAAAGAAAGAGAGAAAAAAAGTTATTTTTACCGTTTGTGCAATTATCTACCGAAGAGGTATTAGGAGTGGGGGTAGTGGATTAGCGAAGGGGAACCCCGTGGTATCTTTTACGAAAGCATTCGAAGGTATCTTGTACGGAGATTCTACTATAATTATCCTTGAAATATAAATAAAGGAAATCCAAAGCCTTTGTTTTTTTTCTTTTTAACTTTCGTTCGAAATTTTCCGACTACACATTTTTTTAAATTTTATTACTCGCCGGTAAAATCAGCGCGGGGGCGAAGATATAAAAATATTGGCTAAAAAAGTTTGCAAACTAAATACGATGATTGAAAAGGAGAAAAAAAAGTGAATTGAGGCAAAGAAAAAAAAAGGAAAAGGTGAAAGATGGATGGAGTTTAAAAAAGAATCGGAAGAAAAATAGCGATAGACAGGTAGATTGAGGGGGGGGGGGGGGGTCCCACCCTCCGGTCTGAAAGTTTGCCAAAAAAGCATAGCAATTGATACCAACGATGCGACGACGGATGCCCGCGATCGACTATTATCGAATCATTTGATTATTCCGCCGGGATACTATAGATTTTTTTGTTTGATTATCAGCGACTAGATTTTTCTGGGAAAATGTCCCATTTTGTTGCGGAAACTTTATTTTATTGTAGGGAAAGGGGTGGGTGAATATGCCCCCGGAATGGATTTCAAGGGAGACAAAAAATTAGTGGAATCGGAGAATCGGGAGAGGAAGAATTCGAGAATCGCTGAAGAAAAATTTTTCGCTGGGATGGGGAGGGTGGAAGGGGAGGAGAGTGTCGGGAAATGCAGGAAAATAATAATTCCACTCCGAAGTAAATAAAAAAAAGAAAGAAAAAAAGAAGTGGGTATTAAAAAACGTCGTTCGGTGAAATGCATTGAGAAAATCGGTAGTAAAATATTTTATTATTATACGCATATATGAATACATTGCTTTTGCATGGTATCATTAAAGCAAACGCCGAAGAAACGAGCAATTAAAGAGACGACGAAAGTACACGGATGTATATATATATATATCTGTAGGTATCGCTTTTGAAACGCGAACGCGTCTGTCTCCGTCTCGCTCTATCCGTAGCGAAACCCTCGCGCCTCTCTTTTCACCAATTGCATGGATCACACGCTATATATGATAAATACGATTTGAACATCGACACAATTGAATTGATAGCGCGATCTTCCATCTTTCTCTTTTTCGATACACACACGTATACACGTAGACGCATGTATATATATAATATCATTTATAACTATCTCGCTCCCTATCTTTCTCGCGCCGTCCCGTTATCTCCATCTCCTTTTATTTCTCTATCGCTTGGAAATGCGTAAAACCACGACGACACGCGTACGATAAACGTACGCGCGTGGCTGTCTCTCTTTCATTGTGTCGATGTTAAATTGCCTCCCTTCTATCCGTCTCTCTCCTCTCTCTCTCTTTTTCTACTATTAAATGTCCCTCGTGTTTGCGTTTATTTCACATTTTACGTTTACGATTATACGCATGTCCCATTTTGCGTTTTCCCTCTTTTTCCTTTTTTTGGTTTAATCGGAATCGGACCCTACACTTTTGAGATAATTCGACTTTTTCACCGTCGCGAGCAACGGTTACCAGCCACGGGGTAAAAATTACCGGACGCGAGCGACTGCTTTGGAATTTGGGGGGGAGGCCCCAAGACCCTTCAGTGTGTACGCGCATGCGCGAACGTCGCGCCATTCTGCCTCGCAGCCAATCGGAGTCGACCGCCAAAGTTTAGAGGAGAAGTCCTTTTTTTTTATTTATGTATAAGGTTGAGAAGTTAGAAGAGTAGAAGAAAATATGTTTCGCATAGAAAATTTATGACACTAATGCGGACGTAATAAAAAAAAGGAGAGAAAAAGGTCAGTTGGATTTCACTCGTATGCATGACACAATACGAGTACCTACAATTTAATTAAAAAATTGCGAGTTCGAGAGCGACTGTATTATCATTTAAGTTTGTCACGCGAGCAAGCGAGCGGGCAACCGGCAGGGTCGAGTATCCACAGGTAAACAAAATCTTGCGTCCTTCTCTTTTTCTTTTATTCCCTTTTACCCTTTTGCTTCGCGTGGTTCGTCCGTTGACCTTATTTGTTGCCTATTTGTTCCACGAATCCCCCCCCCCCCCCCAAAAAAAAACTATATTCCGATAATATTCTAATCGGTTCCTATTAATCCATAAGCAAATTAATTTAATTATTATTAACGGTATTATTTAACCACCATCGGCTTTACCTTACTATTATTATTATTGTTATTATATATATATGTATCTATTGGAAAACAAATGATAAATAAAAAATGAACGGAAAAATAGAAGAAATTCCCTGATTTCTCGGAGAGCCTCGGTGCGGAAATGTTCGCAGATGTTCCACATAAATTCTGCAGGACAAATACGAGGGCCGGTGTATGTGTAGAAAAATAAACGCTATATATACATTCTACACGTACTTCGTTTTCCCGACTGCCGGGGTAAAATGTTAATAAAACCATGATAATTTCTTCATTGGAGGTAATGCAGAAGGGTTATATCGCTGTAGGTAGCTGCTGTTCACGTTAAGAGACAAGAAAAGAGGGGCTCTGGGTACACACACGTGTAATACCTACGCGTCCAGTACGTGCACGTAACGTATGTATGAACAGAGGGAAAATTGACTAGCCATTACCGATCGGCTGAAAGAAGGGCGAGCGGTATTTGCATTCCACTTGTGCAGACGTTTATATACATGTGTATATATATATATGTATATTTGTTTATTTAGATATTTTATAACTAGCGTTGAATTTCAGTTACCCGTTTCTATTTTCCGCTGTCATTCCAATTCTAGCCAATCGCTGGTGCCGCAATTTCCAATATCGTGTGAATTTTATAAGGGGCTAAATAAAATATTGTTAATAACAATAATCCCAATACTCGGATTTCAAGGTTATCATTTTGAGCTCGATTACGGAAACATTTGACGTTTCTTTTTGTACTTCTTTGGGGGGGGGGGGGGGGGGGAGGCAGTGCCATCTTTCGGTCGATACTTTTCCCCGCGAAATTTAAACGCGACGAACGAAAAATATCGAGCAGCCTAAAGGCGAGTTTCCACTGCACGCGAGCTTAAGGCGAACGCTCACTGCCTCGGCAGCCAATGACAGCGGCCCGTGGGCGTGGTTTATTTGGTCGAGAGGTTTCGGTACGCTTTTGTTTGAGCTAGTTTCGAAAAAAAAAATTATCCAACGAAAATTAAATTGTTTTGAATACCCACTGACACATTCTTTCTACGATATACTAATAACACATTACGTAACGTAAGAAGTGTAACGTAACATATGACGCATATGTTTTTCTACACCATCGCACATTTTACGCATCCATGTGTGCGTACGTGTGGGGCTAGTACTAGAAAATATGAACATTTATATTATACGTACGTGCTCCATATGTAGACGATCGCAAGTTCATGCAGTCGTCGTGCATCCAAAGAGAGAGAGAGAGAGAGAGAGAGAGAGAGAGAGGAAATAAGTGCACACACACGCGTGCATAGAAGGTGAACCTGTAGGTTTCAACTGTCTCTCTCTCTCTCTCTCTCTCTCTCTCTCTCTACCACCCCTTTTAACATATATACACACTGTATGTACGGACTATACATATGAGTACAGCGAGTGCATGTGCATTCGAGTACTGCAGCCAAACCAACCACTCGACATAAAGGCAAACGTCCCCCCCCTGCCTTTCTCCATCTCTCTCTCTCGGCTCTTTCTCTTTCCGTCTCTCTTATTCACTCCCTCGCTCTTTCCCTGTTCAATCGAACGCTACTCCACGCGGCTAACTACCCCTTCTACTAAGTTCCGCATCGTTATTCGCGTTTGCCTTCGAGTTGAGACACGTGCTTTTACCGTGAGAGCTTTTCACCGAGATACACATTTATCTGATTAATCATGGTAATTACTAAATTACTGTTACCCGGCAAAATTCGCCATTCTTCTTATTTTCACTCCACTTTTCCCATCCTACTGCAAATTTCAACGTCCTCCCCCTAACAACTAACTTCATTCACGATTTTTGAGTTTTTATCTTATTTATTTTGTTTTTTAATTGTTATCGAAGCAATCGGTCAAGAAATCCCTGGGGACCTGCGCTAGACCTTCCGTTCAGGCCGAGCCGGTCGTGACAAACGCGATAACGTATACCATCGCGACCCACGCGGCGTGAATAGAGAGTCGTGTAAATTTGGGGTGTATTTTTTTATCAGCACGCGCGGTACGATATTTTATTTTTATCAAGTATCGTTTGTCCGTTAATTGGAAATCAACTTTTTCGCAATTCGAAATTTCATTAACAATTTTCCTTTTTTTTTTAACACATCATTATCAATGTTAAATTGGGTTTTTTTTTCTTCGTACGTTGGAAATTGGTTTTTTTCCTATTTTTATTTGGATTTTTTTTCTTTCCCATATATATAAAAAAAGAGAAGCATTTTTTTAATCAGAAAGTGGAATTCATTTCATTTTTCATTAGGGTGTATCTCATTCGATATTTTTTTTAGAGCGCAACGAATATGTATAAAATTGGATGGAAATGAATTCTAATAGAAAATATTTGTCTCAATATGTTTTAATAATTCGGTAGCAGTAAGTTGATGGTTTTTTTTTCATGCACGGGGAGGAAAGTTAATATTGCAAAAAAATTGAATTTATAATTTAGTAGATGATTTTTTAAAAGGTTAAAAGGTATCGCTAATTTCCATTTTCGAAGGCACTATATAGTAGTGTGACGGCAGCGTATACGCGAACATTTTTACATTTTTTTTATTCGTCTCTTTGGAATCGTTAAACTCATAAAAGGGTTCAAAAATGGATAAATATATAGATTGGAGGGAGTGAAAAAAGGGCTGATATTGAGAGATTCAGTCACTGTCTCTGTGCCTGCTACTACATAAAAGTAGCTTACCTGTTTCATCCAAATGGATGGATAGAAAAATTGTTACAAAGGGGTTCGAAACGTGCCCGAGTAGGGGGAGCTGTTTGATACTTTTTGTTATTTAATTTGTTTTGAAATTTCACTAGGTGTTAATCAGCCTCTATTCGTTAAGGGGTAACACCACTCTAGGATTTTCAAAAAATGGAATTTTTTGTTTTTGCTTAAAATATACTTTAATGTCACAAAAACAATGTAAAATTGGTCCTATATATAGTGCAGGAATCGCAGATTGAAGGTGAAGTAAAATTTTCAAAGACTAAAATACTTTCAAAACTTGAAACGCGATTATCTGGAAATCATGTTTTTCGAACTGGGAGGACGGATTAATCGGAAACTATTGCACGGTTCGGTTTGAAATTTTGACAGTAGCTTGACAATTACATTCATTACAAAAGTACGTAGCCGTTTTTTGATTCGTTGTAAATTTTTTTTATAAACAATTTACTGCTCATTTTTTTTGCCGAAAATCGAATTTTTTTTTCATAAGTGTGCCATTTTTACAAAAATCAATTAAAAAAAAATCCCTACGTACTTTTCTGGGCAATGTCATATAGATTAAGAGATTTTGTGGTTTTTTGTTCCTGGTCTTCAACTTTCGGAGAAATCCGTCCTCCCGTGGAGGCCCTTAAAAAAAAGGCGATTTCGAAAAACGACCGTAGCGCCACCATTTTGCAACAAAATGTCAATACAAAAATTTTTTTTACACGTGAATGCATGTTTGATTAATTGTCGGAAAAAAATTTCGATTCCTTTTTCCGTACTTTTTAAATTAATTCTCAGTTTGGCCTTTTTTCAAACCTCTAGGGTGGTGTTACCCCTTAAATCAACGATAGTGGGGATTAATTTCTGGGTAGTTTTACTTATTTATGGATATTTTTTGTATCTCGGGGGTGATGCTTTTTTTGGAGTAACGTAACTAAATCTAGCAAAACCCTGGGTACCCTGGGTAAATATTTTGAAATTTCAGGTGTAATTCGGATCGATTCGTTGCGAATTCGATTACAAACGGAAAAAAAGCATGAATTTTTTTTAGAGAAACAAAACTGAAATATTAAATCGCAGGTTTTTGAATTTTTGAAAGACCATCCGATCGATTTTGAAAGAACTGGCCAAAACCCATCACCGAAAATAATAATAATATTTCTTTTCAATAAAATTCGCCAATTTTTCAAATTGCTAAATAGAAATATTTCAAATAAATATTTCCCCCCGTCATCCCGCCCTCTTTTTTTTCATTACAATATAAAATTCCGTTTGCTGCGAAAACATTTTTATTCCGTTGCGATATAAAATTTATTTAAAATCAACCCCTACAATGCTCGCGAAAACTGCATCTCTCTTTCTCTCTCTCTCTCTTTTTTACGTTGTTCAATTTTTTGTCGGAGGCTTTTAATTGAACGTTGAAATAAAAATGAAATCTAAATTTTGTATGAGCAACAGATTATACAAATAGTCAAATTAAAAAATGCATTGAGATTGGAACGGTGCTCTCTCTCTGCCTCTCTTTTTTATTTTCCACATCCTTCTCTCTTTTTTTATTCCTTCCTTCATTGGTACTCTCGATATCAAGCGTTAATCCGTTCGATAAAAATGGTATCGTGCTTTTTGCAACGGATGGATGGAGTGAAATGGAAGGAAGGACGGAGGAGAGAGTTCCAAAAGGGAGGAAGAGAGAATGAGAAGGACAATATATATAATAAAAAAAAAAGTACTCGTATAACATAGAAAAAAACTAATAGAAAAAAAGACACATATCCGTGGCATCCCTCGGCACGGAACGGAAAAAATTGTATGTGACGGTGACAATAATTGAAATGGCGCGTAACACCGTCGAATCCTCGAAACCCATTTTATATTTTTAACCGCGTTTCAATAGTTTGCATCCTGTAGGTTTAATTTTATTTTTTAGGCTTGCCCCTTCCTTTTTTTTGCGTCACCTTTTTTTCTTCCTCGGTTGTTAGCCTTCGGGGAAATTTTTACGCAGAATTTGAACCTTTCCAGGTGGAACCTGAATTTTTTCTTTATTTTATTTGTTATTTATTTTATTAACACTATGCCGTCCGCTGGCACCGCGTTGGTGCCATGCGAAAATTATCGGGCAAGCGCCGGTGGCACCACGGTGGTGTCGTACATGAAGATTCATACCGGCGCCAAACCGAAAGAATCCCGATCGGACGCGCGGACGATAAAGTGTTAAGGTCTGGTAACTGGCATCTCTTATAACGCATTCTTCGGAAATTTTTTTTAGGGGAATATAAAATTCAATTGGTTCGATTTTTAATATATTATTAATGGTATCTAAGAGTATTAAAAAAAATTTTTTTTTCTTTTTTAATTTATTGTTACAGTTTTGTAGCACTGCAGTGAGCGTCTCAAAAAAAAAGTAGATGGCTGGTCCCGGTGATTTCGTCTCTTGAGGACATCTGAAAGAAAAAAATCATAAAGATTATTGTTCTGTAAGATTGTCATTCTGGTTGGAACTAGGATTAAACAATTTTGTTGAAAAATGACAAAATGGTGGACTTCGAAAAGAAAAGTGACTTTTTTAGTGGAAATCGGGCTGTGAAATGGAAAGTTAGGGACGAAAAAAAAAAGATCCTAGATCCTGCGAGAGCTATTGATGAGTAGAATAACATATCCAAATTTCAGCCCAATCGGTTGAACAGAAAATTTTGTATTACCCGGGCCGACCGTAAAAACGTTGTTTCGAGAAAAACGCGTTTAAAGTTTTAACAGATTTATTAAAGAAAAATCATACATACACTAATCGTCTATCCCTGGTGCGTATAATAAACCTTCAACTTCTTCATAGGCCTCATTGTTAGTCACTTTTTCTGACCCGCGACTCATTCTGGCAATTTTAGAAGCATAAGTAACACTGAACGTGACACGAAGCTGCCGTGCGGCACAGCGTGCACTACTACGAGACGCTCACGCTTAAGTGCTATAACTTCGTCAATATTTCGAATTTCGGTCTAAAATTTGTACAGTATATTCTTAATGTATAGTACTTTTGAAATATGCAACAAAAAAATAGTCGATTTTTCCAAACCATGTTACCAGACTACCAGAAAAATAATAATCCCAGGAATTCTAGGGTTTTACCGGAGCAAGTATCGAATTTTGTACTTTTGTTCGTTGCAAATTTGTTTAATAACGAAAATAATAATCCACGGATTTTAAAAGAAAATGAATAATTTGTTGTTAGCGTCAAGTAGATTTTTCTTATCGCGAGGGAACGCCAACGCATCGAAGATTTTGAAAAAGCCGTTCCGTGAGTAATTAATTAATGAATGAATTCATTAAACGAGAATTCCTCTTTCGTTCGCTAAATTAAAGTAACGGTACAACAACAACAATAACAACAACAAAAAGGACACACGTATTTATGTATGTACAAGTGAAAAAAACTTATTTACCAGTCGGCAAGAGTACATAGAGATACACAGCATGTGTATATTATGTAATACGGCAAAGAAAGAAAACGAGAGAGACGGAGATAGAAAATAGAGGGTTGTAATTTGATTGAAGATATAAAATTCCCCAAGAAATTACATTATAGTGGAAGCACGAAGGGATGTTAAAAAAAATTGCTTATTAAAAAGCAACGTAGTATTATGTTTAAGGGAAATGTGAGGCAACCAGAAAAGAGAAGGAGAGCGAATAAGTTGAAACAAAAGAGAAAGAGAAGGAATAATAATAGAATGAGAAGCGAGAGAGGGGTAAAAAGAAAGAGAGAGAGAGAGAGAGAGAGTGGCATTAAAAAATATATCTCATAAAGCTGCAGGATAATGTAAAAGGATGAGGGTTACTGGGGGCTATGAGAAGAGAGAGATTATTTATGATTTTTAATATGCGACCAAGACACACACAAGTATAGCTTTATACTTTTACCTGCCTTATATTATTATTCTTTGCTTTTTTTTAAGTGCTTCTTTTTCTTCCCCCCTCCCCTTTCTTCTTTACGATTTCTTCGCGCCCCCTTGTCTTTTTTTTTTTAATATGAATAAACATTAAATTCCTCGTTAGTTATTTTAATAACTTTTTATGCACTTCATATTTTATTAATGGCTCGGCAAAGAAGACAAAGAGAGATGGGGGGATAGAAGGAGGGAGGGGGGAGGGGGCATTGGAACGAGACGCAAAGATCGGATAAATAAATAACACATGCGAGAAGAACGACGGGAAAGAAGAAAAATGACGAGAAATATGTATATGTTGTTATAATCTACCACCTCGAGTTCCATTTAATGTCTATGAAATACACGTCTTACGTAACTTTATCATTTACGTTGCAATATATCGTGTCTTTATTGATACATTTATCTGTTACACAATTATTCTTCTCGCTTTTATGCTTTACTTTCAGCATCTTTTTTTTTACTCTTTTTATTTTCATTATTTTTCTCGGAATTTTAATGACGATCGTTTTATTGCTAGTATTGTAAATAAGCAGATATATATATATTTGCGCCTTTTTTTGCTCGTCTCGACTCTACAAGTAATATTCACGCAATCGTTTTCCCCGTTTTTGCAAAAACAAATAATTTCCAGTCGTTTTTCCGAAATTTTCCCCCACCGTGAAGGCTAAATTCAATTTCGCGGCAAACTACAATTTTTTTTTTATACCGTTTTCCAATTTTGAATTTTTCATATATTTTTTGTTTGTTATGTACTTTGGCTGCTAATTAATTCGGTAATTTTGCTACTTTGGCTTCTTCGAGCGACAACGAAAATTACTCGACGTCGGGGAAACTCAAAACGAAAAAATGGGGCAAATCCGGCCGTACCGGAAAAACGGCAATTCCAAAAAAGGGGGAAGAACACGAGAAATGACGGAAAAGAATGAAAAGTGATAAACACGAACGCACGCTACCGCCACACTGTACTCGGGTTTAAATGACGGACGCATGCATGCATCGTCGACGCAATAATGTCTCGCCCTCTTATTCTGAAAATCCCTGGCGCGTAGGTACACTTTACGATGTATACAATATGTCGGATACATGTGCGGGTTGTATACACATAGACAAGACGCACTATTTTTTTCTCATTTACTTCTCGTTCTTTTTACTATGCCACTACTCCATATCCAGATATACATGCACGTATATATTTTTTTTTGTCGTTGTATTCCCCCTACTTTTACGTACATACATTTATTATCATCTAAGCGTCGGTATGTACCACTGCATAGATGCTCTTAGTAGCAAACAGTAGTAGCACTAAAAAAAAGGTAGCGAAAGAGAGGAGGGGGGGGAGTAGTTGGTATTATTGTCACGTGTATGCATTCCTGCATATATACATATTTTTATATGTGTATTAATATGTGTGTAAATACGTATAAAAAAGGACTACATGTTCCGAAGTTGAACATGTGAACTACAGAAAATATTGTACAGTGAAGAGAGCAGCCGATGTGTATATGTATGTGTATATACACAATGGCTATGTTTTGAGAAGCATTCAAACATTGAATTCCAACCACTTGGTATTTATTAGGGAACTCTCATTTGGAAGTTCACTTAGAAGTCTTCTCAAAGTCCGAATCCAATTTCTTCCCAAATTATAATGCAGTAGAATCTCCGTACAAGATACCTTCGAATGCTTTCGTACAAGATATCATGGGTTCCCCTTCGCCGATCCACTACCCCCACTCCTAATACCTCTTCGGCTTTGAATGTTTGGAGTTGCGTACTTTGTACAAGATACCACGGAAATAAATGAAAAAAAATGAGAATTATTTACACGTAACGATTTTTTTAAATTTATTATCATAAATTATTAATTATTTAAGATCACATTTTAATTTTTCTTTTTGTTTAAAATTCATAGAGAATTTTCAATAACTCGTAAACGTAGTTTTTTGTCGGGGAAGTGGCGTTTCCGTGACGCACTGGACCACTATGTTTAAAATTGATTTACTTACGCGAGATAATTGCACAAACGGTAAAAATAACTTTTCTTCTCTCGTTCTTTCTCGTCGACACTGCGAGAACTCCTCGTTCGCGGACTTCTAGTCACGTGACAAAAAAAAAGAAGGAAAAGGATATGGAATACAAAGCAACCTACATTATCGCTTTAACTTTAAACTATTTTGCATGGTATCTTATACGAAGGACGTGAGTTCAATTCCTCTCCGGCGTAGCAGGCCGCTGAGTGAGGGAACGGTAATTTTCGGAATCGTATTCCCCTCCGGTCCCTTGTGGTATCTTGTACGGAGATTCTACTGTAATTACAATAATTAAAAGAGAGATGTAAGCTCGCTCTTTTATATAAAAAATAAGTCGCTCCGAGTAACTTTATTTTCGACCGTGCCACGCGATGTCCGTCCAACCAATGACGCGACGACCGTTAAAAGTAACCGACAAATTCGCCCTTGCCAAAAGTTAGAGGACGCGCATGCGCCCTGCGACCAGACCCCGGTATCGTCAACGGTTACTCGCTTCTCGAACGTAACGTTGTTGGATGGCGTCAGATGTATTCCCCGAAAAAGAAAATACAAATGGAATAAAATTGGTCGCGAATATATTTCGAAATTACTAAAATAAGACTTTACGTGATAATTCGTTCTTTAATTTTCATATCCGCTATCGAAAAATGGATTAATCAAAGACAACAAAAAATAAAAACCCTAACAAAATTTACTGTTTTTCCCGTTCTCAGCATTTTAATGCTGTTCATTAATTCATCGGCAAATAAAATATTTATCGAGTGACGTAATTATACTTAAAGCAAGACTTAATGTTTCAATACGCCGCGTTTCTTATCTTATTTTCAAGCAGTTGTAACAAAAGAAATTCACTATCGCTTGATTTATTTCTAATTAAACATACACACCCAATATCTTTTTCTTGCCAAGTGGATTCCCGTCCCTTCTTTCAATTGAAATCGTAAAGGTTATATCCGCCCGGATTAAATTAGTAATCGGTACCTGCTACAATTTCGAGAAAATAATTTATTTAAAAATAAGAAATTCGTCGAATTCGATCGAAAAATATCGATAATTCATGGCGGGAAATTTTGAGATCGATGTGTAAAATAATTATGATATTGACGCGCTAGATTTTTTCATTCGGGCCGAGCCGGTTGCGACAAATGCGATAGCGTACGCTATCGCGACCCACGCGGCCCGAATGGAGAGTCACGTAAATTTGGTGTAGCCTTTAACGCTTGAAAAAGGAGACGAACGGTCAAAAGTAATTTGACAATTCATAATTGAATCCAATAAAATGTGTTTTCACGCTCACTTAGTGGAATTTTGACGCAGTTAGGTGACTTATCACATTTTATTACATGACTTGGTGAAATCGTGTGCTCCCTATCTCTGAGTATTTGAAGTAATAAAACAAGCAGATAGAGAGACAAAAAAGGAAAATGAGGGATTTGTCACACATCGTTATTACACAAAGCGGAATGACAATAGAATTTTTTCCCAACGCGAAAGAAGTGGGTGGGGGTTTGCCGTCGTTCGCTATTTCTCCACTTTCGCGCTGGAGTCTAATTTCATTTAATTTCTGACTAACCCGATATAATTCAATTTGATTTATTGTACAACTAATTCGACGGAATTCAATTGCAATTGATACAATCAACGGTTCAAAGAGTCGTCCAGGAGAGGCGATGCTCCAGGGGAAAGGTTGAACAAAAAAATGTGCTTTTTTAAAGCCTCTCCTTCTGATTCCAATTTTTTTTTAAGGACGAACCATTAAATTTTGAGGTTACTCGGTCCCTATCGAGTATGTGGCGCGTATTCGTATAGATGGCGCGACGATATTATATAGGTGGCGCTCTCAACCCGCGCACCGTCGGAGAGCTTTTCTTTTGTGCTTTATTTCTTGTGTGTCCAAGCTTTGATATAATGGAAAATTCGTCTTGAAAAATAATTGCCGCGAATAATTCGGGTCCTAGAATTTTCATGTATCAAGAAACTTGACACTATTGCCTATTTTTGTAAGAATGTCGTTTTAATAAATTAGAAACTTTCTTCCGATGATTCTTTGCTTTCTCTCTCCCTTTCTTCGTGCCAAGTTCTTCCATTCCCGAAATATTTTTCGATAAGATTAAACTACCGGCAATAACGAAACATCTTTCGAATAATCCGGTTAGCTGCAAAAATAGACCGATGAAATCTTATAATACAAATCCAGAATGAAACCATACCATTTTCGCGATTAAATAGATACGAGAGAAGTCCAAGTGGGAACAAAGTCGTATGATATTTTCAAGCAAGTATAAAGTTAGACAAGTAGACGTCTATGCATCAGACATGTGGCACGATATTATTCAGTAACACTGATTAACAACCCGTTTAAGTCGCTTATTTTAATTTCACTCGGCGGTGTGAAAGATTCTAATTTTGGATATATTAACTAGGAATTACATTTCTATTCATGTGTACAGTCTCCATTCAAATTCACCTGTTCTTTTCATTAATCGTTTCCGATTCTTTTACGCTGGGGTCTTTGCAATATTCAACGGGCGCATTTAATATTGAAAACCCCGCCACGGTGTAGAAACCTTCGAAGCTATGGATATTTCATTGCGGTTTCTCCGAGTGCTAATGAAAAACCAATTTCATGTGATACCAATCGAGGGGATGATCATAAGTAGAGTAGTACATTTTCCCGCACGGTGAATAATAAGTACAGTGGGACCTCGATATAACGATCGGCCCCTGTACAGCGCTAAATTACCTCGCGATAACAATCTTTCCAGCATAGCCTTAAAATCTAGTCGCGCGTAGTCACTGAGAGTGGGAGTCGAGGGGAACATTGTTATAAGGAGTTGTTCATTCACGGAGAGATTGTTATAACAAGGTCTTAAAAATAAAAAAAATTAGAATTAAAATGTCTATCAAAAAACGATAAATTTCACATGAGCAATCGTCGAATCTCCGTGATTTCGACATTTCGGGGTGGCCAAAGCCGGAGAGACGTCCTCGCTTAATTGACTTTTATGCAGGTATGATATGGAATTCCAAAATGAATAAATACACGATACGTATTCGCCACTATATTATTTTGCACGGTGAAAAATTGATGACGTCGGACCCGTAATTTCGTCGCAAACGGCAAAAGCAAAGCCAAAAAATTGCCTTTAGGCTTACTTTTAAACCGAATGTTAGAGTATATATATATATGTTATTTTTAATAATGGCTAAGAGAGTAAGACAGAGAGAGAGGGGAGAGAGAGAAGCAAAAGCGGGTAGGTCTGCTTGCCATTACGTTACGCGGTAAATAATAAACGTTTATAAGGCCTTGGAAGTTATTATACAATATATGTATATGTTCGTATATACGCTCGATGCCATTACGGGTATCGTATATATTATTAATGCAGTGACGCTCAAACTAAACTCGCGCCTTTTTATTTCTTCTATATTTTATTTCTTTCATTATTTATTTATTAGCCCGACTTTTTATTCCTTTTATTAATTATTCCATTATTAGCCTTCCCGTTTATTATTTATCGTTCGATGTAAAGTCGTGTTTTTGTTTCGTCCACAATCGAGCGATTGAATTTTTTCTTGTTTTTGTCGTTGCTGCTCTTGTTATATTATTTTACGCTTCACTTGGATCACGTAGAAAAATATGTACCGAGTGACGGAATTTCTATCACTTGAAAAATTTTATTTTTTTTTTGTCATTGTCATTGTCACGATTATTATTGTAATTGTATAAGTGATTCCGAAGTTCAGGACAAAAATCTGCCGAATACAAACAAAATTCATGAATTAATTGAAAACGTAATTATAAAAAGTTCTGTGCGACGAAAAATTCCGGCGAAGCTTGAAAATTGAAACTCTGCGAAAATTCGAGCGTTTCGAATGAAAAAAAAAAAAAAAAAAGTTGGTTAAAAAATTCCCGGGTAACGTCGATAAAATACGAGGGCGACGTATGGTAGCGATGCAACAATAACGATACTTCAAAATTTTATATACTCGTAATTGCGTCTACAAATAAAATATCCAAACTTTTCCGCTAGCTGAAGTCGAAGAGAAGATAAAACAATGATTAAGTAATTTATAGCGTTGCGAAAGAAGAAAAAAAAATACGTATAAACACACGAGTTTTAATATTATATATATATATATTATTAAAACATATGTTTTGCAAATCATCGTATTCGCAATTCACGCATACACACGTACACATGCATATATGCATGTTGAACGTTTCGTATAGGATGACATCCGCTTGAAAAAAAAAAGAAAAAAGTAATCTTGTTGTATACAAATTAATTAGAATACGTCACGCTGACGTAATATTATAAATATGGCAGTCAATAAGCATGTACGTACATAAAAACGAATTTCCTCTTGAATCTTATCAATTTACAATAAATATTGATATGAAACTTAAGTTACTTCGTTTTTGCTCGTCTTTTTTTTTGCAAATTCGCTCGCTCGCTTCGGTTTATTGTGCTTTATCTTCGAGCCGAGCAATATTGCACGTAAAATAATAAATTTATTTTAATCTTTTACATTCGCACCAGAAGAGCGAAAAATTCGGGCGTGGTTTTTATATACACCTACGGACGGCGTACATACATGTGTGGGGACATACCTACGTAGCGTAGTCGTAGTAAACTCCCCAACACCTAAGCGGTGTCAAGAATTAGCTTGGAATTAACACAAAACGACCGTGAAATGTTTCGACTTATGGCCGTGTGTGTGTCTTATCTTAATGAAATAACTGCGCAATTAGTGCCAATGTTTAAAATCACCGTCTCCCCTCTTCTCTCTCTCTCTCTCTCTCCTTTTTTACACTTTTCCTTTTTTTTTTCAAAATCTCATTTATCGCTTCTACCTCCTTTTCAGAATGCATTTGTTCTTTCTCTTCGCGCATGTCCTTCTTGTACTTCACCGTGTTTCTTTATTTTTCATTTTCGTCGAATGCTCATTGAAAATATTTTTTTTAATAGAAATAATAATAATAACAATAATAATAATAATTTCTAGAATAATAAAATTCCCGTTCCCTTCGAAAAATCTTGACTACAATTATAATGATAATGATAATGACAATGACTGTAATAATGACAATGACAATGACAGTGACAGTAACAATGACAATAACAATGACAATGACAGTGACAGTGACAGTAACAATGACAGTGACATTGACATTGACAGTGACAGTGACAGTGACAGTGACAGTGACAGTGACAGTGACAATGGCAGTGGCAATGACAATGGCAGTGGCAATGACAATGACAATGACAATGACAGTGACAGTGACAGTGACAATGACAATGACAACACAGTTTGTTATAATCATTTTTTTCTTACTTCGAAATTATTGTTATTATTTTTGTTAATTAATTTTGAATTTTTATAATCGCAATTTTTGAGACAATTAAATGTTTCCGTTAATTTAAGTTTTAAAAATTTAATTTTTCGAGGTCCGAATTTTTTTTCTTTTACTCTTCTTCCGGATATACCAATCGACAATTACGGCTCACCTATGACCGAAAGTGCAGCAGGTGCGGATTTATTATTGAGAACCGGTGGGAGTATAAGCTTTTCCTTTATTGTGAAAATAAAGGTATTGTTGTAAGACGAGAAGAGAAAGAATAACGTTTGAGTTAGCGATACAATAAAACATTAGGTCTCGGTATATAAAGCATTATTAATAAACCATACAGTGGGTTATTGCAGTAACTATAGTCGAGACGTGATAACTTGGAAAAGGTATACGCTTTTATGACTTGAATTTACACAGGCTCTCGCTCTCGTCCCCCTTCCCCTCTCGCCCCCATTGCCTCTCATTTTTCTTTTTCTGTCTTCCTATTGCTGCTTCCTCAAATTACACGCTCAAGATTTCCGTATTCGTTATAATTGTAAAAATGAAAATAACCGAACGCGCCGATAATCAATCGTACGATCAAATGAAATTAACGAGATAACGATCTCTTTCTTGGATTCCACTTTTACGCGTTTCCTCTTGCCTCCTTTTTCAACCTCTTAATTTTACGACATAAAAGGAAGAATGACGTTAACAGAATTAATATTCGGAAACACCTTTCACGTATTTTCCCGTGTAATAATTAACGGTACCTCTTCCTGCTTGAATCCCCCCCCCCCTCCTTTTTTTCTTTTATTTATTTCGAATCCAATTTTTTCTTCTTCCTGCCCTTTTTTTCCACCGTTTTCTCTATATTTTTTTCCCAATTATGCCAATGGGACAAACAGGTTTGCAATCAAGTAATGAGCCGCCGGGGAAGAAAAAAAAAACGAAAATGTACATATTTATTAGGAATTAGTCGACCGACGGATTTGCGAGAAGGTATTCGATCAAAGAAAAATCGGAACATGGAAATTTCAAGGAATCGTCGAAATTTTCAATTTCCAGGGAATGGAAATTGAAAATCTTGAAATTTTTTTGCGCGAAAAAATTTCCATCTCGATGTTTGCCTTTCAATTGCGAGCCGCCGGAGGAAAAAAAATGCAAACACGGAAAAATCTCGCGATGAAAATATGATATACCTAAAACCAGGAGGCGCCCGAGGGGAGGGGGTAAATATAGTTACACAATAAATCAAGTATATCGACGTCCGGTATAGAATTGCAAATGAGAAAGGACGCCATCTTTAAAATAAAAAGTTCGAAATGTACGTTCTTAGTAATGTAACTTTATATATATTTTATATATGTACATTAAAAGGATGGTTAAAAAAGAGAGAGAGCGAGATAGTGAAGGGGTACAGAAAAAGAGCGGGGGGAGGGGGGAAGAAGGGGGTGTTGTATAGTGGTACCAACCTTACACACACAGAAACACACACACACACACGTATCTACAGAGAAATATAATACATACAATCTCCGGACAAGAAAGAACTTAAAATGAATAATGTATCGTATATTTAATTTTATATAATAATGTATTCTCCCTCCACGAATTTCTATATATACGCTGTATGCTACTATAGAGACGTATTCCACATATCCTTCCTTTCTTCTCTTTCTATATATATGAATATTATTATTATGATTATTATTATTATTATTATTATAATATACACTTATATATATATATTTGTATGGGTGTCTGTGTTATTTCTTTTATTTGTTTCTCAATATATGCGAGGAATGAGGTAGCATATTGCGTACACATATACATATGTATATGTATACACATGGAAAGAAGAGCCAGTTCGTGACGAATCGGCTTTCTTGAACACGAGAAACTACCGAATTCCATGTAGGTACATATGCATTTGGCTGTGCATGATTTTTTTTCTATTGTCTTTATTTTTTATTTTTCGAGTATCCGGACACTTTTCACGAGTGGTATGTTTTTTTCGACTCCACTTCAAGAGGTTTTTCTTGCTCGCGGTGTTTCCCCAATGCGGTCTAACGCTGTTTCTTAACTTTGGTGCCCTCACGTGGCAGCACCCAGTGCTTTCGGTGTGGCTACCGACGCTCTAATTGGAGACTTCTCCTTAGGATCCGCGGAGTCCATGATCCACAAAAGTTTAATCGAAAACTTTTCGTCCCAGTCAAGACTCTTGGGGGGACGATACCAGGAGTAGCTCCCCCGGTATAATCGGACCCTCGTTCTTCTTCTTATTCCGATCCAGTACGGTACAATCTCCGTACAAGATACCTTCGAATGCTTTTGTACAAGATACCACGGGTTCCCCTTCGCTGATCCACTACCCCCACTCCTGATGCCTCTGAATGTTTTGAGTTGGAACGGTAATCTTCGGAATCATATTCCCCTCCGGTCCCTTGTGGTATCTTGTACGGAGATTCTACTGTACTAATAAGACGCCACAACGTAAAGAGACACGCGAGCGGGGATCGATATTTCTGTATAAATATGAAATCACGGGAAAATCATATATACATATATATATATATATAAATATTTGCAACAACGTCGTTTGTGAATATAATAGAAAAGATTGCAAGCCACGCGAATGTAACAGCAGTCGTTAAAAAATTTATATTACTTTATATATTGTATATATATATACATATATAAGTATACAGATAGGCGTGTATATGGGATGAAAAAAGAGCGAGCGAGACGGAAGGAGGAAGGGGAGGAGGGGGAGAGGGAGAAAGAGATGTATCCATATCCTATTTATATATGCAAGATAATACTTTTTACTATCGTAACCTTTTTACGATCTGCATTGTGTATCGTGGTTATAACAAAGGAAGAGTCGTAGGTAATAGCCGAGTATTATGCGCGCATTGCTCATCGCATTACCATTTTTATTGCGCACCGCTCTTTCCTTTTTTTCTCTTTTTTTATTTTGTTTTATTCCCTTTTATGATCCACTTCTCGGCGCGGAATCGATATCGGCCATTTTCGTCCCGTCGATCGGGATCGACGAACGGACGGCCATTGTTCCTGCATTTTCGCGCATATCGATTCCCTTGCACTCGGGATCGATCGATAAATGTCTCGAAATTTCGAAATGACAATTTCGAATCGGTCCTTCCAACTTCGATTTTTGAAGAAATCAAACCGCATCCGATACGAAAGGATGCATATCCACGCGCTCAGGGTCTCGTGGAAGCGGGCAATCCCGCCAAATGCGATGCAATTGCTCGATGCATCGCGTATTTTCTCGCGCAGCCGGAAGAGGAAAGCAATATAACGATATTGTGCGACTTATCGGCTATTACCACGTGCTTCGGTGCATAATGGACACCGATAGCCGTTGAAAATGCGGTTTAGCGATATCTAATCACGAGCTAGTGCATGCCGTATTGTCTCCGTCCCTCTTTGTACGTGTACTCTCTCTCTCTCTCTCTCTCTCTCTCTCTTTTTTTGTTTCGCTCCATTCCTTTAATTCATTTTAACACAAAATTCTGCTCTCATACCGATACATGTACGCTTACCGCCAACTGGACCTTCCACAGTCGGTCCTGTTGCATGAATGTATGTATGTAAGCGTGTATCTGGTACAAACCGGGAAACTATAGGTGCCGTGAAAAGGGTAAGGGTATAACACGTCAGCTTGTAACGGTAGTAGTGGTGTGGTGGTGTGGTGGTGTGGTGGTTGGAAGTAGCCATGGTGGTAGTAGTAAGAGCAGTGGTAGTATTAGTAGTATGGTGTTACTGCACAGTAGCAGATATCGGTTTACATCCAACCAATTATTCCTTCCTGCCAATCCACGATGTTATGCTAATTATTCTCTGTATTCGTCACTCCCTTTTTTTTCATCTATTGTTTTCATCAATTAATTTTTCAGATAAATAACGACAATCCCGATAAGTTCCGACGAAGGTGCCTTTCGAAAATCCCACGGGAAACGTGGGTTTTCGAAAACATTTTCTCATCGCCAGGAATTTAACCCCTTGCACTATTTTCACGAGTCTGACTCGTGATGAAAATTTCAGGCCAAACTTGAACATCATGAGTCAGGCTCGTTGTTTAATTTCATGTCAAACGTGAATATCACGAGTCTGACTCGTGATGAAAATTTCAGGCCAAACTTGAATATCACGAGTCAGACTCGTTGTTTAATTTCATGTTCAAACTTGAATATCACGAGTCGGCTCTTTTCGCGACAATTCGTGTGCATATTGAAATTAATATCTATCCGAATAATAATCACAATAATTTCTAACGAAATCCTCCGAATTTCGAAATCTTTTGACGAATCGAGCCAGAAAACGCTCGAACCCTTTGACAAAATAAACCACGCCCATGGGTCGTCGTCATTGGCTGCGAATGTTCGCCTTAAGCTCGCGTTCGGTAGAAACTCGCCTTTATGCCTTCGATTAACGTCGCATTTAAATTTCGCGCGGAAAATATCCCCCGGAAGGGGGCGTTGCCAATGTCAAGGGACACGAAAGAAAAATGTCAAAAGTTTTAGAAGCGGAGCGCGTAAATATTATAAAACAGATATGAAATAATTTTGAGATAATAAAATTCCAGAGTTTAAGGCAAAAAAAAAGAGAATCGTTAGTCAATCGTAAATCTTATTAGCCTTTGGGTTCGAAACGCTTTTGTAATTTATTAGTCGGCCATACGTACAGCGGATATCTAAATTACACTAATTCTATCCAATCAGCCAATTATCTATAATTTTATATAGCTCGTAATTTTATATACAGATATAACCGCGTTCATACGCCCACATCGAGTATATATATGTATATGGGCTCGTGTTTTTTTTCTTAATAAAAAAGAAAAGAGAGCGAAAAATTTCGAAGATACAAACTGCCCGAATTATCGCTACTATTACTACTCCCGGGGAAAAAATTAGTAGCCCTTAACCGTTCCGAGTGGTGGTTGCAATTATACATTTACTTCGTGGGCACGATCGTTAGACGAATGTGCCCGCAAATGTTATCGGTAAAAAGGAATTTCGTCCACTTATTATCGCTCGAATGGCATTTCCCATAATAATGCGACCAATAATTTTCATTATTTTTCACATTTATAATATTACCCCCGGACTAAGTTTTGGAATATTTCGTAAATTCAGATACATCGGGCTATTATTGTTATTAACATCATTATCGTCGGGATAATATTACACGAGTGATAATAATCAAGGTATAATTTTATTAATTCCGGAAATTCCCTTTCCGCGTATGTTGTACACATATGCGATTTTTTGGGTTTTCATTACATCGAGCGCGACCAACGATTTCACCGTATAACAACCTTTAGAAAAACTACCTCCCGATAACAATCTTTCTGGCTCCCACCTCGAAGCGCATGCGCATACTTCTGCGCATCGAGGTTATAACCTAATTACGCGGAGGCATAATCGAGGGGAAGATTGTTATAAGGAGGTTCGTCGGTCCCGAGGAGATCGTTGTACCGAGGTCCTAGTGAAAACAGTTTTTTATTTCGCGAAAGAAGAATTTCGTGTGAAAATTGGGTTTCCTCGATATATTATTGCATTTTTCAGCGAATTAATTCTATCTGTCTCCGAATGTCAATGTTTTAATAACCTTAATAAATAAATATTGGAGCAACTTATTAAAATTGTTCGTATATATTAAAATTATTATGATCATTATGATGGCGACGCGCATGTGAATTATAATCAAGATATAATTTTATTAATAAATTCTACCGGAGTTCTCCTACCAACACCAATACACCGGCCAACGTATACGTATACACGTACAAGTAGGAATGCAGTCGCACACAGCGTTGCGATATTTATTATATACATATAGAAACCTTCGCCATACTAGTGGTGGTGGGTAGTCGCAGTATAGTAAAATACTGGTACCGGCGTTACTACTACACTAGTGCCCACTATTACTACCACCACTACAGCCGCTGGCTGCGAACGTTGCAGCAAATTACATTATCAGAATGCAATCGAGGCGGAAACGAAATTTTCCTCCCCCTCCTCCGAAAATATATTTATAGTAGAGGAATAATAATTTCATTATTTTCCAGCTGGAAATGCGTCAGTTTCCTAGAAATACGTTTCATTACGTCTATTTTCTATATCATAATGACGAAACTTTCTGCTTTTTTTTGTTTAAATTCCACGTCATTTTGTTCCCGATTCGGGCGAAACTTCGTTACCGCGGATATTTTTATTAATCATTCATTAAAAAAAAAACACACTTTCCTGCAAAATTCTCGAGAACGACCTTTACGATTTCCCTGGAATTCCTATTTTATTTCCCCAACGTTGGCTTTCATAATAACAATGATTATTTTAATAATAATATAATAATAATAATAACAGTAACGGTAACTATAACTAATAACGACGGGTAATAACAATAATCCTTGATTCGCGTTGCACGGTAGCCTTGGACCGCTGCGTACAATAATAATAACGATAAAAGTAATAATAATAATAATAATAACTATTATAATAACAATAATAAGGGGGATGCGCGCGTGTGTGTGCGTATGTGTGTGTATGCATATAAACACACGTAAACACAACACACGAGCGAGTCAAGCTCGCGTGTGGAGTCCGGGACTGGGGATATGCTTTGCTGGTTTAAACATCAGTGACTCCTCTCTCTCTCTCTCTCTCGACCGATAAAACCGAGTTTAAGCTACATTCACAAATGCAGAAACGCAAATTCTTGGAAGATCGTTATCCACGCGAGAAAAGAGGATTATACGAATATATCAGAAACACTCTGCCGATATATTTACATATTAGTAGTAGGTGAAGGAGAGGGTATAGAAAAATATCGAATTGTTACCTTTTTTTTTTCCTTTGTGGGTATTATTTTATTCCATAAAATATACGAGAGCCTTGAAAAAAAAAAATATATATATATGTATATATATTAAGTAGAATGAATTAATTAGAATTATGTAAACTAAATTTCCCATGTGATATATTATTTTTTTTATTTGGAGGAAATATTTTAACACATTAAGGGGTTAGGTTACTCCAGAGGCCGAAAAAATAGGCCTTTTTTGGGAATTTTTTCATTTTTCATGTAAAACTACGAATTTTTCGAAATTTCTTTCGCAATGAATTGGATTTCCATTTTTTGGCAATCTTTTGCAATTCCAAAAAAAATTCCGGATGATCCAAGTTTCTTCCAAAAATTTTTTTGCGGCAATTTTTGAAGATTTTCCATTCAGGCCGCGTGGGGCGTATACGACTCACACCTTAAAGATTCAAAAAAAGTTGTGGCCTGAACGGAAAGTGCAACCAGGGTCGTACACGACCCACACGGCACGGAAAGTGTCAAATGAATTATCAAATTATTTTTATGTGTATCAAATTATTTACGTAATATATGTGACCAAAAAATTGGATCGCTAGAAATTTCGAATTTTATAGGTTCGCTACGAAAAAAAAAAAAATTTGCGAAGAATCGCTTTACACTCACATACATATACATTAAGGACACACATTTCGCGGCGATATTAATACACATACATAAAACGTTTATTAAATTTCCCAGGCTTCCCTGGGATATTTTGCCGCGTCTCGAAACGAGAGAGGCGCGAGATGACCAAATAATTTCCGCGTAACGTTTGATTACCGAAAACGATAATAACAATAATAATATTATCGCTTATAATGATAATAATAATGGCAATAACAATAACAATAGTGATAGCAATAACAGTGGTAATAATAATAATAGTGATAATAATAATAGTAATAACTAGGTAAAATGTTATTATACGTAATAATTTTACAAGAGTACAATCGTTAAGAAAGGACGCCCGCGGTAACTGCTTCCATAATCGTTATCGTTACGGCTTACGTCTGCGCGTCTCGTATATATGCCTTTCTTTTTTTTTTTCTTTCAGTTCCATAGTTTTCTTTTATGTTTAATATCATCTTCTCTCAATTTTTTCCCTTCTTTTCTTATGCCACCCCCTCACTCCCCCACTTTCTACTTCGTTCCCTATTATTAGATTTCCTTCTTTCTTGGTCTCTTCTCTCTCTTTTCTCTGTTTTTTTTTTCTTAATCAACATTTCTTGATTAAACAACTGGAAAAATGGCACCGTTGTACGTTCGCCCTTGCTTCGTCGTCTCTTTTATCGAACTACGATTGCCATTTCTTTCATCGATACCCAATTTTTTTCTATACACCAAAATTATGCTTCCAAAAATCCACAAAAAATTCCATTTTTACTTGAATTTTTTTTAAAGGTAATTTAATATTCACGCGAATGCATAATTTTTTGGGTCGAATAAAGTA
Organism: Gasteruption jaculator; assembly: GCA_949825005.1. Taxonomy (NCBI): domain Eukaryota; kingdom Metazoa; phylum Arthropoda; class Insecta; order Hymenoptera; family Gasteruptiidae; genus Gasteruption; species Gasteruption jaculator. Next base: position 21,310,488 of record OX463763.1, on the reverse strand, counting down.
AAAATAAAAATAAAGAATTTTCCCCATTTTCAAGTGTAATTTCCAAACACGCTTTTCCAACTTTACAATATCCAACATACACACACATGCAAACAGACACACGCACGCGCACACACACACACACACACACACACACACATCTCTAAGGGTATTACTTATTGTTAGCACTCGAAGGGAGCATTAGTTTCAACGATTATTAGAGTTAGCTTCAAGCGAATGAGTTTCGTAAATGCTCGTGGAAAAGTCCAGGCGTATACTTGTATATATTTATATTATTAACCGTAAAGGAAGAAAAAGTCCGGTACATAAGGAAAAAGGGGACATTTTGATACGACGAAAAGGCTCCCTGATAAAAAAAAAGAAAAAAAAACGCGGTAAAAGCATTCGTTTAGTCGCGTCGGGATATTACATGCAATTTTTCATACATTTTTCATTCGCGTTTGGCAGCGAAACCCCGGCAAAAAAATTTTTACGTTTTTTTTTTTTGAAAACATTTTTTCGGTTCTTTCGTTTGGCGCCGGTACGAGTCTTTGTATACGACACCAACGTGGTGCCACCGGCGCTTGCCCGATATTTTTCAGCATGGCACCAACGCGGTACCACCGACGCTTGTCCGATAGTTTTCAGCCTGGCACCAACGTGGTGCCACCGGCGCTTGCCCGATAGTTTTCAGCCTGGCACCAACGCGGTGCCACCGGACGGCATCGAATGTTTCTTTAATTAACAAATTAAGAAAAAAAAAATTGTTTAAAAAAATTGTCTCGACGCTCGACGTCTCGTTACGAGTAGGTACCGAGTACAGGGAAAAAAAGTAGCGGGTGGGTGCCGGGTGGTGTACCGGCCGAAAAACACAGTTTCCTCGGCAGAGTTGGCAGACTTCACCCCCTTCATGCCTCTACCTTATTATTTTTTATCACAATATTTGCTTTTCCCACATTCTGTTTTATGTTAATGGTTCCTCTCGTCTTCTCTCTCACACATAGTTTTTTTTTTTTTTTTCATTTGGCTCTCTCCTTCTCTTATGATCTTCAACCCTCGCTTCGTATGCATAGCCTTGGGGAACTTTTAGCATTTTGTCTCGAATTTAAAAAGTTTTTCTACTATCTTCCTCTTTCTTTCTTTCGCTCTATCATTTATATACATATACATATATATATATATAATAATTTTTCTCCCTTTTAGTATTTTTTTGTTGTATATTTTATCCCCTTCTCCCTCGCACACTCATTCTTCACGATACTCGCACTTGAACCTTTTAAAGGAAAGATGAAAAATTGTCCCTCCGTAGCTTATTCTTTTCATAACGAATAATATAAATTCATCGTACAATTTGCATTTCATTTGGCAAAAAAAAATAAGATGAGCTTATATATATATATATATATATATATATATATAGAAATGGTTCCTGCGAATAAAAGGGTACCTTCGTATTGAAATACCGGAGTTTTAGAAAACTTTTATTTCCCTGACGCCGTAAAAAATTACGAGTCGTTCGAAAAACGCCAATTTTATTCTTCCTTCTTTTATTTCCTTGTTTTTTTTTTTTTTGGAAAGGACAATCGTTGAATCGGAACAATTGGAATTGTAATATTGGATAATTGAAATTCGAGTAATTAGAGAATTTTAGGCGCGCGATTAATTCCCCGCGAAAGAAAATTATCGCTAATTTTGGAATTTTCGAAAAGAATTATTTTTGTCTTATATTTGAAATAATAAAAGAAAATTTTTCCTCGAAGTAACCCGAGAGCTTTTCGATATCGCGAGAAAATGAGATTTACCGTGAAAGAAAGAAAAAAAATATATAAAAGGAGACAAAACACGAATTAACGACGGCACGTACATTTAACTAATAAATATTCCTTTAATTAAAAACTTAATATCTAAAAAAAACCCTCGCTCGCGCCTTTTATATACGTTGAACCTATTTTAAAAGATAATAAATTGAATTGTGAACAAAAGGGAGGATATAAAATGTAATATTAAAAATTAGAGAGAAAGGAGAGAGGAAGATGGAAAAAGTGACTGTCGCGGATGGGGAAGAAAGAGGGAAGGAAAAAGGCGCGCGCGGCTGGATATAGTCGCTCTTTTCAGTATTAATCTATGAATAAAATGAGAGGAAGAGGGAGAGAGACGACGAGAGACAAAGAAACGAAAAAATAAGGTCCCGCGATTAATAAAAAAAAAAGGAAAAAAAAGCCGTGGAATAGACACCGGATGCATCGAGTACCTATTTTTGTTGCTCGTGATTTTTTCAGGCAAAATCAATCACGCGGAGGGAATTATTATTTACATTATATCGGACGGACCAATTCGGAATAAACAAAACGCGGTTATAAAAACGCTCGGTATCTACATATTTGATTTAACTTCTTTTTTTTTTTTCGATAATTGTAACACAATTAAGAATCCCATTTTATTGGAACTTGTAACCAAAAATGGCGCAAAAGTCAACAGAAGCGTGCACTCATTGTGTGCATTTATTACAACCGCCACACACACACGCACACACACACTCGTGTCTATATTATATATATATATATATACTCACAATATATGTACAGACGTATTGTGAGATATACCAACAACGCACACGCATTGGGAGTATCTCCGATATTTATGGGCAATATTTCCGATTCAGCTGCTGCTATCGAGGCCCTTACCAGTTCAACATGTCCGCAATAAAAAACTGGATAAAATTATATCCACATCTCGCCCTCGCCCTCGCCCCCGCCCTCGCCCTCGTCCTCGCCCTCCTGTTGAAACTCGTCAAAAGTTATGGCAGCAGAAATTCACCACCGACTATATCTATACCATCTCTGCATCCCTCTCGCTATCTTTCTCTTTCTCTTTCTTTCTCTCTCTCCTCACCACCCTTCGACCCTCTTTCCCTCTTTTTTTTGCCACTCGTACGCCCTGCATTCGATCAGGAGGAAATGGGTAGCTTAAATTTGGAAATACCCGATAGACCATCCGACGTTTTTGCGATTCTTTTTTTTTTCTCGCTGCTTTATATCATATTAAAATATTATTTTTACACGAGAGATCACGGTGGATCGCACGAAACGAGGTTTTTGGTAACCCTTCGCCTTTTGTAACGAATGTAATTGCTACTGTCAAAATTTCAAACCGATCCATGCGATAGTTTCCGATTGATCCGTCCTCCCAGTTCGAAAAACATAGTTTCCAGATAATCGCGTTTCTTTTTAACCTTTAGAGCGTCGGGGTTTTGAAAAATTTGCAAATTGCATTTTTCTATAGAAATGTGGTCTAAGGTCCCTAAGTTAGGACCAAACTAAGTTAAGATGTTGGCGAGTCAGTCTCCTTACGCCTAGAGGCGTATCCCGGCGCTCTAAAGGTTAAAATACTTTGGTATTTGAAAATTTGATTTTACCTTGAATCTGCGATTCCTGCACCATACATGGGACCAATTGTACATTGTTTTTGTGACACCAAAGTATATTTTAAGCAACAACAAAAAAAATACGATTTTTTTCAAAATCCCAGAGTGGTGTTACCCCTTAAATAAAAAACGTTCGTCGAAAAATTCATAAATTTCCGTGCGAACAGAAGCATACGACAAAACGGAATAAGATTGTTATTTATATTAAAGTTGGCAGCGACGGGAAAGAAAGGAGTTTTCAAATCGATGAAATATCATCGAGATTGTTATTATTGTTATGATTTTTTTCCTACTTGTTTTTCTTCGGTTATGGAAAAACTTGCAGATAATATACTGTTAGAATTTCCAAACTCAACATATAGAGAGAAAGAGAGAGAGACAGAGATGCAGGCCTTTCGTATACACGCTTCTCTCTTGCACGAGCTTTCGAAAGTTTCGTAATACATTACATGCTTTTCTCCGTAACTTTAACGGGCAAAGCCAGAACTCCGGACAAATTGGAATTTTTACGTTTGAAACTTATACGATCGTTACAAATCCCCTTTTCTGCCTTCCTTTCCCTCTTCTCCCTCTCTCTTTTTCTATATTTCTCTATATTTTTTTTTTGTAACTCGACGCCGTAGCCTTTCCGGGATTTATTATTATTTTTACAACCTTCAATTTAAATGCTACGAGCACCTGCGGCTTTTTATCTGATTCTCATTGCCACGATGCCCGAATTCCTTCTTTCCGGTGCAACGACAAATTTTTGGAATTTACAAAAAAATATCAAAATCGAAAAAATCGAGATTTTTCTTCTTTGAGCGAAGCAAAAAAAATTTCAATTCCACCGCGACCACGATTCAAAGAAAATTTCTTAAAATTGAAATAAAAAATTGCGACCAACCCCCAGCCCTTACCTTTTCGAAGACCTTCCTTTACACCCCCCCCCCCCCCCCGCCCGTCCAAGTTTCAATTAACAACCCTCTTTTATTTTTTATTTTTCTTTCTTTTTTTCGTAAATTTCTGAATTTACAATTTCCACCCTTTCTTTCCGCCGGTACTTCGTTCCAACCCCTCTCCGCTACCCTCGAGCACCCGATAAGGTATTATTCCGGCGACTAACAATCCCAGGAACGCAAAACCCCGGGGTGGTCGAGACGAGAGAAAACGGAACGGCATGTAAACGTCCCGGTACAGGAACAAGTTCATACATGGAAATCTAATAAAAGCGTACGGTGGAAAACGTATGAAAAATCTATCCGCGCGATCGCGGCCCGCAGGAAACGGGAAATTAATGTAAGAATACGGGAGAAAGAAACCGATACGTGCATGTTAGTCGGACATTAATTCACATCAGCATTAAGCGAGCAAGGAACGTACATACGTTTGAGTAATGTCACGCTGATATTTACTGGGTTGCGGGAAAGAAAGGAGAGAGAGAGAGAGAGAGAAAGAGAAGGAAGAAGAAAAAAAAGAGAGGAAGCGAGTTTGATAATAGCGAGGAAGGAGGAGATGCCATAAATATTCATAAATAAGATATTTGCAAAGCTTTCCTTGCGACACGAGATCTCGTCCAGGAGAGGAAAAAAAGGCGGGATATTTGCATGGGAATTTCATTCGTTTATCTGCCTCTGGCCAACTCGTGCACTACTCGAACGGTTATGATTGAGACACAGCGAGGGAAGGAAAAAGGAAAGGTCTCAATGGGACGAAGGCAAGGAAAGGAAAGGAAAAAACAGGTGGCACGGCACGTGCCGTAGTTTTTAAGCAGTTATCGAACCGTGCATTCGACCGATAAGATAAGAAGAAAGAGAGAGAAGAGGCATGGACTGAAGCGTTATTCCGCTTGTTCTTCTTGGTCTGCCGCCACTACCGGTAGCAAAGACGTCGAAAAGGAAGAGGAAAAAAAAGCGACAGAAGATGATTTCTCGAGGTTCGATGGATGATATTTAAGCGAATTCCCCATTTTTCAAATTTTTATCGGTAGAGGAAAAAAAAAGAAACAGAAGGAGGAAGGAAGGAAGGAAAAAGGTGGGGAGGGAGGAAGGGGTGGTAGCATGCACTTCCCTTTTTCTTGTAAACATATATTTGTATAGATACGAGAGAAAAGATTGCTTTGTAATGCTAACGACGTGTGTGTCATCTCTCCAAAGTAAATATGCAACACGCTACGCTTGGGAATTTAATTGCATTTTCGTATTCTCTCGTGGGAGAGTGAGGAGAGGGGAGGGGTGGGGAGGGGAGGGAATCGGAGATGAAGGATGGGGATGACAATCGTGTAAAAGAGAGGGAGGGAGGGAGGGGAGGAAAGGGTTTTTAGGGAATTGCAGAGGGTGGAAAGGAAATTGAGGGGGAGGGGGAGGGGAAGAGATGTATGCATATGTGAATTGATGATTATCCGAAAGGCGAATCATAAAGTCAAAAATCGGCTCGTGCGGGTTTAACGATGCGTGTTATTAAATATACAACAAGTGTGGAAGCTCTAGTTTCTTTTTTCTTGCTTTTTGGGGGGTTGTTATCTCGCTGATTCCGAGGGAGGACGTCGTCGTCGTCATTAAATTCCCTCCTCTTTGTTACCTCATGTTTGCATGATTGTGACTCAATTCTTGATTGATAATGAACGAAGCTTTTAGCATCTCTCTCGGGGGAATTTTCTTACGATATGCTGCAGTTTTTCGATGCGACCTTATGCGATTGTCGTAGAAATTTCAAATGGAACAAAAAAATGATTTTTTTCTTTACTATCATACTTGAATTATGGGTTCCAGGGGTGACACCACTCTAGAGGTCCGAAAAAAGGCCAAACTTTGAGAATTAATTCGAAAAGTACGGAAAAAGGAATCGACATTTTTTTCAGACAATTAATCAAACGTGTATTCGAGTGTAAAAAAAAATTTTGTATTGACATTTTGTTGCAAAATGGTGGCGCCACGGTCGGTTTTCGAAATCGCATTTTTTTAAGGGCCTGCAAGGGAAGACGGATTTCTTCGAAAGTTGAAGACCAGGAACAAAAAACCACAAAATTTCTTAATCTATGTGACCTTGCGTAAGGATTTTTTTTCAATTGATTTTTGAAAAAATGGCACACTTATGAAAAAAAATTAGCAGTAAATTGTTTATAAAAAAAATGCACAACGAATCAAAAAACGGCTACGTACTTTTGTAACAAATGTAATTGTCAAGCTACTGTCAAAATTTCAAACCGATCCATGCAATGGTTTCCGATTAATCCGTCCGGGTTGGGTAATTTTTTTTTTCATTTAAAAAAGAATATTTAATTTGCGAAAGCTGGAATTATTTCGAAAATAAATAATGTAACCTCAAAAACATATGTGACACTAAAGTATATTTTAAGAAAAAAAAAATTCAATTTTTTCAAAATCCTAGAGTGGTGTTACCCCTTAAGGTCAAAAAATTATGTTATATTTTTTACCGAGGATTAACGCCAAATGGACGAGAATTAATACTGACTTTTTTTTTTACTTTTTCTATTACGACTAAATTATTATGAATAAATTGCATTTATTGTTGCGACATAAGACACTTGCAGCAGGCGCTGGTTAGCGATGGTACAAAAATACCGAGCGAATGGTGCGTCGCATTAGCGGCGCCGTAGGAATTAACCTGACGCCGACGATATTTTACCGTGTTAATTATAAAATTCTTCATTAAAAGCCATATAGAAAAAAAAAATAAAAAAGAAAGTGACTCCCACACGAACAAAGGCGTCACATACACGTGTACTCGGAATAATACGAGTTAGCAGTACTCACTGTACGCTGCAACTGCAGGATGGGATTGTAACGTGACAAAAGGCCAAGTGGCTTCTTTCACCGGAGAAAAGTGTGAAAATGAAACGAAACAAAACAAAACTGCAATTCTAAACAAAAAAGGACATAAAAGACAGAGACGGAGAGAGAAAAGTGAAAAAGTGAAAGAATTGAAGGTGTACTTTGCCATTATTTCAAATGTTGATCCTCCAACTACTGTACTTTTCATCTTTATATATATATATATGTATATAGATATATATATAATGCGCACACCTATATATTTTTTTCGGTGCTTTATGGAAAAATCGTAGATAAAAATATAGATATAACAAAAAAGGAGCGGAGTTACCCCTCTGTGACAAACTGTTGAATACTTGTGCAACAAAAAAAAATGGTAACAAAAGGTAAAAGAAAGAACGAACTGTATAGAAAACGAAGAAGAGGTAGAAAAATAAAAAAAGAAGAAAAGAGGGATGAAAATGCCGACGATGTATAAAAATGAAAAGTATATATTGACACGAAACGTGTCTGAAATGTAAATCGCAAAAGTCGCGTATACATATAGAAAAAAACATTTTTCCATTTTTCCTTTCTTTTAAATATATCTTTTGCTATTTTTTTTAGGTGTTACTATTATTCTATATACACATGCACGCGCACGCATACTTTTTTACGTAATTGAAGTGCTCACCGAGAGCTCTTCCTTTACTATTTTCAGCCGAAGTCGCGCTCGGATATTCTTTCAGACCATTAGCGGAAGAAGCTTCTGGAATAAAACGCGAAGAAAGTGAAAGACCTTTTGACAACAACAAAAAAATATGAAACACACACATTTCTATATTGCAAAGAAAAAAAAAACCTTCAATCGTCTTCCACCAAATCTGGTTTAAGAAAAGTAGGTCCTCGTTATAACAATCCCTCTGCGAAATTACCTCCCGATAACAGTCTTTCCAGCCCCCACCTCCAAAGTTTGTCGACCAATCGCGTTGAACCTAGAAGACGCGTCGATTGAAACTCACTTCCCCTCCCACTCCCGCGCATTACGTTTGCAACCTACTCGCGCATAGCCACGCAGAGTGGGGGTCGAGGAGAAGATCGTTATAACGAGGTCATTTGCAAAGAACCTCCCCATTGATGAGTAAGAGAATTAATTGAGCCTTTTATAGAATCTCGACGTAGTTGCATCGAGTAAATTTCTGCGCCCACATCCGTTCGTGTTGTGTATGTGTGTGTGCAATGCTTGCCACACGTACATATACTCGATCCCCGTGTGCGCTAATCAAACTTCCTCCTCTTCTAATAATAACATTAATAATAATATTGAAATGATATTCGTCTCAATGAAGTCTAAAATAGGAACGGGGACGTCGATTGCCTTCCATCTGTGGAGTATACGTATCGGGTTTCATTCCATACCGAAATAGTTTTGCGCCGAAAATATATATATATTATTAATAATTACTTTTCTCCTTACTCCCTGTACCGCATCTTCTCCTTTCCCCTTCTCTCTCTCTCTCTTTCTCTCTTTCGCCACATCTCTTTTCATAGTAGAAACGTTTGCTTTTCATTTCAATCTAATCTTGAAGAGGATAAGCTCTTTCGCGAGCTTGGAAGGCTGCTTTATTAATATTTTAATATAAATGCAAATCGTATTAGATCAAGATTACCAGTACCTTCGAGTACCTTCCTTAAAAGTATCTTTAAAGTCTTTTAGATATATACATATATATATAATATCATAGGGTAACTTCGGCTCATTTTTCAATCTCATTTTATTCATTACGTTATTATTATTATTATTATTATTATTACCATTATCATTATTATTATTTAATAATAATAATAATAATACTTAATAATGATAATAATGATGATGATGATGATACTAATAATAATTTATTATCATCCTTATTATTATTATTATTATTATTATCATTATCATTATCATCATCATCATCATCATCATCATTATCATTATTATCATTATTATTATTATTATTATTATTATTATTATTATTATTATTATTATTATAGTATCATGTATATTTTTTCCAATCCTACGATTGTCATTATAATTATTATTGTCCGAAAAATATGCGAAAAATTTTCTTAAAACCAATCGACTCCAATAACGAAAATAATATTTTTCCTGTTAATTAATAAAAAAAAAGAAATAAAATTTAAAAAAACCTGTTACGTATCAATTCGAAACCGATTCGTCATCGAATATCACTATTGCTCGTTCCGCCTCTTCCCGTCTCTCTTGTTTTTTTCTTTTTTTAATATCGCTGATTTGAATAAGACTTTAGTCGTTTAGATTATAAAGCAATATACCGATTTGTATTGTAATTGAAGTTCTTGTAGAAATAACGAACGTGCGTAATAATATGTACATCAATTTTTATTTATGGCAAAGGTGATAAAGCCTATTGGCGTTATTCTGCAGTATCGCATACTCGAGTATCCCCATACATACACACATACATACACGGGTAATGAAAAATGTCATGTAAAAAGAAGGAAAAAAAGGTTAAACAAAAAAAAGTTTATTACCGCCTGATATTATTTAAATACATTATATCGCGGCAGCAGAAATACCGAGAAACGATTAGCGACGGCAATTTCCGTGCTTGTTCCAAAACAGGAGTGGGGGGGAGGGGGTATCAAAAGGGAGTCAAGTTGTCGTGTATTTAATGATTTCGAATAATGCAATTAAGATGATTAAATCGAATGACGCCGATATTTTCTTTTCTTCCGTGTCTTCTCGATTCTCTAGAATTTTATCCGGAAGATTCTCGATCCGCTGAATTTTTATCCGTCTCACCTATAAGGCGTCTTCCTTCTGTAATTTCCCTCTCCCGATAATGACAAAAACGAGGTTCATTTTTTTTTTCGCTTGGATTTTGTCGCTTGAATTTTGGGTTCCAGTGAATACCCGCAAAGCAGAGTAAAACAAAAAATTTTTACGATAATGATAATGCCAATGACAATGACAATGACAATGACAATGACAATGACAATGACAATCATAATGACAATGAAAATCATAATAACAATGACAAAGACAATCATAATAACAATGACAATGACAATGACAATGACAATGACAATCATAATGACAATGACAATGACAATTATAATAACAATGACAATGACAATGACAATGATAATGATAATAACTACACCGGAATTTACTTGAAATTGAATAACGAAAAAATTCAAAATAAACATAGTATCGCGATAATTATTCTATAAAAGATAATATCGCGGTGATTGTTATTCCTATTGTTGTCTCAAACGAAATATAGTGATTAAAAAGGAGTAGAATATGAGAGCAGAGACGAGCACAGACGACGGAGGAGCGAGAACGGGAGACGATGGGAAATGAAATTTAGATTAAAGCAACGATATATCATAATAATACAGTGTATAAACTTTGTGATGCTAAGTACGCGAACGTACCATCACCGGATGGCCCGTGATTAATTAGTGGGAAATAGGAGCGGACATAGATTGATATATCGGACGGGCGGTTCTTGCCTTTCCTCGTCGATTTACGATCGCGTCAATGAGTTATGACAATAAATACTGGCAGCCGGACAATCCCGTCGCCTTTCCATTGTCTTACCCGGCGCTATCTTTTGCCCCCAAATCGTTATTTTACATCGTTCCCACGCGAGTCCGCCGATTTCCCGATGCGTCCCATCTTTTTTTCTTTTGTGGACAATTTATTTTTGGTGTTTTGGACCGTCTCGAATATTTTTGTATCGGTAAGAAACTTTGCGACGTTGGGGGCAAAATTTTGCGTATTTTGGAAAATCGGCGAGACGACGCGTGAAATAAGCGTAGAAACTATGGCGGTAATTTGGGACCCGGATCGATCGCCGCTAATCCCATAAAGCGCATCGAATGAATTATTTGGCTGGGAAAAAAAAGGTCAAATATTTATTTTAAATGTTAGAATGATGATCACCGATGAAAATGAGCTAATGAATGTAGGGTAGTACTAATTACTCTCATCTATTTATATTAATTATCGACGATTAGCAATACCAATTAATCGTATTATCGTTGAAGCCCCAACGTTTCGCTACGAGAGCCTTGTATATAGCATAACCATCGTTTACATATATAGTAGACATGCCTATAACTAAATGAGAGACCGAGAGAGAAACACTATTTTATATATACATATATATATACATATATATATTCACATATAGGTATATGTAGAAATGGTGGTTTGAGCTTGGCCAGTTTAGTTGTGGCTGTTGAAACGAAATCCATGATGGTATGATATCTCGCATCTCTTTCTCCGTTTCCCTTTAAATATATATATATATATATGTATATATATATATATATATATATATATATATATATATATATATATATATATATATATATATATATATATTTCTCTCCCTCCCTCACCCTCCCATCCCTCCTCTCGTGCTTCGACTCGTGAGTAATTTACTGTTATTGGTCGAATTATGCCACGGTTCAATGCATATTTATGTGGTTCATTATAATTTATGATAAAACACTACCGAGAATGATGATCGTGTTGCCATTGAAAACAACCCTATCTTACGCATGACGATCGTCACGGTGGGATTCGAGAAAAATTAAAAAAAAAGAAATGAAAGAAAATCGTCTCCAAATTCGAGCCATTTCTCGTTCCCAAAACCAGATTTCTGGGATTTTCCTAGGGTTTTGCTATTTGTGCAAGGGTACCACAGGATTTACTAATTAACCGAATTTAATTACCAAGTCTTGCCGGTTTCGTCTAAATTAATTCTTCCATTTCTGTCACATTAATTTTTTGTTTTATAACTAACACTTTACTGGCCGCACGTCTACGCGGTCAAACGTCGTCAGGGGCCGGTAGTATTTCTGAAGAATTAATTTTTAAAAAACTTTACGTAAAATCACGAAATACTTCAACGTGTGCGAATAAACACTTAAAACAAAAAAAAACAACAACATCAAGAACAATAGATTTAATACAACAAATTCGACTTTTGCGTCCATTAGGAATCATCACCCAGAAAGTGTGGTACCGGCCAATAACTTTCGGCGGTAGCATCGCACACATGTTGTGCGATCGGCCAGTATAAAGCGTTAATATAAACTTTCGAGTCGCGTTGGAAGTGCGTTGAAAATTCGTTCGGCAAAATCTTGTATAATTCGTACCAAAATCTTGAACGAAAAATCACGAACCCTTCCCGACTTTGATTCCGGACCGGTACCGGACCGGTCCAGTCGAATCAGGGGTTGGCAGGAGGAGGCGGCAAAATCCGCCTTGATGCCGCAAAACGGTGATTCTATCGTAACGATGGAATTACGAATTGTGAAAAGTTGCTTCGTTTTTTTCCGCCATCGGGGGAAATGAGACTCATTAATTCCACTCGACGTAATCGATTTGGTGAGGTTGCGAAAGATACAAAGCGAAAAATAGGGAAGGTAATAAGAGAGAGAAAGAGAGAGAGAAATGAACGCGTGGGCGTACGTATGCACGGAGAAAGATACGTTAGCCCGCGTGTGTGCGAGTGCAACGTGCATGCACGTATACAAGCGATCGGGGAAGAAAGAGAAGGAGAGAGAATTATATAGTAACAGCAGTGTTGGTCGTTACTGATATCAAACATTGCCCATTTACACAACTCAGCGATGCGCGATGCTATTCATAGTCAAAAATATCATAAAAAAAAAAGGAAAAAAGGAGCCGGCAGAAAGGTCGTCCATTATGTATAGATTCTATGCATAAACATTTCGAATAAACTGCGTACTTGTATTACTACGGAATATAAATTAACAAAAAAGGAAGTCGGGGAAGGGAGGAGGAGGAGGAGGAGGGGGAGGCTAATAATTATACGGAGTTAAATGCGAGAGAAAGGGAGGAGAGGAGTAGCAGCTAAGAAGCAGAAAAGCGTATTTCCACCCTCAATGCGAGCATTCGATTCGACTTTATCCTTCCTCCCGCGATTTTATCACCGGCGCTGCATCTTGCATCTTTTTCTTCCACGTCTCCGCAGCGGCGGTGGCTGACATGCTCATAAGTTCATGCGTTTTTACGTACGGATAAGTACCTCCGATGCATTTGTCTCCCCGTGCGTGGATGGAAACTCTTTTTTTCTTTATTTTTCAAGATCCTAAGTAAAAAAATGACAGACTACCGCGGAAACCGTAAAAAAATGCAATTTTACTAATTTTACTTGCACTTTTAATTTAATCATTTTTTTACAATCATCGGTTTTGGGCAAAAATGCTAACCTTTTTTTTTGAAGATCCTCGGCAGGGCCAATGCAACGACGAAAATAATAGAAAAAATCAACAGCAAAAACAATAACAAAAATATAATAACAATAGTTTTCCTCGGCGATACAACATTTTCTCCAATTCGGGGCATAGTTTACCCCAGTTTGCTTCCACAGTCTTGTCGATTCATCAAAAATAACCCTAGCCTCATCGTTGCGCGATAGACGCGAGCGCTTTTTTTTCACCCCCTCGGGGTATAATCGGAAAAATATAGAAATCCACTTTTTCTAAAAAAAAGAACGAAGTCATCGGAACGACATTTCCTGAGGAAGCGAAGCCATGCTTTAATTTGCAGCAAATTTATTTCTCCCACCTGTCGTTTCTCTCCTCTCTTTTGACTCGTTCTCTTCCCTTTTTCGGCGCTTTTGGTTTCCTCCGAACCTCGACGCCATCGTACTCTTTGGCGCCCCTTCGACGTCGACTAATTGACGCAGGGTGGAAAATCCAAGATGGCCGACCTATTACACTTTCAATCTAACACTCATCTTTCATTCCACCCACACCCCCTGTTTCCCCTATTTATTATGTATCTTTTTCCTTAACCGCGTTTGCCTTTATCGTTTCTCGCGAATTTCCGTCTTTCGATCCCAAACCCCCCATGAAATCTCATTTTTTCCTCGAAATTTTCGCTCGATTTCTTCCCATAATAAAAAAATGAAATATTAATTGCAATTAATTCGTCAATTTCGAATTTTCTAGAATTCTCCGTTGGTTGAATTTCCCCATAAAAAAAATTTTCCTAAAAAATGAAATATTAATTGCAACTAATTCGTCAATTTCGAATTTTCTAGAATTCGCCCTTGGTAGAATTTTCCCATAAAAAAAAAATTTTCCTCGAGATTTTCATTTTCACGCGATTTCCTCGCCACCACCTTGGCCTTCGTGGAAGAATGGAAACAAAAAAATGAAATATTGATTCCGTGACACATTATTTATTGATTCCCCGAAACTGTGCAAATAATTCATCCATTTCGAAATTTCTCGAATTCGCCGTCGATTGAATATCGACCCGAGTGTCAGTTACCCGAAATACGCGTCTATAGAAAGTGCATTTATTTGTATCCGTAAAGTAAAAATGGACCGGATGTAGGTAGGTATCGATACTCGATCGAATTATTCGATTTTTACCCCTTTTCTAAATTATTAAGGGAACATCTCGGTAGCGCGAGAGCATAAAGTAACTCGGAATACAAGTACGTAGATGCATAACGGAAAGCGGTATATGCGATACGTGTGCACTCGTGTACGTACACGTACGTACGTAGTCGACGGAACGTTGGAAAGGAAGCAAACGTGTAAGAAACGACAAGACTGCAGCCTACAAAAGTATAACATGAATTATTAAACATAGAATAGACGTCAGTAGTATCTATAATAAGATTTCTTTTAGAAGTCTCTCTTTTCTCTCGTCGAAAAAAGCAGTACAGTAAGTTTTCCCCTTTCCTTTTCACTATCTTCCGTCTCTTTTCCTTTTTCCCAACGCTGTCTATGTACTTCCAGCGAGTGACATTCCCTTTTTTTTTCCAATTATTTCCCTTTGCGTTGCATTTTTTTTGCATCTACTGTTTTTCTTTTCTTTTTTTAGATAAATTTCTTTCAAGTCGTGGCCCAATTTTGAAAAAAAAAGCAAAACGGCAAAACCCTAGCGAAAGTCAATTTTCGAATTCACCCATTTACCCCTGGACTGCCACGTAAAATGTACGTGACTCCCTATTCACGCCGCGTGGGTCGCAATGGTATACGCTATCGCGTTTGTCATAACCAGCGCGGCCTGTACGGGAAAACCTTTGCCTTTTCGAGAAAAGTGCAAATTTGCTGTGAATTAGTAGAAATTTGCACTTTTCGAAAAAGCCCAAAAACCTTCATCTTGCCGCGAAACGACGTCGGGAGGATCGCGTGGGTGTACATGCAACCCCTCTAAACATTTCATCCCCTATCGCGAGAGCATCGCAAGCTGCAATTTTTCGGCTAGGAAAAGTCGAAGGGGATGAAAAAGCTGTCTTCGATTTGACAATTTCTCGCCAATGACGAGACAGACGGGAGACGAGAAATTACTGTGAAATGGAACTCGTGTATACCTATATAGGCCGAGTGACGTCTAAAACGTCCCCCTCCGGCATTGACTTATTTCCTATTTACTGGAAGCAACCCTCTTCTTCGTCTCAAAACGCGCAGCCACCTTACTTGCCATTGCCACCCTTCCTTCGCGACGATTTTTTTTTTGTTGCCCTTAACCTTCCACCGGAAGGCTTATCGGACAAAATGGCGGTTTCAAAATGGCTCCCGGACGATAAATATGCAAATTCTATCGCCGATTTTTCCGTAATTTCGAAACCCCCGCGAACCAATTTTCCAAGCCCTCGAGTGGTGACGTGACGGGGGTAGTTGGCCTGGATTTTAAGTCGAAATGTCCAAAATTTCGGGTTAATTTGAATCCCGGTTATTAATTAAATAGACCTCTCGTGGAAAGAAAGGGATGAAAAAAGGGGGGAGGGGAGGGAGAGGGATGAAATCGGTACGAAGTTCCCACGGTTGATGACGTAGGCCGACTTCCGGCGTATGGAGTTCACCTACGCGCGTTGTATGGGAAAAGGGGGTTGAAAGTAATTTCGATTTCTCGCGACAACTTCGATTCGGTGATGATAATTACCGAGTAATTAACAATCCAGTTTCAATTCACCTGTCGCGGAAAATAGCAAATTCGTAATATCCTACAATATTACAAACCGGGACGAAGGGTAGGCACAGAGGGAGGCAGAAAGGGAGGGAGGGAATGAGGGAAGGAGTAGAAGAGAGAGAGAGAGCGGGGAGAGAAATTTGCGATTGCCAAAAGGGGGTGTTTTTGCCTTTGCGGGAATTTCGAAATTGTAATTCTCGAAATTTGTGAATTTTTCGTTTATTTTTTTTCATGCCTGCCAATAAAACTGAAAAAGGGGAGGGGAGGGGGGGAACTCACCCATTTGTAATAATTTTTACGGTAATATTTTTGCAATAATAATCGTCCACACCCTATTTTTTGAATTTAAAGAAAAAAAATTGCTCGGGTACCGCAAAAGTTCCATTTTTTTAAAAACAAATTTTTAATATCGATTATAATAATATTTATTATAATTTTTTTAATGCAATTTACAACAAATACAATTTTCTCGCGTACCATGAAAAAAAAAGTCTCGCTGTGACGTGTAATAAAAAATACTTGCAACAATCTACTTTCTAAGCTACAAAATTTCTCCGGGGCATTAGAAAAATTATTATACCATTTACCTTCCTTCCCTTTTTTTTTTACCCCCTCGACGCGGCAAAAACATTTCCTCTTCCCCTCATCCCTTGGCAAAATTCACACCGGGTACTTTCGATCCGCATTTTCAAATTTCCTATTTGTAAATAAGCAATCAACGAGGACCAAAACGACGAGGAACGAATGAAACGAGAACAGAGGTGAGACAATTAATCATATCAATTAATGGACAATTCAATCTTTCTCTTTCTCTCTCTCTCTCCTTCTCTTATACGGTCCTACGTCCGTCGACACACCGTCCCGTCCCCGTGCACCACCTACGTAGGCGCGGAGGGTAACACACGTGTAACACAGAAGAAGAATATTGAAAGCTCGCTTTTGCATCACCGTTATATAACTACTGCCCGGAAATTCTTCTTTCCATCTCTTTCTTCCTCTCTTCCATTTCTCTTATTACTTCCTTTTGCCCTTCCTCTGGTAAATTGTTCGCCATTTTCGCAACCGGGTGTCGGCGATTACTTCTTTTTTATTTTTATTTTTTTTTTTCGATATTTGCATCGAAATTCCGATTTGTTTTCCAATTATTTCATAAAATATTTTTTCAGTCGAATTATTTATTCTTTTTTTATTCTTGGAATTCTGAGAATCGGGGGTTGGACGCGGAGCTCGAGCTTTCGAGTACGAAGTTTATCGAATTTTTGCTCGTGTCGGAAATTCGAAATTATCGAAATCGCATTAAAATTTTCATTTGTTTTCCAATTATTTAATTTTGTTAATTTTGTTCCCTTGGAATCCCGAAAATGGGGGTTGGTGGCGGAGCTTGAGCTTTCAAGTGGAAACTTTATGGAAATTTTCTCGCGGTTGAAATTTGAAATTCTCGAAATCGCATCAAAATTTCCCACCCCTGATCCCATAATAAAAAAAAAAGTAAGGAATGATTTTGAGCATCGCGGCGAAAGTTTCCCTTCGACTGAAATTCGTTCTCCTTTGATCGATAGAAAATGAAATAGTTAATTCGCTTAAATTATAAAGCGTTTGAAGACCGTTTAAATTGGCGGAGGAGGGAAGAAGAAATTGAAAGAAATAAACATAAGGACGAAAAATAGGCGGAGAAGAAACTCGAGGGCGAGGAGCGGTGGTAAGTTCCAGTAGCGCGAAAAATAAAGTACGTACGCGACAACGTCGGACGTTGCTGCTGCAGCTCTTTAATAAAGTTAGAGCTTGCGAATTAGTTCGTGGTAAAAGTCTGATTGAGAAAACGTAGCGTAAAGATGTACTATGGCTGGATGAAGAGAGAACGGAGGAGACGGAGTCGGAGTCGGAATCGGGAGGGCAAAAAATGTATAAACGACTGGATGCAGAAACGAGATAATATAATATTAGCCTGTAGCGGTACCGGTAAACCTGTTAACTTTTACAATGCGTCCTACCGACCGTTTCCTATTTATCCAAAAGAGATCAAGAGAAAGAAAGGAGGAGGAAAGATCGGCAGTAATAGAAATAATTACATAGAAAAAAAAAGGAGTAATTTCATTATTACATTTTTTTCCCTCTATTTTCGTGCCGGATATTTTGTTTTAGCGATTGCGGATGATGAAAAGTGCCCCAACGGCCGCTAATTTTATCGTTATTCCCGCGACGTCGGAAATAATTAACGATTTTAATCAACTCGAGAAAGTTGCTAAATTATTTTCAGAGGTTTCGTTATTTTTGCGTTTCCCCGTCACTCGAGGAAATCGTACGAATTTCCTTTTTCGAGGAAAACAAAAAATTAACACCCCGATCCTCGTCTCCGATTGGCGCCCCGTCCTAATTACACCCCGTTCTGCCCCGTCCGTACCCACGCGAAGCCTCGAGTTTGCTTTTTCTTCAATGAAATCCTAATTGCAGCCCATTCTGCCCCGTCCGAGTTCACGCGAACTTTCGAGTTTGCTTTTTCTTCAACGAAATCCTGATTGCACCCCGTTCTGCCCCGCCAAGCACGTTTACCCGCCGAAAGGAGCAGAATCGGAGGGATTCGGAGGATGATCGTGGTGGAAATGAAAATTTCGGGTATTCGAAGCAAAACCCCGGCAAAACATTTTAAACCCGCAGTCCCAAATCGCACCCTCGTTTATTCAAATTTCTCGGTACCGACCCAGCAACCCTCGGGTTTGCTTTTTCTTCAACGAAATCCTAATAGCACCCCGTTCTGCCCCGCCAAGAACCTTTACCCGCCAAAAGGAGCAGAATCGGAGGGACGATAGGGGTGGAAATGTCGTTGGCGCTAGAATTCCGGGTATCCGAAGATCGCGAAGAAGCGAGGACCGTGATAACGACGGGCAGGGGGTGGATAAAGAAGTGGGAGGGAGGGAGAACGCGTGTATGGCGAAAGACCGTGGCGGTGGAGGAACCATGGGAGTCCGCAGGCTTCATGGATAGGTGGTGGTAGTAGTAATAGTTCGAGACTGAAGTGAATTGAATTCAAACGTCCAGGAGGTACTCCGGGGCCAATTGGAATGTAGAATCATACCGGAAATACCGAGTAATGCACCAATCAGAATCTGGGAATAGTTAGTAGGGGCCTCGGATGATTAGGAATGCACGCAATAACCTCTGATTAATGTGATCGGTCTATGCTATATGCCGTATACTCTATGTCTCTCTGTATACCACCTCACGATTGCACATCCTTTGCTTCATATATATGCTTTATAGGTACACATGCGGACCCGTCTCTCTCTCTCTCTCTCTCTCTCTTGTACGTTCGCATACTTATTATATATGTGTATGTATATATAATATACACACACGGATAAAGAGACGACACCACACACTCGTGCTATCCGTTCGTTCTCCATAGCGTTCGGAAGGGAACTCTCTCTACAGTCGTGCAAGGGTAGAAGAGAGGCAGGGTTGGAAAGGAAAGAGGGGGTGGAAGCAGCAGCAAGTGAATATGCATTTACATAAATACATAACGCCGGGCGCATACAATGTTAGTGCTATGCTGTCAATTCTACCCTCACTCTATAGCACAGCCAAGGCAATTCTGAGTTATGCCATGCCCTATGGCATCTCTTCTATGGATTTATTTATGTATGTGTGTGTACGCGTATGAAGAGATACAGACGGAGCTGCCGAATACGTACAGACGGACGGACGTACGGACGTCTATGTATATTTAAGAATATCATGCGGAGAAATTTCATGGTGTTTCGCAGAAATTTCATGCAATTTCAAAAATCCTCCCCGGAGGTACGGGTTGTCCCGATGAGGAGAGGAGAGGGTTGCGGAATTATAGAAAATTTAGGGAGGGGGGGAGAAAAAAAATTGTCGAATTGGTGTCAACCCCTTCTTGACAGACATTGACGAGTCGGTGAAATGCAAAATAATAATAAAAAAAAAAAGGATCCTAGGGCAAATCATAAATTAGGTTGATTAAATTTAATGTAATTTAATATAATATTAAAAATGTAATATTAATGTTAAAAATTTGATATAGTTTATTTTTTTTGTATCGATTTAATTAATGTATTAAATAATAAATATAAATCAAGATAAAAACCGTCATTCGTTTCATGTGCATTTTTTTTTCTACGTCAAGGGGTTAACAATTGGAAATCGTGAAATCCCAGAATAATAATAATAATAATAATAATACAAATATTTGTTTCTATTTTTTGATGAGGAAGCTGTTAAGTTTGAAATAGAAACAGAACAGCGATGAAACATCGGATGGTTACAAGGGACTTGAAAATGACAATCCCGAAGATATAAAATTCATAGAATATATAAAAGTTCAAAGATCACAAAGCAAAGAGAGAAAAAAGAGCCACGGAGCTACAGAAATATGTATATTTATCTCTTCTTCGCTGATTAAACTTAAACATAAGAAATTATTCAGTTCCATGTCAAACGTTGCTATTATTATCCAGTCGATTGTGTATCAATTTTTCATGCAAACAATTTTCAGCGTTCAATCCTTTAGGCGCGATCGTGTCAAGGGGAAGGAAACTTCGAAATTCACCCTTTTTTCTCGATACCTCGGGTCCCTCCGGGTTTCGGAAAATTTTGAATTCTAGAAAATCGTCGAGTCCCCGAATTTTGGGAAATTTCGAATTCCAGAAAATCGTCGAGTGCCCAGATTTGGAAAATTTCGAATTCTCGAAAATCGTAGAGTCCCCGAACTTTGGAAAATTTCGAATCCCATAAAATCGTCGATTCCCCAAGTTTCGATAAAAATTTCGAATTCGAAAAAAGTTTCCAGGTCATCTTGAAACGCGAATTCCTCATTTAGAGATGCAACCTCGCGAAGGAAAGAAAAAAAAATATATAACTCGCGGGAAAAAATATGATCGCGGGCGAATATTATTTATACAATGTATCATTTATCGAAAGCTCCTTTTGTTGGAAACTTCTATATAGTCATGAATATTAAACGGTGACGTGAAATGGTTTTAAGGTACTTAATATTTCAACGCTATACCACCTTTTCTGCTGCCGCTCCTCCTCGTCCTCCTCGTCCTGCTTCTTTTCCTCTTCTATTTTTCCCCTTTTCCTCCGCTCGCTTTCTTTTTCCATCCCTCTCCCTGCCCTGCACCCTAAACTCTCTTTTCGCGGTACTACCGGCGGTGTATTGCGCTTTTAAAGAATTCATAAGCTTTTTCTCTACACGATGTCCGCTGGGAAATCTTAAAATATATATTTTATTTGTGCCAGTATCGGTCAGAGGTCGCGTTATAATTTTTACGATATTAACCCGATTTTATTTCGTTCCTGCCGCGTCCTCCTTTCGCGTCTTTTATATATTTTTTTTTTATTTTTCATTTTCGTATTTATATTCAATTTTTATTTTTATTTTCCACACAAATGCAATTTTTTATATTTTTGTTTTTTCCCTCGCCCCCTCTAGGAAGCGCTGGCTGGGGGGGGGGGGGGGATACGATAATAATAATAATAATAATAATAATAATAATAATAATAATAATAATAATAATAATACCACAATTAAAAAATTAATAATAATAATAATAATATTAGAAATTAGATACCCGGTAGATAAAGGCGATTTTTTCTTTTTTTTGCTCCCAGGGGAAAGAAATCCTGCCATCCATCCGCAGGAGACGACTATAATATTACTATACCACGGCAGGAACTCTCCAGCTCATACATTTACTATCCGAGCCATCTTATAAGAAAGCCTTATATCGCGTTGAAACAAATATAAAACATAAAATATATATTAATGTTCGCCAGTTTTCTTCGGTGTATCCTATATATACATATATATAGGTATAGTAGTTGTGTATAGTTGTAAGAAGATAGCTCGCGAAGAGCTGCTCCCTATCTGGAGTGGGTGAAAGAGCAGGAGGGAAAGCGAAGGAGAAGAAGAAGGGAAGTAGAGAAATATTGTATGAATCATTTATCAGTCTGGTTGCGCCTCTACTTTGCTCTTGTGTATGAGAAGAAGAGATAAAGAGAAAGAGGAGAAGGTTTCCGAGGATGGACAAAAAGATGAAAAAGGAGAAAACTCGAGGAAAGAATATAACCGACACTCCAACACGTATATTACTACCACCACTACCGCTACCGCTACCACTACCCCCAAAGCTGCCGCTGCTGCACCCCTACTATTACTGCACTACCACTACTACACTCGCTACTATCGTCACTATTAACCACTACCGCTACTATTCGAAGCTTCTTCTTCCCCGCCCTTTTTTTTCCTCTTTTTTTCCACCCTTTGCCGCACATTTTCCTTCCTTCCTTCCTTCCTGTTTCCTTCCGCACTTTTACGTCTTTTCAACTTCATTAAAACCACGGACGCTTAAAGACTGTACCTATTTATTAGCGACGCGTTACTTCCCGGGGGTTCGAGGTCCGGGGCCTATTTTTCGAAATTCCGATTTATGTTTATTTTCGGGTGGAGATTTTTACGAATTCATGCACATTTTTCTCTGTTTTTTTGGGGGCGAGGGAGGGGAATTTTTGAATTTCGAATTTTCCAAGTCCGGAATTAGTAGCAATTAGTGGTACATAATTATCCCTGCGCCAATAATCCAGTCTAATCTCCGCAAATTGACTGTCTCATTCTCAAAAATTTGTCTAATTCGTATTCGAATTTTTCTTTTCGCAATTTTTCCAATTTCGAACTTCCTTCATTCAGAATTAGTGGCAGTAATTAATTTATGCACTAATAATTCACACTAATTTTTGCTAATCGTATTTCACTTTCTTATTTATTTTTTTTTCACAATTTCCTTTTTTTTCCACGTAACCTACGTGCAGTTGTGTCACTACGTCACTAACACCACCACCACCAGCAGCATTGGCACCTACCCCTAACCAACCACACACATATTATTTTCACATACGTCTCTTTCGGGTATACCTAGAACGCGTAAATACACACACACACGCCTATAGGAAATATAGACTTTGAATAAAATAAAAGAGCTGCCAATTTTTCACCCTCGAATAAAATTATTATTGACGAATGAGTAAGTGGGTTGGTCGGGTTCTCGTACCTAGGAGCTCTTTCATACGTGAAACGTGCATCTATGCATGTATCCATATATATAGATATATATATTTATTTATATTACACACTTTCATACACGGGTACACACACACGCTGGTATTTGAATTGCGGTACACAGCGGCCACGAAAAAACTGCATAGAGGGCACTGAGTAAAAAGCGAAACTACGCCCGGCTATTTTTAATATTTAAAATTTCATTTACAAAATGCCACTGCTTCATGAGTTTTCTCCTCTCCCGCGCGTTCGCACACATGTATTATAAAAAAAAAAGACACATACCCTTGGTTGGAGGGTAGGAGCGACGAAAAAAAAGAAAAAAAAAGCGCATATCGTGTTTCCTGTCGTCGTTATATGGATTATAATCGAAGCTTCGATGGCTTTTAAGCGTATCTTCCCTTCCTCCCCCCCCCCCCCCCTCCCCATCGCCGATTTTTCCAAGGTTTTTATTATTCGTCCTCTTTTTGCCCAAATTATTTGTCAATTAATAAAAAAAAAAGAAAAAAGGAGGAGGACGGGACGTAAAAAATTTGTTGTATATGGAAATAAATAAAAAAAAAACGAGAAGGGAGAGAATTCTTTCCGTTACGAGGAGGTTGGTAGGTTTTATTGCCGTTTTTATGAATATTTATTGCGTCGCGTTATTTTTTTAGTGGTCGCATTTTTTTACGATACCAAAAATTATTTTTCCCGATGCTCAAAGGTGATGCTCGAATTTTTTCCACTTGTTTATTTGTATGTATCAGATTGACGAAATTGTTTGATTTATTTCTCCCGTCGAAAGGGGGTTGACGAAATATTTCATAACAAATTATCGATTTTTTTTTTTTACAAACGGGGAACCGCATAGTTTATAAATACGTACGGTTTCGAAATACAAATGATAATGAAGAAAATGGGGGAAAACGAATACCAATAAAAAATAATAATAACATTAAGGGGTAACACCACTCCAGAGGTCCGAAAAAAGGCAAAACTTTGAGAATTAATTGAAAGAGTACGGAAAAAGGAATCGACATTTTTTTCAGACAATTAATCAAACGTGTATTCGAGTGTAAAAAAAAATTTTTGTATCGACATTTTGTCGCAAAATGGTGGCGCCACGGTCGTTTTTCGAAATCGCCTTTTTTTTAAGGGCCTCCACGGGAAGACGGATTTCTCCGAAAGTCGAAGACCAGGAACAAAAAACCACAAAATTTCTTAATCTATGTGACATTGCCCATAAAAGTACGTAGAGATTTTTTTTTAATTGATTTTTGTAAAAATAGCACACTTGTGAAAAAAAAATTCGATTTTCGGCAAAAAAATGAGTAGTAAATTGTTTATAAAAAAAAAATTGACAACGAATCAAAAAACGGCTACGTACTTTTGTAACGAATGTAATTGTCAAGCTACTGTCAAAATTTCAAACCGAGCGGTGCAATAGTTCCCGATTAATCCGTTCTCCCAGTTCGAAAAACATGGTTTCCAGATAATAGCGTTTCAAATTTTGAAAGTACTTTAGGCTTTGAAAATTTGATTTTACCTTCAATCTGCCATTCCTGCATCATGCATGGGACCAATTGTACATTGTTTTTGTGACACTAAAGTATATTTTAAGCAACAACAAAAAAATTCGATTTTTTCAAAATCTTAGAGTGGCGTTACCCCTTAATGACGATAATAAAAAGTAGGGCAAAAAATACTAATAATAAAAATACTACAGCAAAAAACAATAGTAATAAAAAATACTATTAACATTAATGACAATAATAATAACAATGGTAACCATAATAACGACGAAACAATTACACCGATGATGACGATAATAGTAATAATAAGAATAATAATCGTAAACATTATTGTAACGAACAACGAAGTTCTAATGTAACATTATTAATGTAAAAAAAAAGAAAGAAAGAAATGCCAAACCGAGTTGCCGTCTCCCTTCAATTCCATTAAACGTCAAACATCATTACGGTCCTTGTCTTTGGCTTTGGCGTTGTCGTCAAAGCCGTCGCAGTTATTATGCATTTGTTAAAACGATTGTTGCCGTTATTATGATTGCGATTATTATTATTATTATTATCGCCACTATTGTTATCATACTACTTGATGAAACCTTACGCAACTATTATATTCCCCAGATGGAATGAACGTACGTACGTATGTCTTGCGCGTCTATAATTCTATATATATGTAGTATATGTATATATATATACATATATATAGTATTTATATATACAGAACGTACCAGCCGAGTCGTGGTAATTATTTTATTACTCTCAGACTATAAATATCGCTGAGCGAAGGCTGAAGTTATAGTCTTTTCTCCTCCTTCCACCACCGCCGCCGCTTCTTTTTTCCTCTCCTTCTTCTTCCATTTTATTTTTATTTGTATTTTTATTGTTTTTTTTTTCATTTCATTTCGTTTCATTTTCCTTCATATTTCTTTATTATACCTTTGGACAAATATTATTCTTGTTTTTATAAAATATTACCTTTCTTTACCCGCCGGTGTTTTTCTATTTTCTTTTTTTTCCCATGTTTTCATTATCATCGGTATCATTTTATTCCAGAACACGTGGAAGTTTGTTTTTTTTTTTTTATGAATACATCCAAGTTCGATGTAGGTATAAATACACGTCGGAAACTTTTAATTGAAATTTCGTAGAAATTTGTATACATGATTCGCCGGGTATCGGATTCCCATTTGGAGTTATCGTTCGGATTTACTTGTAATGAACAGGAAAAAATCTGAGCTGGGAATTCATTTATACTTCGTAACGTTTTCCCAACCA
Source organism: Gasteruption jaculator (assembly GCA_949825005.1). Classification (NCBI taxonomy): domain Eukaryota; kingdom Metazoa; phylum Arthropoda; class Insecta; order Hymenoptera; family Gasteruptiidae; genus Gasteruption; species Gasteruption jaculator. Next base: position 21,284,474 of record OX463763.1, on the reverse strand, counting down.
ACGAGACTTTTTCGTTTAATCGCAACCCTGAAAATTCCAAAACCCGGCTTTTCGATTCCCAAAAATGGAAGGGATGGAAATTTTGAATTTATTTAGTCATTTTAAAATTATGTATTTTCAATATTCGGATTTACTCGCAAAGAAGAGGAAAGTTTGTGCTGGAAATTTATTTACACTTCCGTTAATTTAATCGTCCCCTAAAAATTCCAAAATTCAGCCTTTCAATTCCCAAAAATAGGAAAGATAAAAATTTGAAAATGTTAAAAATTTATTTTAAAATTGCATTGTTAAAATTCTGAAATTTCAAAACACCGGTACATGGTTTGGAACCAAAGCAAAGCAAAGGGCAAGAAAGCAAGGAGTACGACAGAACAGGGTGGAGGAATATATATAGCATAGTAGCAGCAACAAGCAAGCACGGGTGCTAGGGTTTGTTGCCTATTGTCCGATATGCCAAAGTTACATGGCTCGTCGTAACTTACAACGTATCGTGTGTTTGCACACGCGAACGATAATCGTGTCTTTTCTATCCTTCTTCGTTTCCTTTTAATTTTAATCCTTTTCAGTAATAATCATTTCAGATATCGTGGAAATTGTCTCTCGGTCGGTGGGAAACTTTTCCTTACCGGTACTAATTTCGCCATTTTCTTAATGGAAGTTAATTAAAATAAAGATCCGGAGTTGATCGATAGATTTTTAATTATTTTGGAATTGATTCCAGGTCAATAGCACCGATAAAAAGGCGCTAAAAAAAATATTTAATATCAATTGCAATAATAATTGCAATTGATTAATTGCAATTAATAATAATCGCAATTTCGATAATAATTGCAATTGCAATAATAATCGCAATTTAAATAATAATTGCAATTGCAATAATAATTGCAATTGTAATAATAATTGCAATTGCAATTGATTGATTGCAGTTGATAATAATCGCAATTGCTGTAGAATAAAAATTAATAAATCCTAAATTTTTAGAAAATAAAAAATTAAACTTAATTAGTAAATATTCCACAAAAAAACTTGGGGGCTTTCCTCGGACGAATTTCGGTCGTTTCCATGAAACGACCATTTCGGGCGAATTTGCATCGAAGGTGTGACTCAAAGTGCCGTGGCTTGTTCCTTCCTCCCCCGAGTAAATAAACGTAAGGAAGCGAGGGAAAGATAAGAGATGATTGTACGTAAAAGTATTATGTAATTACATCTATGTCGGTCGAAACGAAGTTCGGGAAAGGAGGGTCTGCGGAGAACGAGCAGTCTGAATTTGATTCCAGCGAAAAGGGTTGCGCGCTACTCCGGTGGCCGATCGCGTGATCCAAACTACCCTTTCATACCGCTCACGTTTTATACGAAACCGACGTATGCACGATTCATATATGGATGAGCTCCTTTTTATAGGAGCAGACGCGTATGAGAACCACGTGAGGTCTGTCCATTAATATTTAGCTCGACCTAAGCTGTTATCACCCCTTACGTCGGTAACCTTCGAGCTTCGCCATGAAAAGGACAACGAACGGACGAATCTTCCACGTCCAACCCTTCAATCGTCTCGCTCCTTAATAAATAAATCACTTGGATTCTACCCCGTTTTGCCAGGCTTTTGCTAGGGAATTTGCTATTTTACCAAAAATCCTAGATAAAATTTAGGAATAATTCATTTTTGTTTTACAGCAATTTCGTTATTTTCTGTATTACAGGTAAAAATATTGCAGTTGCTGAAAAAAAATTGAAATTGCTGTGAAATAAGAATCAATGAATTCTAATTTTGAGCCAGGCCTTTGCTAGGGTTTTTTGCTGTTCTTTTGTAAAACCCTAGAAAAACCCTAGCCGTTATTCCCCGTCCAACCCTTCAACCGTCTCGCTCCTAAATAAATAAACAAGTTGGATTCCACCTCATTATTCACCAACGGGGGATTGCCAATTGCCAATTGTCAATTGGAAGGGACACTTCTTTGCGAAACTGCGCAATTTCCGCAGCCGGGGCGGGATAAGGATCAACCGTGGAACGAAGTTTCCTGCTCGATGACGGATATCGATGTTATATAATTGAGTGCAAAGTACGAAAGGAAAGGAAGGTGCGGAACGGAACGGAACGGAACGGAATGGAATGGTCCGATGTGGAGTAGTAGAGGAGTCGTACAGGTCGGAGGCAGAGAGTCGGTCTTTGATTTCGTTCTGACATGTAGGCGCGATAGAAGCTTTGGTCAACCTTCTGTGGAAAAGGCACCCTTCCTGGTCCTGGATCTCCATTACGGTAGTCATGACGACCGCAATTGATTCCATGGGGTGGTAAGAGGGTGGATAAAGGAGAAAGAGAAAGAGAGAGACGGAGAGAGAGAAATAGTCAGAGAAAGGCGACTGGCTATGGTGTTACTATGGTGGTGGCGGCTTGGTGCCACCGCTGTTGCTGCTGCTGCTGCTGCTGCTGCTGCTCCTCCTCGCCGGAGTAGGAGTCTCCCTTTATCCGATACAATGTAGGCTAAATAGCACTGTACTCTCTGGTAGTTCAATCCTATGGTGTCGGATTAGAGATACGTCGCTCGTTTGAGCCGAATAACCACTGCTACTTTTACTACTACCACCACCAACGCCGCCACTACTACCACCACCAGCACCGTTACCATTTCTATCGTTGCCTACCGTTACTGTTGTTACTGCTACTGCAGCTGCGGCCCGGTCCTACAGCTACCACCGCAGCTGCAACTTTTACTACCGTTCCTACCATTGCGCTTACGTAATTACTAATTTAATACCAATACCGATATATAGTAATTCCGATGTATGGTACAAGTATGACATAAGTATGCTCGCTGTATTACCATCCGGAACGGCACTCGTCCTTTTCCGCTCCAGGCCACGACCCGACCCGACCCTTCACTTCCCTTCCCTTTGAAAGCACTTCACGATCCGAATTAGCCGCGTACCACCGCAATTGAAATCGTAGGCGTCTCCACCTCCCCGTTCATCCCTCAAATTTGTCACACAGGAACTCGATTACCTTATCGATGAAAAGGGCACTAGAGAACCGAGTGATTTGTTGTTTCCATCGGAATTCGAGATCCCCCGAAAGGAAGGGTTTCCGAATTTTTGGAAAATCGATTTCGATGCAACGTCAGGGTTGTTTTTATTTTTATACTTATTGAAAAAGTTATTGTAAAAATTAAGTTATGGTTGTTTCATTGAAAGTACCATTATTCTGATTGGAAAAATAAATTGGGTCTGATGAAAAAATAGGGGTTGGTTTCCATGGGAATTCGAAACCCCTTGAAAAGGAGGGTTTCCAAATTTTCGGAAATTCGATTTTGAAGCAACACTAGGGTTGCTTTCATTTTTTTTTTCATATTATAAAAATTAAAATACTATTATTTTATTAAAACTACCATTATTCTGTTTATAAAAATTAAATGCGTCAAATAAGAAAATATAAAAATAATTAGAAAGTTCTCGGGAAGTTGAAAAATCGCGTCTCCGGGGGGGGGGGGGGGGGGAGAATTCATCCCGGATAGAAAACGGCTGGTACCGGTAAAACGAGGAAAGGAACCGAACAAGAAATTAAGTTTCAACATTAAAACATGAAACATTAAAATATTCATTAAGGCGATATTTTAATAAATAATTATCTGCTTGCTGAATTTCAGGCTGTGTGTGTGTGTATGTGTGTGTGTGTGGGTGTGCGTTGGTACGTGTACCACACATATGTATATAATTATATTTGTGTTTTAAGTGTATTAGTGCCTTACTCACTAGTATAAACTTGGGTCTACATATACACATGCGGCGGCAGAACAAACTTCGACATGAATTACTTAGATTAATTTAGTTGCGTGGCAGGGTGGCTGGCTGCTGCTGCTGCTGCTGTTGCCTACTACCACTACCACTGCTAGTATTCCTACTGCTACGTCCTATATCTACTTCCCTTTTACAGTGTGCACCCAACGATCGATAGTAACTTACCCCTGTTTTCGTACAATTCACTCCCCCATCCTTCCGGAAAATTTGTAAAACCATTAAAACTTACCAGAGAACCAGGGAAGGAGGGGGCGGGGAGGGGGTAAAGGAGAAGAAGAAAGATAATAAAAGAACGGAATTAAGAAATATATCTTTATGGATCAAACTTATTTTTTTTTGCCTCAATTTCATTTTATTCGTTTTATTTTTTTCTTTTTCTAATTTTTCATATTTTTAAAATAAATAAAAAATTTTGTAAAAATAATGATAATAATAATTGTAGTTAAAATTACTATAATCATTTTTTGCGGAATTATTCCTTGACTCGTTATTTATTGTTTTTGTTGTTTTTTTAGAAAAAAAATTCTCCTCGTCAGTTACGATAAAATTAATTTTGGTATTTATTGTTTGAAAATCTACATTTTTTGTATTTTTTTTCAAAATAATTTTCCCGATTTCCCAGATAAAAAAATGAACTTTTTACATCCGCACTTTGTAAGCACTAAACTCGGCAGTCGTAGAAACTTCGACGATTTTCCTTCCGAAAGTTGAGCTTCGATTCTTGCAACTTTCTCGCGCTCCTTCGGTGGGCGAACGAAAAGTTTTTATCACCAGTTCGATTTCACACATATTTTGTTATACAGGGGAAAACTTACAAGCATCCTCGGTCGAGTAAACAATATATAGTAAAAACTACCGCGCTTCCTTTTGTATTATCGTGATTTTTTTATGCAACTGCAAAAAGTTGCATTAAAAATTTCCAAATTTGGAAATATAATTTGTTTTGTGGGAAAATCTGAAAATTTGTATTATTGTGATTTTTTTTGTGCAACTGCAAGAAGTTGCACTCGAAAATTCGAAATTTGGAAATATCATTTTTGTTCTCGAAAATCTGAAAATTTGTATTATTGTAATTTTTTTTCTTTCGCATTTCCAAGAAATTGGACTGAAAAATTCGAAATTTCGAGTAACTTCTGCTCAGAGCGGCGGAATAATTCGTTATTTTTCCCATTCATATATAAAATATACAACCGATGCGTATTTGGAAGCCCGAAACTTCCTTGCGGGAGAGAAAGAGAAGCAAATGCAATTTATAGTCGCTCCAAATTCAAGTGTTCGATAAACAGAATGATTTAGATAGAGGGAACAGCAGCGAGATGCATTCGTAACTCGTGGAAACTCTTCTTAACTTGCTCTATTAATTATACTTTCTTTTTTATTATTTTTTTTTTCTTTATTAATTTATTTCCGTCATCTCCGAAAGCTTTCCGCAATTCCTCCGCCTTATCCTCACGATCTCCTTATTTTGTATTAAAAGTTTCACCAGGTTGGAAATTTTTATCTAAATAATTCATTTCCAAATTTAGAATTTTTGAATGCAACTTCTTGCAGTTGCACAACAAAAATTACAATAACACAAACTTTCAGATTTTCGAAAAAAAAAATGATATTTCCAAATCTCGAATTTTTCAGTGCAACTTCTTGCAATTGCGCAAAAAAAATTACAACACAAATTTTCAGATTTTCGAAAAAAAAAATATTTCTAAATTTCGAATTTTTTAGTGCAACTTCTTGCTTCTTCTATATTTTCAAATTTTGAATTGTTTAAGTGCAATTTCTTGGGACTGCAGCCAAAAAAGAAAAATCTACGTTCCAATTAAAAAATACAAAACTTGAGATTTTCGGGGGAAAAAAAATGATACCTATTTCGGAATTTGGAAATTCGCGAGGTACTTTCAAGTCTTACGAAATAAAAAAGTTTATTGAATTTTTCTTCGCCGGGCTACGAACGCAGCGAATAAAGGGAGAAATGTATTGAAATTTGATTGGCTGAAAATATTGAAATTATTTATTTATTCCTTTTTTGGATATAAAAAGAACTTTTGTATACAGACGAGACGTACAGTAGAAATAATTGATATAGAAAAAGAGAGGGAGAAAATAGAAGGAGACGGGGAAAAAGAAACAGCGGGAATCAACCCCAACTTTTTTTCCTATACTCATACCAAAAAGGGTTAAAACATTGGAAATGATCAAATATTCAAAAGGATTTCTCCAGCTGAAAAAACATTGTTTTGTTTGTTGTGTATGTTATATACATACATATATAGAAAGGTGGTTTCAAAGCTTCGTTTATTATTTTATAAGACAACCGACCTGCAGTGGGAACTTAGTCAACAAAATTTTAACTGTTTGATACATTTTTTATCGTTTAGCGTAACGTTTCAGGTATCAAAAGAGGGAACGTGCTAATTTATAATACTACAAAGTGAACGATACGAAGTTTGCAGAGGGATACTAATTTCCTAAGGATACTAATATAATGTAGACAATTTTTTCCGCTTCCATTTGGAAAATTGCCGATTTAACGAATACGAAATTTGTGCAACTGCAAGAAGTTGCACCAAAAAATTCGAGATTTGGAAATTTATATATTATTTTTGTCGAAAATCTCAAAATTTGTGTTATTGTGATTTTTTTTGTGCAATTGCGAGAAGTTGCACTCGAGAATTCGAGATTTGGAAATATATATTTTTTTGAAAATCTGAAAATTTTTATTATTGTGATTATTTTAGTGCAATTGCGAGAAGTTGCACTCGGAAATTCGAAATTTGGAAATATAGTTTTTCTTTTTCGGTCAACCCGGTGCAGATTAAAATTTCGAAAAACGACGGTTATTAATTATATATTTTTTTTTCCACGAGGTTTGGTTCAGTTTAGTCGGAACGTTAGACGATTTCTTTCTTTCACGGGAGTGATAGGTGACGTTGAAAAGACTTCCAACCCTCTTTGCGTGTTGGCTCTTTATTAATTCGACGGGCGTTAATTATAATCAGTGCCAGTAGCAGGTCGTCAGGTTGATTTACGAAGGCGGAACTGATTTACAAAATGGTTTCGTATCCAACCTTATCCTCTTTCTCTCTCTCTCTCTCCCTTTTAATTCCTCTATTTTTTATCCTCCTACTTTGCTTTGACCCATAAATAATTCTATCTTTTAAGTTGCAAATGGTAAAAGAAAACGAGGGATTCTAAATTGAAATTATACCGAACTTTCATCGACGCCCAGATAATCTGATTTGTTTTTGCAATTTACATGTTCGAGATTTTTTTTTACAATTAATTGGACACTCGAGAAAAATATCTGTTTCAGGGAAATGCGAATTTTCGCGAATTTTGGATTTTAGGATCGATTCGAGAATGATAATAAAAATGTTTAGATTTTCCGTCAAAAAAATTATATTTTCAAATTTCGAATTTTCGAGTGCAACTTCTTGCAGTTGCACAAAAAATTAATGATAATACAATTTTTCGGATTTTCCGGCAAAAAAAAATTATGTTTCCAAATTTCGAATTTTCGAGTGCAACTTCTTGCAATTGCACAAAAAAATTACAATAATACAAATTTTCAGATTTTCGAAAAAAAAATATTTCCAAATCTCGAATTTTTTAGTGCAACTTCTTGCTATTGCACAAAAAAATTACAACACAAATTTTTAGATTTTCGAAAAAAAAATTAAATTTCCAAATTTCGAATTTTCGAGTGTAACTTCTTGCAGTTGCACAAAAAAATGACAATAACACAAATTTTCAGATTTCTAAAATTACAGATTAAATAGATGATCAAAACGAAATTTGATTATTTGCAAATTAACTAACGAAAATTTTGAAATTTGCAAATTTTGTGTCTCCTCAAAAGCAAATTGGAAATTTTTTAAATTTTTTGATCAAAAAAATCGGTATCGAAAACCGCGAAATCTCGAAGTTTATGGCACCGGGTATCGCGTTTCCCTTCGTATTTTATCACCCTTGATATACGTACATCCCCATGCTTTGGGAAGGAAAAAAATGTGTAAGTTATAAATTATAAGGCATTAGGAAGATACGAGGTTGCTTCGGATGGTAAATACACGCGGCTCTCGTCGGATATGTTAAGGGATGATTATGCCTAATGGTGAGATATTACCTTACTAATATTACCGGAACATGGACCAGCGCGAGATAGGTGTTCTAATCTTTTCGACAGGGTTTCCTACTTTTCCGCGACGATGCACCCCATTTTTCGTCATTTACTTTCGGGCCAAAGACACGACGCGTTTTCGGAGAAGATTTTGTCATTTAACAGGAAAGAAAATGCGTCACGTCGTAACGAGTAACATTTTTGCAACGAACGATTCCAGGGTGCATTCGCGTACAAAAACTTGTCCGCTTTTTTTTGGACATTTTTTTTCTTTTTGTGGATTTTTCTTTTATTCATTAAGGGAAATTTTTGTTGCTCCAAAAAAATTGGGGCGAAATTTTAGTTTCCAAGAAAATTTCTTTTTCTCTTTTAATTTCGAATTTGGGGTATTCTCTTCTTGCTCCAAAAAAACGTTGCAATTTGCGATGGCGCGTAAAAAGGAAATTTACACCTTAATTCTCTTCACGGATGGAAAAATGAAAAATAAAAAGTAAAGGTGTTTGGAAATAAAAAGGCAGGAAAAATTACAGTGTCTTTGCTGTACAATTTTCCTTTTGTCTATGATTATTACCGGCGTGCTCTTTCTTACCGGTTCTTTGTCACTTTTTTTTTTCTTTTTTCATTATTATTGAATATTAGCCGTACGGATCTATTAGCCGCTATTGCAAATACATATCATGACTGTAAAAGAGAGGAAGAAAAGAGGGGAAAAAAAAGTATGGAAAGGAGTAAAAGAAGAGAAGCCATATGCCAGCCGCACCCATTTTGCTTTGAGTTCGTGTTTTAGAAGGCAAGAAAAATGGCGTTGTAGGAAATAGATATTACCTAACGGGCCTAACTACCCTGCGTTGCTACTGTTATAGTCTAGTCGGTAGTTATAACCAATATATTCCACTACCACTATCATTCCGGTGGTACTATACATTACCACCGTACATATTTCCAGGGTGCGGCACAAAATATCCGTGTCTTTCTTGCTCCCAGCTTTTTTTATCATTATTATTATTATTATTGCGATCGTGTGTGTGTGTGTGTGTGCGCGCCCGCGCGCGCGGATATGTTTTTGTATGATGTATGTATGCGAGTGTGTGTGTGTGTGAGTGAGGGAACACGTGCTTAGTCGTCGATCTAAAATTGTAAAATTGGTAGAAACGGGAGAGGATAAAAATGCGCGAGAGAAAGAGAGACAGAGAGAGAGAAAGAGGGAGAGACGGTGGGTTTGGTTCACTTATAATACTTTATCCGCATTTGACTCACCCTTGATTGTTTGCCACTCCTTTTATAAATGAAAGTCATTTTTTTCTACTTCTTCTCCACCAACAATAAGTCTAATAAAAGATCTATCTGCTTTTAAAGGATTGATATCCCGCTAATTAATGAAAGCTAAAGCTTTTTAGCTTCCAGGGGTGAGTCCGGCGGAAATCATTTCTTTTATTTTTACTTCGAGCGCTGGGAATTGATACGTTCTGGTCTCAGGAATTAATTGAGTCGCGGTTCTGTCGAAAATAAGGAATTTGAAATTTGCAACTGAAACATCGGTTACCCCCCCAAAAAAAATAAATACTCTTGAATTTCTGTCTAAAATTATAAATTTCAAATTTACAACTGAAACATCGATTATCCAAGAAAAAAAATTCTCGATTTGCGATTCCAAAGAAATACGCTCGACATCCAACCCCCGAATTTCCAAAAATCTGGTGGAAAACTATAAAAAAAAAAGAATATTCACTCCCAGGGAACGAAATTTTCTTTTTTTCCCCGTGTATAATAAATACCGGGAAGACAAAACTCATATACGTAGAAAATCTAACAACGAGAGGAAGGAAGGAAGAGGAATCCGCAGTGTAAATAAAAAAGAGCAGCATTTGGCTCGCGGAGGGCGAGGCAGGGAGACGCAGGAAAGGAGGATAGCCCGACTGATGTTTGCCAAATGCATTAAGGTTGGCTGTAAGAGTAGGAACGAGAGGAACGAACCTACCTACCCTCGAGGTACGCCGAGAGGGTAGGTTCGTTGGTACCTACCTACCTACCTACCTACCTACTACCTGGTATCCGTCCTTACGGGGTCAGAGATGAAAACGAGAGACGCGAGGAGGGAGGAACTTACCCTCGGCTCGTGGTGCATCGATGCAGCTTAAAGTCCCGATACTTTTGATACTCCCCGTATATGTGTGTCATTACTGCTAATACTAATACCGACACTGGCACCGCTAATACCGCGGCTGTTACCACTACAACCTTATTTGAAAAGCTTAAAAAGTTGAGCCCCGGGACAGGGAAGAAGGGTGCGGTGACGTTGTAAATATCCTTCGCTCTCTCTCACTCTCTTTTTGTAACTCTTTTTTTTTTTTCTTTGTCTATGTCTTACGGCTTACATATAATTCCATGTTTGCGAAAAAGATAGCGCCGGTTCGTCTCTGGATTTTTAATATGTCGTACATGTCAAACAACCAAACGGATAGAGAGCAAAAGAGAGGAGGGAGAGGGGGGGGGGGGGTGAGTAGCGAGAGGGAGGAGCAGCGAGAGCCGAGGTAGCGGTTGTTGCCAAGCTGGAATAATTAAAAATTGCTCTATTTTAAAATGCTGATCATCGGAGTACTTATGGCCTCTCTCTGTATATACATATACACACACGGCGGGTACATACGTGTGAGAGGGTGTTTACGTACAGCGGCAGATTTCTTTGCTGCCGGGGCATATTAAATCTCAGAAACGTCGGTGTGCCGCGGGAGTATGTGCGTCGCGTTGGAGGGAGGGGCGCGGTATTAAACGCCGAGTGTTTTCGAGGGAAAAATAAAAAAAAACACATTCGGAATTTTGGGAAATTGTTTGTGTTTACCGGTAGGGAAATTTCAAGCCGGGGAAATGTTTGGGATTGGAATATGCGGGATTATACGCGAGCCGCTTACCTTCCGGGAGAGAATTTGAGGATCCCCGGGTATCGGGGTTACGGGTTTCGGAGAACCAGTCGTTTCCTTGCATTTGCAATAGCAATAGCAACAGTAGCAATAGCAATAGCAATATTAACAGCAATAGCAACAATAGTAATAGCAATAACAACAATAACAATAGCAATAGCAATAGCAACAGTAGCAATAGCAATAGCAACAATAACAATAGCAATAGCAGCAATAGCAATAATAACAGTAGCAATAACAATAGTAATAGCAATAGCAATAACAATAGCAACAGCAATAGCAATAGCAACAGTAGCAATAGCAATAGCAACAATAGCAATAGCAATAGCAAGAGTAGCAATAGCAACAATAGCAACAGCAATAGCAGTAACAATAATAGCAACAGCAACAGCAATAGCAATAGAAACAGTAGCAGTAGCAACAATAGCAATAGCAACAATAGCAATAGCAATAGCAACAGGAATAGCAGCAATAGCAATAGCAACAGCAATAACAATAGTACAGCAATAGCAAAATTAGTAACGGTAGGGATAGCAAGTGGTAGTAATAGTAATAGCACTAGTTGTAATAGTAGTAGTAGTAATAGTAGTAGTAGTAATAGTAGTAGTAGTAGTGCTCTAATCGAAAGGAAACAGGGCGTCGCATATAAATAAGAATTTATAGGGGAATGAAAAATGCGGAAGAAAGTTTTCCAGAAGTTGTACTCGAGAGTACCACCACCTCTACCTTTACCATCGTTTCCACGCTACTACCATCGCTTCTACTACAACGACTACTACTATTAGGACTGACTACCCTTCTTCTTCTTCTTCTTCTTCTCCTCTCGCCCCTACCCCCCTTCGAGGTGTTTTTTGCCCATTTTTTTAATGTTAAAAAGAAAGAAAGACAGAGAAAGTTAGAGATGAAGAGAAGGTGGGGGAGTAGAAAATTTACGAAGGGGGATGCAAGCGGAACTTTCACGCGAAAAGCGAAAACTCTCGCTAATGGCTGTTTTTCTTGGACGGAATACTTTGAGGAGAAGATGAAGGGTGAGACGTTAAAATAAAAATAAAAAAGAAGCTGCAGCAGGAGGAGGAGGGGGAGGTGGAGGAGGGAAGGAGTAAGCGAGAAATAAAAATACGAAAAAGTTCCTTCAATCCCCATCCTCCTCCTCCTCCTCCTCCTCTTTCTTTTTTTCCCTTGACTTTAAATAAAACGTGGGAAAAAAGAGGAAAGCAGGAAGTACTGTAATTTGCTGCTGTTAAACGACACTCTTTACTTGCTCGACAGTGTTTCTTACCAACACGACAATTTTTATTACCCTCCCGATCTTCGGATGGGGAAATTCAAAGCCCCGAGGGGGTTGGGGCGCGACAGAATCTTCAGGTCCCGCGAGGTGTCGCTTTTTGGGATCTCACAGATCCCAGGGAATCCATCGCGAGCCTGGAAGATTCGAGACAAAAAAAATAAAAATTCGAAAATTTACAATTTTAATATTTTACTTATATTCGAAAATTTATAATTCTCGAATATAAATAAAAATTAAAAAAAAAAATACTTTGGATCTTCGTTCTCGCGAAGTCTCGCATTTTTGAGATCTCGTGGATATTCCCGTGGAAATTCAATCTGGAGCCTAGAAAATTCGAGCTAAAAGAAAAGAACAGTGTTTATTTTCAAACTCGGAATATCGGGGAATGGTAAAATGCCTGCGTTCGTATCTTTCTCATTTTTTTTTTGTATCATCATCATCATTATTATTATTATTATTATTATTATTACTACTACTATCACTACTACCGCTACAACTTTTTTTTCCAAAGAGGCTATAGCGCACTAGTCTTTTAACGGGTAGGCTCTAATTATTCCGTATCATTGAGTACAAGCATAGACGTAGAGAAGAGTTAGTAAATGTATAGAATATGCAGTGAGAATATAGCGTGGATGCATATCAAGATAATGCGTTCCATCGGTTGGAATATAGCGGATATATAGTGCACCAATCTGCAGAAAAGGGTTGCCGCTTGATTTGCATTGCGTTATTCCTCGCATGTATAGTGAGAGCCAGCCCGAGTATGGTACAGATAGGATCCATACTTATATAGTATCGATACGTAACGTAGGTGCACCTACGTAAAATATGTATAGTACGCGGGGTAAAGCGAATAGTATACCTACGAATAGCTACTATATTGACTACTATCCCTATATTATGAGATATCGAGAGAGGGAGAGGGGAAGAAAAGGGAGTGAGCAACGAGGAAAGAGATTTTACCATGGTTTTTGCGTATATAGGGTCTTCCATTAAGCAGTTGGGTCACTCTAGAGACCGAAAAAATAGGCCTTTTTGGGAATTTTTTCATTTTTCGTGTAAAACTACGAATTTCTGCAATTTCTTTCGCAACGAATTGGATTTCCATTTTTTGGCGGTTTTTTGCAATTCCAAAAAAAATTCCGGACGATCCAAGTTTCCTCCAATATTTTTAAAACCCGGAATATTTTCGGAATTCATTTTTCCCCAAAGAAAGTCAAAATTGCAAGGTTCAAATTTCGAGCGGTCGCGAATAAGGTTCTTAAGGGGTTGGGTCACTCTAGAGGCCGAAAAAATAGGCCTTTTTTCGGTGCTATCGATAATAATCGAACGGTCCTAATATTCTAGTTGGACGAGGAGACAGTAAAATCTACTGCTTTTCGCAATTCTCAAATTATATTAAATCTCGATAATAAAAATAATAATAATAATAAATAATAATAATAATAAAAATCGGTAATAGTATCAACGAGAGTAGTAGTGGTAGTGATAATAATAAATAGAAAATTCTAATAGCAGTAGTAATAATAAATAGAATAAGGTAAAAAAGGCTATTAAATTAAAAGAGAGAGAGAGGGAAAATTCGATACAAATCAAGTTACCATAAAACTTTCATGTAAAGAAGAGAAAAAGAGGAAATGGAAGGAAAAGATCGAATAGGTCATTAATCAAACCACACCCTTATGGACAAGCTTCCAATATAACGGGTGGATAAAAACGAACAGCGTCGAACAAAAAAGTGATAAGATTAGAATTTACAAAATCCTGAGGATTTTCGAAAATTTTCTTTGATGGACTTCTTCTCTCTCAAGCTCCCCCAGTTGGGGGTAAAATTGTTCTCCAAAATTAGGAATCACCAGAAAAAAAAAATCTGTCACTTCCAAAAAATGATACAAAAAAATGTGCGATTCACAAAATCGTGAAAATCATCAGGAAACGAAATCATGCAATTATAAATGAGGGAAGAGGGAATGGGTCTGGAAAGGGGAAATGGTTGAATAGAATTTCCTTCTTATTAATTAGTTTCATTTTATATCTTCCAACCCCTTCTCTCTCTCTCTCTCTCTCTCTCTCCCTCTCTTCTCCTCTCTTCTTTTTTTTAATACTGTAGTTCATGGATTTAAATTAGCCAGAGCGCGTGTGTCGAAAGAGTCTCTTCGCCGCGTTATTCTCACTAGTGCACTCCACGTTAAATTCAGCGGTTCTTTCACGTCAGAGTGGTCTCATAGGGTTGCACGATTCTTTCCCCCTTTTTCCCTTTTCTCCCTTTTTTTTCTTTTATTTAAATTCAGACACACGAGCTGAAATTGTATTTGTTCATCTTTGTCACTTGTTCCCATCTTCCCTTTTATCCATTACCTTTCAGAATTTTATTTTTTACTTTTTTTATTTCTCGTATCGTTGATATCATCGATGCCATTAATATCTTTATTATATAGTTATCACGGAGATCAATATCGTCGTGTATGAAAAATTATTTTTATTATTATTATTATCATCATCATTATTATTATTATTATTATTGTAATTAAAATATCAATTTTTAAGCCTTCTGTATTTTTTTCTGTTTCAGGTGAGTAAACGAGAGACGTATTTTTTTTTGCTTCCTCCGATTGTCAACGAGTAACGTTCGTGAGTAAATTAAGAACAAAAAAATATTGTACAGTCGATCCTGGGCGAGCGAGACCTGGACAAGCGAGAAAACTCTACGAGTGAGAAGGATAATAGCCAGGTCCCGTCATTTTATCCTCTAAAACCTCTATAAGTGAGAAACAGGAACCTCTATAAGCGACAGCCGAGCGTATTTACTATTTTTGACCCGTTCTTCAATTTCGTGAAACTAACTTACGGGAAGAACATTCCCATAGATGGACCCTTGTTGAAAGAAAAATCCAAAGACTTCGCTGCAAAACTGGGAATTCAGAACTTTTCAGCTAGTAACGGCTGGTTAGAGAATTTTAAAAAGCGTCATGATATAGCTTTCAAAAAAGCAGTCGGGAAAAGTAAATCTGTGGACCAAGGCGTGTGTAACCATTGGACTGATGAAGATCTGCCAAATCTTTTGAAAGGGTATGATCCAAACGATATTTACGACGCGGATGAAACTGCTTTGGGGATGCTGGAGACAGGTCTGTTTTACCGATATATTTTCAGACACACTAATCTTTTGATTGATTTTACCGAATTGAAAATTTCTTTGTCCAGAATTAAAGTATGGACGATAACGAAGACTGCAGACGCCATTTGCGTATAAAAAAAGGAAAAGACATTAGAGAATTACAGTTTTATTTTCGATTCTGCGGTCGACTCATGACAACGTTTACTGCACATAACAGTTTTAGACTATGTACGTATACAAAAACCTTACAGCAGTCTTGGAAATACAATAAAGAAGAATCCTGCGCTTGCAGAAATGAGCTACGAGCTTTAGTATAAGAGAAAAGTGCATTTGAAAATTTCACACGCACATGTTACGTGTCTCCCTGTATTTAGCCAAAAACATATGGATCAGTATAATAGGTAGTCCTAGAGCAGGCGCTCTGTATGTATGTGTAGGAATCGGTGTTTACTAGTTTAGTCGCTGGATGCCAAGGTAATGCCTGCGGCTCCAGCATCCCCCTGAAGGCGAAAAATGCCATGGAGGAAAACAAGGTAAGGAACGCCAAAGTAAGGAACGGGGAAAAAAAGGGCGAATTTCGAAATAAAAAAAAAGCTGCACCTCGAATGACGGTAACCCAAAGAGGATAAATGACGAAAGATCGGACTCGGAGGGTAAGAAAAAATAGGGATTCGCTTAAAATTGGGGTGGAAGAAGAATAACACAGAGCGGCGGAGGAGCGCGGCATAGCCCAGCATGATGGCAATGGCATAGCGTTGAATTAACGGATTTGAAATTGACTATACATGCATATACATCCATCGCTTGATAACGTTATAGCACAGCCAGTACAGTTGCCAAGTGACGTATTATAATATTTCATCCCCTTTACACAGCCGTCTCTCCTTACCCCTTTGAAACTCGCCCCAAAAACCTATCCACCCACGAAGGGGTGGTTTCATGTCTTTGCCGTGTATTTGTCTACATATATCCCGATATATATATATAAATATATATAGACGCGTGCACACACCCACACACGGTGTGACACATGCACCTCGTACGCCCACACACTCGCGCGCGCCTACGAGTAATATCATTAATGTGCATGTGTTTGAGTTTAAAGAGGGGAGTCGAAACCCACCCTAATATATTCAGTTATACATATATATATAACGCGAACGCATATAGAATTCTATATGTTAAGTACAGTCAATGCCAAATGCCCTCGACTCTAGGAGGAGCCATCCGTCGCTTTTGTTCCTGCTTCCTCATCCTCGGGAAACTTCTCGGCTTTGTTTTTGCGGGCAAAAAATGGGAAATCGCTTCCCCGGATTTCTTTCCCTTCTTTTTTTGTTTTTCCTTCCTCTTCCCCGGAATGAATCCAGGAAGAATGAAGTGTAACCGGAAGAACGTGGGGGTTGGAGGAGGTGGAAGATGCAGCAACAGCAACAGCAGGAGTAGCTGGAGTAGGAGCAAGAGCAATCTTAATATTAGCGGCAATACGTAGTCGTGGCAGCGATACCACTGTAGCAGAAATAGGAGTAACGGTAGGAGCGAAATGGTAGGAGCGTAAGGGTTGAGGCTATAAGGGTTGTTATAAAGGACAGAGTGTGCAAGAGAGAGAGAGAGAGAGAGAGAGAGTAAGTGTACCAAACATCGTCGTTTACTAGCTTCACGTACTATTGTGTATAGTTGTATACTATTGTTCTGGTTGGCTAATATCCAAGATGGCCGCCTATGCCTAGTTATATTCGACGGCCCTTGTAAATGGTTCTCCGCTCCATCCTCCTACGGTATATTCCTACAAGTATAATATATGTCTATATATTTGTGTGTACGGGGAAATTCAACGTAGCGAGTAACTGCAATGCAACGAGCAATGCATATATACGCGCCAGATAATAGCCATTGGCGGAAAAGCCTTACGGTCGTCTCTTTAAGGATGTATCGATTCGATCAATCTTTACCATCGGACTCCGGAGCCCGACAGGACTCGTTGCGAATTCTCGTGCGTTACCGTCAGGCCTTTCCGACTATTTCATCCCCAAAAGAAGAGCCCTTTACGCATCTCGCAATTTCAACATTCGCCTTTCCATGATTTTTCAATTTTTATTTCGCCCCAAAAACAATTTTGCGAATTCTCTTGCGTCACCTTCAGGCTTATCCGACCTCTCGCTCCGAAAAGAAGTGCATTTCCACGTTTCTTCAATGTTGCTTCACCCCAAAGAGAATTTCGCGAATTGGGACACCCCTCTTTTGGGGGTGCGATCGCCCCACCACGCTCTCGCGTGCGTTTCACGCTTCTCTTCTCTCTTTTTTTTGTATAATTCAGTGGAAAAAAGAAGAAGACACGTCCAACATCTTCAGTCTGACGGAAATGACGTGCCGATGGAAAATTTCTCCTCGTTTTTTTTTTATTTTATCGAGCTTTCGTCGCCTTTTACCATCGTCTTTCTTTTCGCTTCTCTTTCCCACCGTCTTGGTCGTTAACGGGGTAAACTCTCGTCGTCTCGTACCTTCTTTCTTTTACTTTCCTCCTTTTTTTCCCCTTCCTTCTCTTCCCTCTTTTCCTTTTTATCCCACCATTCCGACGTTTCATTTTTTTCCCTTTACCGGGCGTAGACGTGGCATAAAATGTAGATTAATATAAATATTCATAAACACCATAAAGTTTATGTCGCGCGAGGTGTGCGAGTGGGTGGCGAAATGGGAAGAGGGAAGGCGCACCACCCCGTTCGTCGTAAAACTACTCCGCCAGCTGGCTGGCTACTCTCTCTCTTCTTTTCTTATGAAAAGAACTGATGGGAATCTTAAATTTCTTTATTATTTTCCTTTTATTTTCAAACTCCGCGATATATCATCAAACTCATTTACTGTTTTTTTTTTTTTTTTTCGTTTTCCATAACTTCCTTTCTTTCCAATTTAAATTTTAAAGGCGCCCGAGACGGGGACAGAAAAGAATTTAAAAAAAAACACATCCATCCCGAGCCGTAATTATTTCGTCATACGCGTAATCATTTTTTTATCGGTACCGATCGTTATCACCCGCGCGATCGAGTCTCTCCCCCCACGCGCTCCGATTTTTTTTTTCGGCACGAAATAAAAACGAAAGGGGAGGGAAGATTTATTCGCAACGAAACGGATGGATGCATATCAAAAAATTAATTAATTAACAATTAACGCGATTACACGACATTTTGTAATTTTATGAGGCACATTGTCGCGACCTTTCCGTAATACGTATGGCGTGTTGTGATTTTTATCGGGCAATTAACGCGACGGTAGCTGCGGGTGTTCGTACACGTGTTGTACCAACATTTACGCCTCGTTCATCGTCCTGTCGTCAATTCCCTCTCTTTCTCCTTCACGCCGTGTATAAACTCGCAATTACGAGTTGCATCGAAAGAATTTACGCGTTGTGACGTCACGCGTCTCGTCGTGGACCCACAAATTCGAGGTCTTCGGATTTGCCTCTTTCCGAATTCGCCGTTTTCACCCTTTGCCCGAAGAAAAAAATAAAACGGCCTCAGAGAATTTTGGAAGGATCAACCCTTAATTGGCGATATCCCTCTTTTGGGGGGTGCGATTGTTCATCCCTTAAGAAAATCCAAGCGCGCTCCGCAAAAGTTTTCATTTTGAATATGGTCCCCCCAGAAGTTACGATTTTTTTAATGCCACGATTGATGGTACCTTCGGTTTCTCGAATGTTGGAATTGAATTCCGAATTAAAACGACAAGGGGTGTTATTTGACACACCTTCGGTGGAAACGGTGTTAATGGTGTAGAAAAAAAAAAGAGGAAGGACTTCATAAAAGAGTATTTGGGTTTTAGCGTAAAAGATGGTGTTGAGGGTAACAACGTGGCTTTTTCGGTCGACCCCAATCATCACTCGTGGTTTTTCTCACCACTGAAAACGCCGCTTCGTGCCAGGTTTGCGGATACACGTATGCATACGTGTGCGCATATACACGTGAACGCCGTGCATGTAGAAGAACGCATGTAGCGCGGTAGTAAACTACGGGAAAATTTCACAGAGGTTGAGTTGCCGCTGAATTTCGGGCGGAGCAAGGAAACACGATGGAGAGAAAGAGCGAGGGAAAGAGGAACCAATTCTTTTCTGGAAAGTTGCATTTTTTGTAATTAAAAGTTTACGCAAAAAATTTCAAAAAATTTGTGTGACGCTGGATGCACCCTTAACAATTGTCTTACCCCGTTTCCTCGCGAGACGTTTATTCGTTTATCGTCGCAAAAGTAGACGAAATAAAATTGGTAACGTTGGTGTGACAAATTCCAGCAAAAACCCTGGCAAAAGACCTTCCCCCCCCCCCCCCCCTTCTCCCCGTCACTCTTATTCGTTTGTTATCGCAAAAGCAGATTAAATAAAATTGGTAACGTTAGTATGACATAATCCCATACAGTGTACAGCCGCAAAATCCGGAAGCGTTTAACATAATTAGGTATCGGGTGTTGAGCTGCGCGCGAGCGAGAGAACCGGCGAGAAAGAGAGAATGAGAATGCAACACGGTGGTTCCTCTGCATATCGTATCGAACATACGCGGAACAAGAGAGAAAGAGAGAGAGAGAGACAGGGATGGGGAGAGGGATGGAATTTTCGGTGTTTATATCGCCTGTATGTGTGTACATCGATGCAACGCAACGCGATTTAACGGGACGCCAGAGAAAGTGTGAGGGAGTAAGAGAGGTAGAGATGAGCAGCAGCAACAGCAACAGCAGCAGCACCGAGTCACGCTGGTGGTAGTTTTGGTACCGGTACCGGTACTGGTGCTGGTGTTAGCACCGGTAGTAACGCGCTCGTGGGTTAATCGTTAGCACGTTGTCGAGGTAAAACACTTTGGCGTTTTAGCCCCTCGCCCATTATCCACATCGCACTACCGGTACGTCGCGATCCGCAGGGAGGGAGCGAGAAATTCGTATCTGGACTCGTTCCGGGTCTTCTTCGCAAGCTGGGGATCAGTAGTGGTCCGGAAGACTCCCATTCGCAGAATTTGCTCATCCAGTTTTCCTGGAACCTGATTCACCGCAAAGTTTGTCCTTTTTATTGTCCTTCCAAATCCGGACCTTGCGAAATCAAAAAAAAAACAAATAGTTGCAATTGCCCTGAAACTGAAACCGGACCATTGTAAATTCCTAATAATCCCGGCGTCGGACGGACCCAGCTGGGCCCGCGCAAAGAAAATAGTTGCAAATGGTGAAGTTGCAATTGCCCTGAAACTGAAACCGGACCATTGTAAATTTCTAATAATCCCGGCGTCGGACGGACCCAGCGCCCGCGGTGGGGCAGCAGGAGGCCAATCGAGACCCGATAGGATCTGAAATTGATTCGCCCGGAAGTCTCGCCATAGATGTACATTATTTGCCCTCGGAATGCCTATAAATATGGGAAAAAAAGGGATAAAACGAGGGAGAAGGTATATTATGGGTGTATGATGAGCCGATGGTTAAAAGGAAAAGGTTCTAAATTACCGTAGAATATTAAGATCTTTGTTGCGATTGCGAGCGAAATGGTATGCAAAGCAATTCTGTATGGTTACCCTTTCCCTTTCCTCTGTTTTTGAAATACACGTTGTGTACCCTACACGTATATGTATATACATCGGCAAGTAGGAGAGAGAGAGGGTGTTTTAACGTCCGGGTTTTCAACGTTACAGGCAACCCCTCGAAGCTTCTCTATAAATTCAAGGCGACGTCTCGGTGAGAGGGAATTGTATACAACACGAAGGGAATTACGTTGTTCGTCGTCGTCGTCCACTACCACAGTACTGGCATGAGCTTACTTTACTTGCTCTCTCGCTCTCTTGCTCTCTTGCTCTTTCTCTCGAACCACGTTTCATTTCCATTCCGCGTGTTCCACACACGGCAACCTTAACAGCATTATCCATCTTAGTTGTCAGACATTTTTGTTCCATGTTAAACACTCTATTTTGCCTTTGACTATGAAGGAAATATCATATATTTCATTTTCATTTGCATTTTCTCATAATATAGTTGGTTACTTACCTTTTAATTGTCAGTCTCGGTCGGAATTCGAGGGGATCCCGAGGAGGATCCAAAATTCTTCCAGTCCGTCGACACAAAAGGTGGTGAGACTTCTTTGTCCCCGTCACGAATTCCTCGGAACCCGCGGTTAGCGTTCATCCCCCCCCTTTTTTTTTAGGAGGGTAGGGAAAAATTCCGTGGCGATATCGGTATTTGTAGCAGTCGTATGTTATCGTTTTCGTAAAAATAAAAAAAGAAGGGAGGGAGCAAATGGAGGGAAGTTGCGTTACCGCTAAAACGATGGGATTATAAGCGAACGATAAAGTCCTTTATTTTATTCTCGCGCAATACCCGAAAAATCGCTTTATCCTCTTTTTTTTGTATTTCATCCCCTTCTCCGGGGTTCCCGTCCTCTCTTCGGCAAATAATACCTTGTCCAGTGTTACCTTGTCATAAGCAGCGCGACCTGAACGGAAAGTTTAGTGTCGGTCACCGATGACCGACATGGAAGAGGGAAGGTGATAGAAAGATTGTTATCGGGAGGTCACTTCGCACCTTACAAAGAGAGGTTGTTATAGCGAGGTTCCACAGTTTTTGCCAAATTTCTTATAACGAGTGCCCAAGTCCAATGGTTTTTCTACCCTTCGGGCGCTACTCGCTCTTCCTCGGAGACGAAAATTGTTTTTATTCCAAATATGAAGAAAATTAATGCAACGGATTGAACGATTCGACCGACGTCCGACTACCCGCGGTAATTTCGGGACACGATCGTTTCGAAAATTGCTAGAGTACCGGGCCAGTCGTAAACTCTCCCATCCCGATTGTTTCCCATTGAAACGCGAACAAAACAATCGCGGAGGGAAACGGGAAGAAGATTAAACAATGATAAAACCATGGAGGGTAGGTCGGCGGCAGACGTGTGCCTCATTAACATCGTAATGAAAACGAACGATGTGTTTTCCCTTCGTTTCTTGTTCTTTTTGCATGTAGCGCACACCCGCTCGTGCTGCATAGAAATACCGGCATATCCTGCACATGCAACGCCGAGGAAAAAGCCACCTTTATCTCCGCCGGATGAGCTACCGGCTACGAATGCTGGGTCTGTATCCATATTTTAGCCCATCTCGCCCCGATTCGATGCCTGTAATAGCTCAAAATTGAGTATAAAACTTTTGATATGTAATTTTTTAAAAAAATTATTTTATTTTGGACGAAATAGTGTTAGAAAGTCTAGTCTCGATGATTAGCCGCACTTTCCTACCGTTGCACGGATGCAACCAATGCAGAAGGAGTTCATGGCTCGGTCTGTATCCATATTTAGTCCGTCTCAGACCAAAGACCCACCCTATCCAATCCCATGCCAGCTCAAAATTGGGTATTTTCGTTAAAAAGTCTGTGTCTGCAGTTTCCTATCGTTGCATAGATATGCAGCCGATGCGTCCATGGAATACACGGCTCGTGCCTATCGAGTTCCATCGCTGAGGTTGATAAAAGTGGATGTTGGGATTGTTCCACGCGGACTTACGCCCCTACGACTCTACCTCACCACGGTTGATGGATATATAAAAGCTCCTAAAGAAAACCATACGATCCATATACATATATAGTATCTATATACGTGGCAGTAGTATGTAGGTACGTAATATTCGTCCAATGAAGGAAGAAGAGAAGATGGTTCGCTCATATAGGTACCGTATAGGTTTTGTGCATCTCCGTAAGCAGCAGCGCGTTGTTGTTGCTCTTGTTGTTATTGTACGCGACTATACGCGCTATTGAGAATGAAGAAACAATGCTCCGAATACCATCGTTTTCTTTTGTTTATAAGGTACATCTTTTACGTATCACTGCTGCAGTTCCCTTCTATGACTTCTCACCCACTCCCGCTGGTGGTTGGTTACCTATCTCCGCTGTATCGGAGACCTAGGAAATGATGCTACCAATATGTAGATATATGTGTGTGTGTATTTATATGTTGCGTACACACACACACACACACGATAGAACAGGGACGTTGTTGGAAAAAGCGTATCGGCAGAAAAAGGGAAGGGAAGGGTTGAATAAAGGGATGCGGCAAAATTCTTGCCCTTTTCTCGGACCAGCCGGTACCCAAGGTCCGGGAGCCCACGTTCCGGGACCGTATCAGTGGTGTGGCCCTTCTTCCAAATCCACGCGATTTTTGGGAATTTATTTTTTTTTTCTAAAACAGTATTTAATGGAACGTTTCGAAATTTTCTATTTTTGTTTGAAAAATTCATGTGTTTTCCTGCATAAAATAATTTGTCGATACAAAAATGGTGAAATCGTCGACGTTAAGGGCCCATACCGGTGTGACCGCTCAAAATTTAGCTGATTTTCGGAGCCGAGGATCCAAAGCGGAAACGGACGGTCCAGTTCTAGGCTGAAAATTGGGGGGAAAAAAAAGGGTGGAAAGGAGAGAAAGGTTGGGAGCTAATTCACGCGAAGGTTTAATCGCTCTCGGCTCATTTGACGGCACACATGAAAAACGGCTGCCGATAAATTTTGACAGTATTCTGTCCATTGCATTGCAATAATACTGGACCATATATTAGGGTGTTGCTTCGGTAGGATATCCATCCCTTCCGTACCCCGACCCTGTCTCTCTTTCGCGCTCGGGCGTGTATGTACACGCGTTCGAGGGGTATACGTCAAAAGTGTGGGTAACAAAGAGAGAGATAGATAGAGAGAGAGCGATAGGGGGTGAAACATGGAAAATAGCTACAGAGGAAATACGCGAGAGGAACGGAGAGAAAGAAAGAGGTGTGCGAGGGAGGGTTGGTTTCCGTATAGTTTGTATGGGTAACATATTACGAATTAATACCAACTGCTCCGGTGAAATATTACCGCAAAATACTGACCGTTATTTGCGCGCGAGATGTAACGGCGCTACTATAAAAATACTAACGGGCGATATAACTACTAAATTTTATCATCATTTCGTTCGTTTATTAAAATCATCGGTCTTTCCTTTTTTTCGTAGTTTTGTTTTTTTCCGCTCGATCCCGGGAGATTTGCGAGGGCGCCAGAGTCGCGGTAGGGGTGGTGGTCACATATACGAGAACAAGCACGCGTGGGTTTGTGCCCTTCTTTGGGCCAAAAACCCATCTTATGGACACCTGATCCCTTCATTGGCCCCGAATACCCGAAAAAATCCTGGGCCCGGACGACTCCACTTTTTTTTTTTGGTCTCCAACGCGTTTCTTAACCCCCCAAAGAACGAAGTACGCAAAGTTCCCGTGTGTGTTTTGAAAAGGAGTACCCGGTGTACTTACCAACTGTACGGTACTCACACATACATGCATACCTACTACACACGTTTTCCAACCCACATACACGCGTATCTCGGTACGGCAGAAGTTCTTCTCTTCTTTTTAGTGGTCTACAGAAGTCAGGACTGCGTACTGTAGAGGTTTTCACCGTTTCCAACCAACTCGCCCCCTTATATACTAATTATCATCGTAGCACAGTGCTAGTATTCTTCACCCCCCCCCCCCCCCCCCCCTTTCTTATACGTTCTCCTTCTTTCTCTCTCTCTCTCTCTCTCTCTTCATATAAATGCTTGAATGCATCATAGAAAAAAGAAAAAAGGAAAGAGAGAGAGAGTAACTGCACCGCGAGTTTTTCCTCCACCTTTTTCTTTTTTTTTTCCTTTTTGTTTCTACATATTTATTCGAAAAGAAAAGAGAACCCCAGGAGAGGGGGGGGGGGGGGGTAATGAGTAAAATTGCACCTCTTCATCCACCCATTCGACATTTTTACGTGCATCCACTTGATTATCATACGCATGTGCATCTATCGCACTCGAAAATTGAACCTTCGTCTCGCATCCCTTAAATTCCTTCTTTCTCTTTCAATCACCTTCCAACCACAAACGACCTGAAAGGGGTTAAGAGGGTGGTGGAGGAGGAGGAGGAGGGTGGGTTCGCCCCGAGAGTCGAGGGAGGTTAAGTTGCGAGAGGACTTTCCCCCCTCCCCTCGTTTTTTCGCGTTCGTTTGATTTTTGTCATTAATCGCGAAAGGAACTTGGCGCCGATTTGTTTTTTTTTTTATTTTTGGGGGAGGGGGATGAGAAATTACAGAAACGCGATGGAATTTTCGAGATCCACGACTTTTGAACCGAGAAAATTGCCAATAATAAAAATAATAATACTCAAAAATGGCGAAAAGAGCGATTAAACAAATAATCGAAATAATAATAAGAAAGGTGAATTTTTAATGAGACGCGTGCAAAAAAAAAAAATATAATCATTAGTTAGTCAAGCAGCGTCAGCAATGGCATAACGAGCAGATTTCGATTGATTAAGTACCAACCCCGCAACCCTTTTTTTTTTACGTTTTGTTTGTTTGTTTGTTATCGTAATTTTACCTCCTTACTGCGCCAATTAAACGCCGGCTCTCACAACTACGCGTTCGTTTCATTAACGAAAATTCCTTAATGAGTTCCCAAGGAAGAAATAATACAAAAAAAAAGGAAGAAAAAAAATAGAGACGCAAACTTCTTCCCCCGAGATTTCTTCTTTTTATTTCCAAGATGGGTTAATGTCTTATCGAGCTTTTATTATATTTATTATGTTATAGAATAATTATTTCAAATGCCTAAAGGTGCCCTATACGTTCGAAGAAGACGAACTGTCGAGGTGGGAGATAGAAAGATTGTTATCGGGAGGTAATTTCTCACCGTCTACATGTATTTCCCCCCTTAATGAAAACGTAAAAATAGTGATAAATTCGGGTGCGTTAATAAATAAAGAAAAAATGATAGCGGGGTTATTATTCAAGCGATTCATTTGCGAATAATTGGGAGACAAAAACAAAAAAAGATAAAGATGAGGATAATATTAAATCCCATAAATTTGATTTTCCAAAGCTGCGCTATATTTCCTTCCATCTCTCGCTCTCTCTCACTCGCTCTTTCATATGTTGCCCAATTTTTCATGCAGCGATTCTTTCTCTCCCTCTCTCTCTCTCTTTCTATTTTTTCTCCCTCCTCTTCCTTTTTTTTAATCGTATCGCGACTCCATACGTTTTGCTACTTTCACAGCCAGTTTGCAATGGTAATTTGTGGATAGAGAGAGAGAGAGAGAAGGATTGATATGAAATTCAAGGCATGAAAATGAAACAAGAAAATATAACCCTCTTTTATTTTTTTTTACGTTAAAAAACGCGTGAAAAGTTGAAAAAAGCATACTTACTGTACACACACGTACCTGCAGCGTGTGCATATGAGTCGTTATTGGTCACTGTTTACTGATTTTTCCTTGTTTTTTTTTGGTCCACTCATTTATGGAAAGACCAATGTGGATATTTGCAATTACTGGCGATGATTAGCAGCGAAAGAGACTGTTATCACCTTTAGCGCCTTTTTTGTTTAAGCTTTACTTTGTTCTCAATTTTTAGCAAAAACTTCGTAGTCGATTTTACCCGTTGTCACTGAAAAGTGTAGAAGGAACCTGGAAAAATAAAATTGCTTTCCATGAAAAAGAGAATATAATTTTTTGTATTCCAAAATTTTAAGAATTTTTGATAAACTATTTTTTTAGGTACAGTAGGACCTCGATATAACAATCTCTTCGGGACCCAACGCACGGCTTCTATTAAAAAAAGAATATAATTTTTTTATTCCAAAATTTTAAGAATTTTTGATAAACTATTTTTTGAGGTACAGTAGGACCTCGATATAACAATCTCTTCGGGACCCAACGCGCACGCCTTCCATTAAAAAAAAGAATATAATTTTTTTATTCCGAAATTTTAAGAATTTTTGATACACCATTTTTCGAGGTACAGTAGGACTTCGATATAACAATCTATTCGGGACCCAACGCGCAAGCCTTCCCCTCGATTCCCACTCCGCGTGACTCGAGGGGGGGAAGTCAACTTCAATCGAGGCGCCCTACAGGTTCACTGCGATTGGTCGACAATCTTTGAAAGTGGGAGATGGAAAGATTGTTATCGGGAGGTAATTTCGCTCCTTATGGAGGGGTATTGTTACGAAGTGAGATTGTTATATCGAGGTCCTACTGTAATTAAACGTACGAAAATTGAGACTTTGTAAATTCTAAAATTTATTTAAACATTTTTAATTAATTTTCAGGAACGATTGTTATTTTTGGAAATGAGATTTGAGCTTATCTCGAACGAAATATTTTTCGAGATATCGATTGGTTCGATTAAAATGGGACACCACGTATCTAGAACACGCGTTTAGTAGGTTAGATGATATTATTAATAATAGAAAACTGTCAAAAGCCATTACGACACGGCGATAAATTGTCAATTGAAGTTTCTAAATAAAACGATGACGGTATTTTTTTCTTATCGATCTATTGTCCATCGGGTGAATATTAGTTGATATAATTATATTACTTTCGTGCATTATATCCATCGCGCGCGCGCGTGTGCCCTATGCGCGGATGTATACACGCATACATACAAACACCAACGGTGTGAAAATAATTACATTTAATAATTGGCTAAAATATCAGAAACGAAAGTTAGTTTATCGAGCATCCCGTTAATAATTTCAGGTTTGAAGCGTGGCGTATATACACATGCATCGCAATGCAAGCAAGTAGGAACCGCGTAGCTACATGCATGCACGTGCACGGGTATATAAATCGGAGACCGGCCGGTGTGTGTGGGTGCTGATGTCGCGTCGCCTCAACTAACCAATCATTGATAACGTTTTAATATTGACGCTAAAAATCCATAAAAATGAGGTTTCTCCCTTTTTTTTTGTTTTGTTTTTTAATATCGTTCATATCGAGTTTCACATTTCGATACTTTTCGACCGATAATTACCATTCTATACTTTTTGAAATTACCTTTGTAATTTATTTATCCGCCTCCGTCGTTTTTATACCGATTTTTTTTTTTTCATTGTTTCCAAATTTTCTCTGCAAAAATTATCTTATTTTGATTTGCATATTTTTTAATTATCAAAAAATGCAATTCCCGATAACAAATGGAAGCAATAACGGTAGAAATAATAATAAAAGCGGGAATACAATTGAGGGGAAAATCGTCATAAGAAATTTGGCAAAAAGACAGTGGAACCTCGCTATAACAATCTCGCTGTTTAAGGTGCTAAATGACCTCCCGATAACAATCTTTCCATCACCTTCCCTCTTCCACGTCGGACACTAAACTTTCCGTTCAGGCCGCGCTGCTTATGACAAATGCAACAGCGTATACCCTTGCGACCCACGCGGCGGGAATAGGGATTCACGCAAATTTGACGTGGCAGTTAACGCGTTAGTTACCAATTGGGAAACGACGAGTTCTCTTTCCCGAAAGAATAACAAATAAAATGGAAAAAATTTTCGTTGACAATAAAATTATAATCCTGCCGGTAAGTGAAGCGAAAATGGGAAATTATGGTGGAAATCAACGACGAGGAGATGTTCTCTCCACGCTTCGTTTCCCTGCCGGCTGAAATCTTGTCTAATACTATTTTAATTAAAATATATTTATTTTATAATAAAAGAAGGCGAAGGGAAAGGTTTTAGCAACGGGTTTGGGATAAGTTACAGGTTCTTTCAATCTTTTAATTAAAAGATTCATCAGTTTTATTAAACCGATGCGTAAAGTATAAGAAGAGTGGTGGTAGTGGTAATGGTACCTAAAACGGCGAAGGAAAGTGGGGGTGGAAGGGAACTGTAATTAATTGGTATAAAAGCCGATTTCATAAAGAAGATAATGATAAAAAGAAATTTATAAGTACAGCGAAAAGGAGTAAATTAGAGAGGAACTGCGCGTCTGTTATTTCAACGGGATCTTACTTACAATAAAATTTGACTTGTCCGAAATTTGGCAATTACAGTGGAACCTCGCTATAACAATCTCGCTTTGTAAGGTGCGAAGTGACCTCCCGATAACAATCTTTCCATCACCTTCCCCTCGGAATTGAGGGGAAAATCGTTATAAGGAGGTTGTTCGCTCCCTAGGAGATTGTTATAACGAGGTTCTACCGTAATGCTCTCTTTCCCGAGGAATTAACTACCGGAAGAGGGTACAGAGGGACAACGTAAAAATTATAACCAAGAAATGAATACATAAAGAAGATCCGTCTTCTCCATCTTTCCCTTTTGAATAAGACCAAGAATCAGAGCAGTAAAAAAAAAGTAAAAAAAAAGAAGAGGAAAGAAATTTTTTATGATCTTGTCACCTAAGCACCTATCTCTTTCTTTGTATATATATAAATATATATATCTTCGTAGACTGAGATGCTGACAATCTCAAGCTAAATTGCCAATCAAGCAGGTATTATTTTCCTGTTAGTTTTCCCTTGGTATCTAAAAAGGGAAGACAAACTTCTTACTCTTCCTCCTCCTCCTCCACCTCCTCCTCCTCCTTTCATTTTCTTCGTTCTTCATTCTTTTAGCCATTTTCCCCTGGTTCTGCTTATTTTCCGTTCCATGGGTTCCCTTTTTTTTTGTCACAGATTCAACGCCGATGTAACATTTGTGACACGAGAGGGGAGAAAATACTGGGGTCGCAATCATAGCGTGGGTCGAATGAGGCCCACGATTGAAAATTCTTTTGAATCGTGAATTTTCATGAAATACCAAATGAGAATAGGCCCTAAGGCTCAATGATGACCTATTTTTTTCTTTTTGAGTCCCAAAATTTCGAGGGCCTTCCCGTCCACTTCCACCCCCACCTCCATCCTTTACACATGTAACGCACACATGTGTAACATTCTGCACATGTAATGAAAACCTCAGTGATTATTAATCGAGTTGGAGAAAATACCAGATGGTATTTAATTGGCGAATGACACGCTTACCGATGCGGTAATTAATGTAGAATTTACCTGTCCGGCCAACGTTATTCGGTCGGTACGGAAAGAGGAGAGACAGAACGAGAAAGATGCGTGTATGCGGATGGTAAACTATGACAAGAGAGGGAAAATCATATTAGTAGTAGCCGTGGTAACGGTAGCTGTAGCTGTAGCTGTAGCTGTAGCTCGTAGTACGCGCAAGTGTGGGTGGTGTACGCGTATGTATGTATGTATGTATTTAGTGTAAAAGCATCAGGTCGATCTCGCGGACAAAGATCAAAGATTCACACGCATATTGCTACTATTACCGCTACCACTGTTGCTTTTCAACGCAACTAATGAGCTTATTTAGTGATTATTTTCACTGATATGGTATCTACGGCACGTGTCGATTTATTTTGAATTTCCAAAACCTCGCGTGACAGCTTCGTGTCACCTCCAGGCTTCTCTTTTTGTTTTATTTTCTTTTTTTTACATTTGAATCAAGGGCTAACACCACTCCAGAGGTCCGAAAAAAAGGCCAAACTTTGAGAATTAATTTAAAAAGTACGGAAAAAGGAATCGAAATTTTTTTCAGACGATTGATCAAACGTGTATTCGAGTGTAAAAAAAAATTTTTGTATCGACATTTTGTTGCAAAATGGTGGCGCCACGGTCGTGTTTCGAAATCGCCTTTTTTTTTAAGGGCCTCCACGGGAGGACGGATTTCCCCGAAAGTTGAAGACCAGGAACAAAAAACCACCAAATTTCTTAATCTACGTGACATTGCCCGTAAAAGTACGTAGGGATTTTTTTTTAAATTGATTTTTGTAAAAATAGCACACTTATGAAAAAAAAATTCGATTTTCGGCAAAAAAATGAGCAGTAAATTGTTTATAAAAAAAAATTTACAACGAATCAAAAAACGGCTACGTACTTTTGTAACGAATGTAATTGTCAAGCTACTGTCAAAATTTCAAACCGATCCGTGCAATAGTTTCCGATTAATCCATCCTCCCAGTTCGAAAAACATGGTTTCCAGATAATCGCGTTTCAAGTTTTGAAAGTACTTTGTTCTTTGAAAATTTTATTTCAACTTCAATCTGCGATTCCTGCACCTTATATAGGACCAATTGTACATTGTTTTTGTGACACTAAAGTATATTTTAAGCAAAAAACAAAAAGTTCGATTTTTTCAAAATCCTAGAGTGGTGTTACCCTCTTCCGGAAAGTTAATTCCTCGGGAAAGAGAGAAAATTACGGTGGGACCTCGCTATAACAATCTTCTAGGGAGGGGAAAAAACTCCTTAAACGATCTTCCCCTCAATTCTGAGGGCCAGGTTGGAAGAGAGAAGGTGATGGAAAGATTGTTATCCGGAGGTCACTTCGCAAAACCCTAGCAAAAAACAAAAAATTCGATTTCTTCAAAATCCTATAGTGGTGTTACCCTCTTCCGGTAGTTAATTCCTCGGGAAAGAGAGAATTACAGTAGGACCTCGCTGTAACAATCTCCTGGCGAGGGGGAAAAACTCCTTATAACGATTTTCCCCTCAATTCTGAGGGCCAGGTTGGACGAGAGAAAGTGATGGAAAGATTGTTATCGGGAAGTCACTTCGCAAACCCCTAGCAAAAAACAAAAAATTCGATTTTATTCAAAATCCTAGAGCGGCGTTACCCCTTAATTCCTGATCCGAAAAATCACGAATTTCTCGGCGCTGAAATAAAACCAAAAAAATAACCTAATGAATCAATTTGGAGTCGATGTTGGAGCAACATTTGCGGAAAACAAAAAAAATTGGGGAAATAAAAAAAAAGAAGAACAATCGCCATGAACGAATGGCAATTATTGTATACACATCAACTGCTGTGTGAAAAATAGACAATTTTTGTTTGATTACTGGAATATAAGGATGAGGCGCGAGCGATTTGTCAGTTTGAAAATCCAAATCAAACTGAAGATAAACGTTGCATTTTGCCCATTTCTCGTTGTCTCTCCTTCCCTCGATCGTATTTCCAATGTTTTTTGGATTTCAGCCGCGATCGTATGCCCTCTCTCTCGCTCCCCATCCGTCCATCCATGATTTTCAACTTCCCTCCTGCCTCCACCCAATGCATATTAATTTATAAGCCGTGAAAAAGCAAGCGGACAAACGTTTCGTTCGCTTGCCTTCCAAACCCTCCACGACGATTATTTTTCGATTGGACCGCAAATCCGATATAAAAACGACGCACGATTACGAATTAATGCAACGTCGACGATGAAACAACGACGAAAAAAAAAAGGTAACACGCAGGTAACACGGCGCTATCACTGTATCGCCCACGGAGGAAGGTTCTCGTGTGTCGGTGCGGTTTTCAAATAATGGAACAAAAAATTGCAAGAATCGGACAAAAAAATTGAAACTAAACCATTTGATATACATTACGAAAATCCCTTCGTAATCTTCTTTTCCGGCGACTTTTTTTTTTGTTTTCCAATAACAAACGAAAATAAATAAATGACACACTTCCAAAATACTCTCGAACCTTCCGCATGTGCTTTTTTCGGTAATATTTTTTTTACCACGCGAAATTTCGAACAGGGGTGGTGAGCTCCTGGACGGCGATTGGCCACATTTTGTTAAATCGGTAAAGTGTTAAAAAATCTTACGTACCTATTTTGTTTTTTTTCGGGGAGGGGGGGGGGGGGCAATTTTCGAAATTCTTTGAATTGAAAATTGGTCGCTAGGGGACCGGAAAAAATGTTCACCCCCTTGGCTCCGAAAATGATCCAACTTGAGCTCTCGTTGCTCATTAACACTTTGAGTGCCATGTTGGTCACCGGTGCAGGCAGACCGCGCTGGTTATGACGAATGCGATAGTGTATACCATAGCGACCCACGCGGCATGAATTTTCTCCCTTAACACCATAATATTCCGCAAATCCTCGGCTCCTTCCGGATCGTAAAAGGCATAGTTTAAAAAAAAAAAGTTGCGAGTGCCCAAAAAAAAAGGTGGTAACAATGATAAAAAACGTTCTAGTTGTCGTCGCCGTCGTGGTGGTCTTTCTCTTCATCGCTTTACTAAAAGAAGGAAAGAAAGTAAAGAAGTAGTATGAGTTAGTACTTTCTTTGAAGCTCAGCTTTGCACCACTTGGCTGTAGGGGTTGCTCTGGTGGTGGTATTATAAGCTGGTACGTAGGCAGGCACTGACTTTGGGGAGGAGGCGAAGGAGGAAGAAGAAGAAGAAGAAGCAGGAGGGTGGAAAAGGAACTTGGTTAGGTCGCACATCAAAGAGTGAAATACTTGAACCTCAAGATTTTCTCATCCCTCTTCTTTTTTTTTTTATTATAGTTTTATATGTCCTCTCTCTCTCTTTCTCTTTCTCCCTTTCTTTCTTCTTTTTCAACCCTCTTCCTTTTACCACCGATGACCCCGAGTTGTATTGTCCGCTCTCGACCGAAATTGGGCTCATTTCTTTCCACCTAACCGGAAGAAGAAGAAGAAGATCGCCCTTCTCCCCTTTTGATACCACCACGCTTAGCGTGTTATCGGTGTTAAGGGGGACGGGGGAAGTTGTTATTTACCCCCTGCCACTGTAGCGCGTCATCACCGTTGAGGTGGACGCGTCAAGGGGGTTGAAGACAAAGATAATGGGAAACCCGCGACACTTTCATCCCTTGGAAGGACGCGAAGCTGAAAATGGTTTAATTGTCGATTTTTATTTTTTCTTTCTGGTAATTTTTTTTTTATTGGAGTTGAATCGCAGTCGAAAATTTGCGATTTTTTTTCTTCCAAAGGAAGTGCAACAATTGGGAGCGTCCGATTGCAACCACCCCTTTTTCGCTATTCGTCACTCGTCCTTTTTGGTATCGATAAATGGCAGATCTTTCAATAAAAATAACTACCCCACATATCGAGGATCTCGGTACGGTGGAATATTGCATCGGTTGCAGCAGATTTCCTGGGCTATTCTACGCGCAATTTCATGTTTAATATCCGAAATAACTCGAGCTCCCTTTTCGCTTCCCTTCTCTATGAAAATCCACTCATCTCTCTTACCTATCTTTTTCATATAATATATATATATATATATACCGACGCGTGCATTGAAAATCCGGCCCAGGAATTGATTCGTCCCCGAACCTACCTCTAACGTTAAGGGGGTAAGGTCACCGGTAAAAAGAAAAAGTATATTAATTTTTTTTTTTACAACTTTTATTATAAAAATACATTTTTTAAATATACATTGAAAATTGTACTACTAAATACTTACTAAATTATTTTTTCGAAACCCCTAGTATGCAGTATAAACGTACCAGAGATTTGTTAAAAATTTCCATTTGTCGTAAGGTTCGAGGAGCATCGATTGACCGATTTGACTCCGCAATGGCTCATTTTCTCTGGAAGACCACCCTTTATGGAATGAATGTGGGAATTTGGAAGGAAAGAAAAATTACAAAAGTTATGAATTTTTTAAACCCAAAAACCAAAATTATGTGATAAAAAGTGTTGTAACCTTTTTTTTTACTTACTTCTTCAAAAATTCCCACATTCGTGTCTTCCTCCGAATAAAATGAGACCTTGTCGAGGCAAATCGGTCAACCGGTGCCCCTCGAACCTCGCGACGAAGCACCAAAAACATGTTTCCAGGAAAAATTAAAAGAAAGTTATTAGTAAAACGTAAAGTTTATGATTTTAATATTTGTACTATATTTTGTGGATACACAAACGGTGGCGCAAATATTTTTTGGATAAAGACACACTTATTCTTCGTCTCTCATTCATATATTATTATCATTATTATTAACATATGATAAATTTCCATTTACTTACATTCGTGCACTCGGCAGTATCAAATAACATGAATCTGCAACAAAAATACAGTTAACAAAGGGACCTGGGTCACTTTCAAAATGAACGGCTCAAGTTTCGAATTTTCACGCAGACTTTTCGCCCGCCGGGAGCCCTTTTCGCACTTTGTTACAAAAAGTGTTGCTTATTATGAACAAAACAAAAAAGTGGAGACACGATGTATGTACACGTATACCCGTGCGCGTACATACACGACGATCAATGCGAAAGCAAAAGCTGCTGCTGCATGCAGGGTGTCTGAGAATGCCACTTAGTTATTGTCTCGTGCTCCTGTAGCAGAGTTCCTCTCTGTCTCTCTTCTCTCTTCGCCTCTTTTTTCCGTCTTTTTCTCCCTCTTGCTCTCTCTCTCTCTCTCTCGCCGTGGCACGGTTGGTAGTGATACACTTGTATCCCTGGAGAGAAACCCCTAAAGGAGGGTTGTATGCATGCATTCTTTTCACAAATCCACCGTTATGCGGTAACTCTCCTTTTCTTTTTTATTATTTGTTATTGTATTTATTCGCACAGTCGACGGCCAACTACCATCGACGACGGTACTCGTATAATGGGACGCTCGGGCCTCAGATCGGAGGTGGGGTCCTAATCCCGGAAATATTTGGAAATCGTTTAACGCCAGCCGATAAATCCAATAACATTTAATTCAATATTGAAGAAAATAATAATGGGAATCTGATTAAACGCGATACGCGCATGTATAAATTCGCAATCGAGGGTATTTTCGAGTTATTATAATGTGCATCGGCCCCCGTCATACGACGCGAAAGCCCGAGCATGACGGAGACAAACGCGGCGCGAGCGATAACGGGGTTAAAATATTTATTGACGAGGATGGGGAGGAGAAATATAGTAAATGCGGGGGAGGGAGGGGGTGGGTTTTAGTAATAGTAATGAGGAGTAGGAGGTAGTAACGCTGGTAATGGTAGTAATACTATATGCAGCAATAGTAACGCTAATAACGCGCGGGGTTTGCGGTAGCAGGTAGTATTGGATGAAACACGCTGCGCGAACTGTACGTACGCGTAGTATCCCAAATGCGTGGGATATTAGCTCATGATTAATTATTAATAGTATCGAGTGCTTGCTAATAGATATAATGTTATTGGAATGAAATCAGCGGCCCCTCCTCCCCATCTTTTCCATCTTTCTCGTTGACTCCCTGCCCTCGTTGGGTTGCCTTCCGTCCCTCCGTCTCTCTCCTGCCCGGTTTTTGAAGTTATGGGTAAAAGAGGAGAGGAGAGGAGCATTCCCAATCCAGCATTCCACGATATTATCATTTCCATAATGTAAACAAGCTTTAGGAATTCCGGCGAAATTTATGTATGCCAATATTCAATCTATTGACTGCATTCGTCATAAAACCATCGACCGTTGTTCAGTTGCGCTTTGTCCCCTTTTTTGGGGACCGAAACTCTGGTGGATCCGCGAATTTGTAGTGTGCCATTGCCCAGCCCAACCCGCATCCGCGCTGAGAAATGCTATAAAAGAAGTCCATGGGGTTTCGGGAGAAAATTGCTAATTTTACAGGGGGAGGTGTCAGGTACCGGGCCCAGGGATCAAACGCGTCTCGGTAGCGATCGCGTAGGAGTAAATATCGCAAAATTGTAGTATGTCCTTTCCTAGCCCAGCCTGCTTCGACCCCGAGAAACGCCCAAAAAAAAGAACAAAAATTCATGGGGTTTTAGAAGAAAATGGCTAATTTTGCCGGAGAGGCAACAGGTACCGGACCAAAGGATCAGACGCGTCTCGCCGCTCTATTTTGTTATATTCTCTCTTTGTTATTCTTTTCCTTTGGTCTCGGTCGAGCCTCAAAAGAAGGTACTTCTTGTTTACGACGGGGTAAAAGGTAAACAAGAAGCCACCTGTGACGATTAAACGCGGCACTCAAGAAAATTGTAGGATAGACCCCGGAGAGGAGATGAAAATTGCGAAAATGAGATGAAAAAGTAGCCGAGCTACTTAACGAAATGACTCATCAATATTAAAACGACGTTACACTCCCATTCCCCGGCGAGATTCGGTTTATAATGAGGGCTTCAGTTGTTCATTAAGCTTTGAAAGGTGTCTGCAGCAAGCGTAATCCGCCAAAAATGAGCGATCTTCAGCCGTGAGACATCCGAGAGAGCTTTGTATCGCCAACCTTTAGCCCGCTCTCGCGTGACTTTCGAGGGAAGGAACTAAAACGTTCAGTTTCGCGCCAGACGCAAGGTTCTGGGTCGAATGGAACGCCTCTCGCGCTTTCAACGCGTCAATCGCCGCGCCAAGTTTACGTACGCACCGCGTGGGACGCAAATGTATAGGTTATTGCGTTTGTAGCGACCGGCTCGGCCTGAACGGAGGACCTAGCGTAGCGATTTAACGCGTTACCATCGCGACCCACGCGGCGCGAACAGGGAATCACGCAAATTTCACGCGTTAGCCACCGAAAGAACCTCAACTCGGGTTATGGCTTGACTAATTATTGATATTCAATTTTGTTGGATCCGGACTCTTAAAATTAAAAAAAGAAAAAATATCGAGTGGCCTAAAGCGGACACCGATTGACAATCTCCCCGGGTTCATGGTGTAACTGCGGAGCGATATCTGCATTTCCATAGACCTCAGGTTCAGAGTTGCCTGAAGTTCGGTGCGGTCAAATTCCCGATACTAATCCGCAACATAATTTAAAATGGACGGACCTACCGCATATAAATGTCAGGTACGGGATGAAATGATGATGATTGAAAAGATGGAATATAAAAGACGAGAAGGAAGAGGAGCGGGAGGGGAATATAGCAGTCGGAACATTGGATCGATTTCGTTAGGTCCAGGGTGAACGAGAGAGAGAAAGAGAGAGAGGGAGGGAGTGAGAAGGACAAAGACAGGGCAGAGGAGCGAGAAAGAGAGTCGTTCGAGAGAGGGTGGAAGGGTGGAAGGGTAGAGGAATGGATCGCTGAATTTCTCGAATAATTAAGTTAGACCTCGGTGAAACTAGGGGTGGCCAGCGCTTACCTACCAACACGATTTCATATATTATGTACTGGTAAGCAGTGTAGATATACACGTACACGGCGTGTGTACGCACACGTGTATTTCATTTTACATCGCATACAACGTAATGTCGAGGATATAGGCTTGGTTTTCCAACCTCCACCTATCTGCAGTTACCGAGTTGCAGAGTGTACCACTACACCTACCTACCCAGCTACCTACCTACCTACCTACCTACCTATCTACCTATCTACCTACTACCCTTCCTCAACAAGGTCCGTACAGAGCAGCGGCAAGCAATAGTGGTATAAGCAGCTAGTGGTAGTAACGCTGGCGATGGTGGTGGTAGAGGAGGTGGTGGTGATCGTACTGGCGCTGGTGCCGGTGCCGGTACTGGTACTGGTGCTGCTGGTACACACTCGGTGGCATTGGATATATACTTAATGAAGCGTAAATAATTGAGTAATGTGCTCCAGGCCCGTTCGATCGTCCTTC
This sequence comes from Gasteruption jaculator, assembly GCA_949825005.1. NCBI lineage: Eukaryota > Metazoa > Arthropoda > Insecta > Hymenoptera > Gasteruptiidae > Gasteruption > Gasteruption jaculator. Next base: position 21,246,168 of record OX463763.1, on the reverse strand, counting down.
CTATTGGTCAGAATTAATCTATTCCGGCGCATTAGCGGCTGGTATCTCTACGAACCGAACGACGAGACCAGTTCTAGGATCCACCTAGAAACTAGCCCGTGTTGCTGATGCCACGTCGATATAACAACAGCAACGACGACGACGACGACGACGACGGCGAGCACACGACTCCGAGCCGACGCTATCTCGCATCCTCTATCGGCCCAGCCATCTCCGGGCTCTCTCATCGTCCCTTCTGTCGCGTTACCACTCCAAGATCGTTTCATTCGAGTATCTGGAGATCGGCATTCGAGTCCTTCAGGATCAGAGGCCCTCTCTCTCTCGAAAAAAAAATGCTGAAAATTGGTCTTGTCACCAACTGCATTTATGACCTTCGAGAATCGGATTTTGGGTCCGAAGTTGGGGATAAATGGCTACACCCTGAGAAAATACCGACAAAATCCGAGACTCGAGAGAGAAAAAGGAGGAAGCTCAAGTAAATGTATATTCAAAGTAAAGTATTCTCTCCTTGGCCGAGTAGATAGATCGCTGTGAATGATAAGCAGTCCGGTAGACTTTAATTATCATCGCGTACGGACTATTTATATGGCAGGAAGCACTTAAATAATATTTCTCTGTGTCGAAGAGAACGCGAAAGAAAAGCTCCCGCCCGGGGTATGGTGGCCAGCGCTGTGCCACGGCGCGCATCTTGTATATCTCGACCTACTCGAAGTATTCGCGCACACACACTGGCACGGCCGCTTCTTTCCTCTTCGTCCATCGCTTTTAACGAAAAAGAGACGGGAACTGGGATATTAACCCAGTGTATGAGAAGCCAGCCAGCCGCATTCACACACGCTCCTCGCGTACACCATCGTGAGGTTTCTGATCCATCCGAAAGATACGCCGCTACCGTATAAACTCCTCCACTTGTGGGCGGAATCGCTTATATCGGCCGGAAGTCAAAAACAATATGCGCGAAAAAGGATGAAAATTGTTGGTGTTCCGCAACAATACTGCACTCGCAGATTTATGGGCTCGATATGCGCTCGAACTTGCCGCATGGAGTCGAGCAATTCCAGCTTTTAGGTCTTCCATTTCATTTCTCGCGAATCGTTTTACATTCCCAGTTTAGTTCAATTTTTCAAACCACCCGAATCCGATGAAGAATTTGGGTGCTGGATCCTAAGAGCGTCATCCTACGTAGGATTGTACTGCATTGTAGGATCCTAAGACGGAGTGATTTATCTGGGCCTGATATTAAACGGAAGTCGATCCTACCTGGACTCTCTGGGTACCGAGGGACCCTACATTGCAGGATCCTAAGATGGAGTGTTATTTTTTCTGGGCCCGAAATTGAGCGAAAAAAAATCCTACTTGGAATCAGGGCGATTTTAGTGGGTATCGAGGGACGGACCCTTCATTGTAGGATCCCTCTGGGCCTGGTATCAAACGAAAATCAATCCTACCTGGAACCAGAGGGATTTGAGTGGTACCCTCGATCCATAATTCTTTTTTTTTTCTTGAAATGCAATTGTTTATTGGATTTGACGCCTTCGATGCTGAAATTGTTTGTTCCCCATCCGCTGGTGGAAGTTCCATGGTAATCCGGAATCCTAAAAAAAAAATTAAGGTCGTCGTTACTCAAAGCAATACTGCCTCGCAAAAAAATAAGCATTTCAAGGTATTAATGAGACAAATGATTAAACGTGAGAGAAAGCAATTAGTGTGAGGAAATGAGAAGGCTGATTTGTTTTTTCTTCTGCCTCCACTCCTTCGTCTTCTCTGCCTCCTCCTCATTCTTCGTCTTTTCTTCTTATTCCTTTAATGACCATATTAAATATTCAGAAGGAAAAGAAATTAGATAAAGTTTATTTTGAAATCCTTATCATTGTTATTATCACCATCGGCATTATCGTTATACCTCTCTCTTGTCGCCGAGGCGGGAAGGTTTGCGAGATTTCCTTAATTCTCCTCTTTTTATTCCCATTCTTCTTCATCCTTCTTGATTCCGTTCTTTTTTTTTTCTTTTTTGTAGAAAATAACAATCGCCTAGGATAATTAGCATAAGTAGCATTCGATTGAAGCGAGATAACATTAATTATTAGTCCCATGCCGGAGTACAACGTTGATTGTCTGCTAATGGTTCTCTTCCTTGTATCGCTCTTTTTCGCTCTGTGACTTTGCATAAAGGAACTTTGATATTAGCTTCTGATAGAAAAATAATATAAATCTGTTTTAATTCACGTCCCGGCTTAATCTTTTCTTCGGCCAAATTGTTCAGTTCCGTTCTTGCGATAAACAAAAAAAATTGCAATAAAGAAAATATTTGTTATTTTGACTTGAAGTTTTTTTTTTCGCAACTTCCCAAAAGTGTACTTTTCCAAATAATGTATGTTACATGAATAATAAATTAGGTTAAGTATGTTAAAAAAATTCGAATATCGATAAAGGATGATTTTACGACAAAAAAAAATCACAACATTCTTTATTTTTACATACTAAAAATTCTTCCGTAACGAGGTTACATCCGTTTTTGTCCGAATTTTTTCCACTAAAAAAATGGTAACTTCGTAACCATAAATTATTATTATTAATACTATTGCCGTTATCATTGTCATTGTCATTGTCATTGTCATTGTCATTATCATTATCATTGTCATTGTTATTACCACCTTTGCTTTTATCAATATTACTGCTCTTCCGGTTACTGTCGCTTCCATTATTATTATTATTATTATTATTATTATTATTATTATTATTACTACAAGAATTATTATTATATTAAATTGGAATTAATATTAATCGAATTACATCCTGGGAAAATGCCCGAGCATTTTTTCCCTTTCCCTTCGAGTTCATCCACACTATTATGAAAATGAAAGGAAATCGCAACGGAGAACAAGCGATTGGTCCCCACTGGTATGTATGCCATGCGTATGTGTATTCACATATCTATATATATATATAAATATATATATACATATACTTTCCCTATGTACATAAAGAGACAAGGGATTTAATCCGTATAATTACGAAGTGAGAACAGAACAGACCCGCGGGGTCATTTCAATTTATCGCCATATAATCTGAATATCAAATCGTTACTTGCCGGCTGATTCGCGGCTTCTCTGTACCGTACGTGTCCTCCTACGCTTCCTCCGTCGCTTTTATTTCAACCCTTACTCGGTGCTCGGGGGGATCCCGTGCACCCCACGACCTTTTTTTTCCTATCAATTTTTGAGTTACGAATTTTTTTTGTGGAAAAATCATCCTTTTTCGATATTTGAATTTTTTTGACCGAGTAAACTTATTCTATTGACCATGTGACCTATACTAATTTGAAAAGTACACTTTTGAGAAACTTTAGGAAAAAATTCCGGTCAAAATATTAAATAGTTTATTTGTTATCATTTCTTTTTTGTCATTGGGGTGCATTCGAGCGTTCAATGGCACCCTTATTCGGAGGAAAAAGAACGAGAGTAGAAGCCGAGGCTTCTGCCCGATCACGAGCAACGAGAAGCGCGAAAAAGTATCGTTTCGTTGCAACAGATGCAGCGAAAAAACAGATAAATAAATAAATAAAAAAAGAAAGCAGTATCGCATTTATTGCCATACACGTGAACCACGGGCTCGTGATTCAGTGAACGTAGCGTTCTATACATAGACGTCTGGTCTATATCGAATCATAAAGTGCATTGCCTTTGCTACCTTCTTACTTCGCTAATCTCGGACAAGAGTTAGCCTTTTGTACACACAATTGCTCCCATACGTATGCATTTACGCATACGGATACTATCGATCGGTTTTATTTCTTACTTTTACCCTCGCTACCCTCGCTGCCTTTACCACCACCGGGGCAACCACTACCCTTTCGTATCTGGTAACTTTTACCTATAATACCGTCATTTCTATTGCTATTATCATTACCATTACCGTTGGTATAGGACACACGTACACGCTCACGCGCGGTCTCTCTTCTTTGCATTATCCTCCTCTCTTTTTAATGATAGCACCGTATGCTTTCCCTATGCACGTCTATTTCGATTACTTAATTGAGCCTCCATCAACTTACATGTATAAATAGAAATTTTCCAAAGGGCACGTACTATATACCAGCCATAGGTTATGGCTGCTATTCAAATCAATTTTAAATGATTACTTTATTTTCTCTCTTCCCCCACTAGGGTAGATTGTATAGTGCTATTATACATATTTGTCTTTTTTTAATATCTTATCAGTGTATATCAAGCGTTCCCAGGCGTTCCCAGGTGTGGGGTAATTTGTATAGTGTGGTATGTATGGTGCCTATTTTCTACAGTGTTGCAGTCGATGGCTGTAGAAATTACCATACGTTTGGTGACGCTGGTTATCTAGGGAGTTTCCACGATTAATGGCATTTTGAAAATTCCCCAAATTGGTCAGAACCGACCAAAGTTTCTGAAAGTGAAGGTTTTGTAAAATTGTAAAAATGGCACCAAGAAATGTGTCCATTTCCAATTTTCTTTTTTGTGACATTAAATTACCCTAGAAAAAGTTACCGTAGAAATTACCCTAGAAAATAATAATAATAACCCTAGAAAATTACCCTAGAAAATTACCGTAGAAATTACCCTAGAAATTACGCCTGGTGACGCTGATAAGCTAGGGAATTTTTGAAAATTCGCATCTCCTTTTTGGAAACATTCATTTCCCCCATTTTCCCTAGAAAATTGCTCGGCAATTTTTCTTGGGACGCGATAAGTACCCAAAAAAAAGAAATTTGTCACCCTAAGCGGGACTCGCGCGGGCATAAGCGCTGCACGTACCATGCAGAAATATGCACCGAGAGGTCAAATGTAAACACATTATATATGTATACCCGTGTGAGTGTGTGCGTATATATACATTTGATAATTATAATGATTATTAAAGATGATGAATAATAAATCGCTTATAATTATTGCGAAAGAATTGATTATTAATTAACGGCATAACAATATTCGCGATCATGAGCGATACACGCATCGCGCGTGGTATTTCCATAAATTAATTAATAATATATAACGCCCCTCCGCTATTAATTTCAATTAAAATACTATTCCATTAATATTTTTCTCTTTTATAATTATAATATTCCTAATTGGGATCTTCGAACTATCGTGGGGGGTGTCTTCTATGGGATCATTCTCCCCCCCAAAAAATTGATGGACCAAAAGATTTTTCATTTCAACCCCAATTTACCCCATGGCCAATCCCAGTCCGCGCGTGTCGATTTTTTTTATGCAAAATTAGTGCAAATATTTTGTTTACCCGCTGTTTTTCAGTCGTTACCCCTCGAGTGGGGTTGGTCTCCTTTTCCCAACAAACGAGGAAAATAAATTTTGCCGTGTTCCGCTTTGTTCTATAAATTATGCATTTACATTTTGTGTATTTTGAGGCAATCAAATCGCAGCGTAGCGAATGCAGCGAAGGATGCAAATCACATTCGTATATAGATATATATATATACTATATACATGTATGCAATTGCAATAGCGAGACTTTCCTCTTTCTTATCTCCCACCTTATCCCTCTCTTTCTCCCTCTCAACCCTTCCTTGCACCGCCGGAGGCGGTGCGCTATATATTTATTTGCATTTACTATAAATAAAAATATCTATACATATGCATTCTCTCGCCCGCTCTTTTTCTCTCTCACCGTGGAGGTAACGGGGTTCGCGGGCGATATTTCATTCGATATTGCAATCCTTGCGTTATTTCTCTATTTCACCGTGTTGCATCGGTATCGCACCTATGGTGCACCTATGCAGCTTACGACTAGTGGAATCGGCAACGGAAACAAAAAAAGTATAACAATAGTTGCAATGGTAGCATTAGCAATTGCAGAAACAATAATAGTGGCAATTGTAAAAAAAATTAGTAACGGTAGTTGCATCGATGGGGGTAGTTACTGCGGCAGTTGCAGCTGCAATTGCAGTAGAAAAAATCTTGTAGTAGGAATAATGGTGGTAGGAAAAATATATTAGTAGTAGTATTAACATTAGTAACAATAGGGGCCGAAGCGTCCCGATTTTTTAGCAAACTTTCAACACGATTATTTTTTTATGTTATTGGCATTGAAAAAAATTTCGTTTTCACACATTCCGACGTAGAATTTCATGCTCCTTCAGAATCGGGGCTCGAAATTCCGATTACACTTGAAGAAAAAAAAATATGGCCGATTTCAACATAAAAAACGTGAAAATTTTTGAAAAAAAATTTTTTGGGGATTTTTTTTGCAATGTTACCGACAAGAATTCATGCTAGAAACGTGATCAGGGGTGATCACGATAGTTAAAGTATATCAGGGAATTTTTATGTAATCATTGAAAGTGGCCCGAGTCAAGATTTTGTCAACTTTCGAAAAATGTTTTTTATAACGTCACTACAGTTGACAAATGGACTTGGGTCGCTTTCAAAATAAACGACTCATGTTTCGAATTTTAATACTAGCGGTAATAAAAAAAGTAGTATTAATAATAATGGCAATTGGTAACAGTAGTTGGATTGATAGGTGTAGTAACTGCAGCAGCTGCAATTTCATGAGTGTAGTAGCGGGAACAGTGGTGGTAGTAAAAATAGTAACAAAGTAGTAGTAGTAGTAGTGGTGGTAGTAGTAGTAGTAATAGCAAGAGTGGAAACTGCCGTTGCTCCTGCTTTGCACTAAGTCCGCAAGCTTTTCTCGGAAAGGTATACCTATATCTATGGTAATAATACTAGCGGAAAATAAATTGTTTAATTTATATTAAAAATAAATAGAGCAGCCGTGCAGACGGCTGGCTGGCTGGGCGGGTGGGTACGAGCTATCCTCTTCGTACTTTCCAACCAGCTCGCACTCCCTCCGACATCCCCCTAGAAATATTACTTTTAATATTAGCGTACCACCATTCGCTCTACACAGCTTTTCTCTCATTTTCCTTTTTTTCTCTCTCTCTCTCCCCTTTTAACTAACAAAAAATATTGTTGCATCGTTTTCATATTATAACTGCTGTTATTCCAGCCAAATTTATTACCATAAAAATTAAAATATATTTAGAAAGAAAATAAGAACGACCACCCTCCAGCGCTGAACATCCACCACCGGAAATACCGGCAAATAAATGCGCGCCGGGGTAGTAAATTTTCCCCCGATTTCCACAAAATCCACGTTTTCCGGACAAAGTAAAAGCTACCCCGTCGCGTAGTAAATTTTTACCACCCCCTTCGATCTCGATTTCGGTTAAAATCACGCAAATCCATTTTCAAAAAAGTTCTACCCCATTGCGCCCCAACGAATCGCTTCGCCGGGGCGCTTTCCTCCCCGTGGCTCCGTAAAAATCTGGTTTTCGATGACGCCACGTCGGGGAGGACCTTCAACCGAGCGAACGAGCGTTAATAAGTTAAGAAAGCCGTTTGAAATGTAGCGTAAAATGTAGGTTAGCATCCAGATTCCAGTCAGCCGAGCGAGTCAACCTCTTACCCCATTCCGCCCCCGTGCAGGAGCTTAGCTGCCACCTACCCTTATACCACGCTCAACCTTAGAATTCTTGGGGTGGGTTTTAGTCTTCCACCTTTGGCAACTATACAGGCTCCCCTTTCACCCTTCCCCCTGGTCCCTCTTTCTCTCTCTCTAGACTCCATACTCCATCCCCGGGTCTTGCTCTCCTCCATCTCTCTCTCTCTCTCTCTCTTTCCCCCCATGTATAATGTACGATGCACGAGATGAATGGCAAGATGGCGACGAATATTTCATGAAGTGCATTAATATTGCAAGGTCTCATCTCACGGATGTATCGAGGTAACATAATGCGGTACTATAGATAGCTCCTTATTAAACCAAGGCGACCCCGCCACTGTGTTGAGCAACGCGAGACTTTCCATCGTCGTCCCTCCTCTTTCCGGGAGCTTCTTTTTTTTTTCTTTTTGAAAATTCATGGAAATCGAAAAGAAAAAATACCCCCGATCCGCTCCTTCCCCGGATTTTAGCTTAAAAAAAAAATTGTCGGTTCGAAACGAAAAGGGGTGGAAATGCACTTTTTCGCAAAATCTTTTTTTTTTTCTTCCCAAGATTTTATGAAAGACTTAATTATTAAGAAAAGGAAGAAAAAAAAAGAAGAAGGTGAAAGGGAAAGAATGCGAAGGAGGGAGAGCAAAGCTTTTCACATACAAAGTGCAATCAAACATTGATCGCAGGATGCAACTGCAAGCCTCTTGGCTCTTGGTACGTGCGTATCGAATGCCATACCATAGGGGTTGTATGGCGCATGCATGCGAGAACTGAAACGTGTTTGTGTTTTGAGGGGAACTTTACTACCCCCCTCTCTCTCTCTTACCCTCTTTGTGTATATCTTTCTCTCTCTTGCGATAAATATATATGTATATATATAAATGGAGGAATACAGCATGTGTATGTGTGTTAGAATTCTCTCCTCTTAGTCCAAGGAATCGATACCTTGCGTAACTCAGGCACATTTGCTGGCAATAATAACCGCAATCATGATTCATGATTTAAGTCAAAGACTTTACACGAACTCGATGGTGCATTTGCTCGGGAAATAATGAACTCGAGGGAGGATCGAAGATTCTCGGGGAAAAATTCAGCAAAATTTAGGGAATTACCTTTTCTCCCTTCCGAGGCAACAAAAAGGTTCCAAAAAATGACAATTTTCACATTGATTTCACGGTACTTGTAATTTTCCAAAAGTGGAACTCGAGGGAGGATGGAAGATTCTAGGGGAAAGGGATGTAAAAGTTGGGGGAAAACCTGGGAATTCGCGAAATGACAATTTTTGCATCGATTTCGATAATTTAACAATAACGGCACTCGCGCTAATTGTCCCAATTATTATATTACCCGGGTACTTGTAATTTGCAAAAAGAGTTTGTTCACAAATTTCAATGGTACGTTTGTTCGCCAACGTCCGCCAGTTTATTAACAACAATGATAATAACACTGATAATAATAGTTACGACGATGGTTATTACAATTATTGGTATTAACATTCGTTCGATGGTAATAATAATGATTGTAATAATATTATTACAATTATTGTTGCTATTGTCATGATGATTGTTGCTATTAGGATATGTTAATTTGCGAGAACAATCATTTTGGGAGGATAAGATAAAACGCGGCGCGGGAGGAGGGACGAGATATTATGATGTGAAAGCGAGTGGAGCGATCATAAAACTGAAATTTACGAAGTGATATACACACCAAACATCCGGCAGATATTTAAACTCCGCTTTTCACGCACAGTGTGCGATGTAAAGAGGAGGCATTTAACCGTCTCGCAGTTTGTACATCGCTATTTCAAGACTCGCTCTTTTTTAGCGATTTTTTTATTTTGCGCGAAAGGGAGGCTTTCTTTTCCTCCACCGTCGGGGGAAATCTTAGGGTCGTGCCAAAAAAAAAATCGAAAATCGCACAATTCTCCCCCAAAATCGCCCCAAAGAGGACCCTAAAATTTGCAAGAGTTGAATTTAATAAATAAAATATCAGGATCGTCTTTCTCCTATTATTTAAAAATAAGTTTTTTAAATATAAAAAACTAATATTTAAAAATTGGTTTTTTATGTATAAAAAACTAATTTTCTAAGTACAATTTCTCCTTTTCCGTTATTTTTTTTTTTTATAAAATTGATTTTTGAGGACAACTATGATAGTAATAATAATAATGATAATGATGATAATAATAGCAATAATAATAATAGTAACGCATGTATCGAATCCCAACGGAAGTGTTTGAATAATAGAATATATAACTATAAGAGACTATAAGTAATTGACTTATGCTATATCAAAGCCCTTGCCTTTTACTACCCGGAAAGGCACAAAGACGAAATGAAGCAGCGAAAAAGGAGTTTCACAGAGGAAACGATAATAAAATATACATATCGCGGAATTAAATATTCCTCCTACGTATACTTATCGTAAAGGGCTGGACTTGCGTAGTCGGCATTTCTTTGTCTTTCCCATTTGTACAGGGTGAGTCACCCGACTCGTCTAACCTCGAGTTACTCGTAAACATCTGATAGAATTTATTATACACATTACGTTCAACGACTTGTTTCCAAAATCCGGAAATTTCCTACCCCTGTTTCAAAATTGTATCGTTTAAAAATGTTCAAAAAATTCTGATCCCGGTGAAAAAGTACCTTTTTTCTCACACAGCCCTTCTCCGAGTGTAAAAGAGGGGTGAAAAATCGGGGTAACCACCCTTACGGTGAAGGCTGCGTCCCGAGATGCAGCGACACCTACGTTTTTCCACCCCTAGCTCGGTACATCGTGGAAATATTGGGTTGGCAAACAAGTTCGTTCGGTTTTTAACTGTGGGATAAATCACAAAAACCGAACGAACTTATTTGCCAACCCAATATTCATCCGAGCCTCCCGCGATACACGGCTGCGATGTTCCACCCGGTCATCCCGAACTGCTGCCGGTTTTAGGATTCCCGGCAATTAACATGGCTGGCTCTAATTCGGGCCGATTAAAAGCACGATGTACCGGGCAATATCGCTCGAGCGATTTAATTTAATGCGGGGTGACGACCCGATTGAATTTAAATGGATTCCGGGTGCGACTTGATTGGATTAATGCACCCGATTAATTCGATGAGAACTAATACTTGCGCCGCTACTACTAATCTCTCTTTCCCTCTATACGTACGTATGGAGTGTGAAATTAATATCTACACGTGAAAAAAAAAGAAAGAAAAGAAAATCTCAAAAAGAAAATTTGCCATTCCACCCCCTGGGTTCTTTCACTTCCGGCTAAACCCGCTGGAAATTGGAATTTCCGAAAAAGGACTTTTTCCAAAACTCCGCCACCCTTAAATTCTGTAATTCATTTATCGAGCCATAAATCAGTCGAAATTTAATATAATATATAAAGAATGGATTATCCGCTGAATAATGTCTCTGTCCCTGACGTTAGAGAGGAGCAAAGCTTTCGAATGAAATATTGAACGAGAGAGAGAGACGGAGAATGGGAGACGTCAGCTTTTTAAGGGGTAATGCCATTGCAGGCTGCAACTCGGAACCGGAAGGGCGCGAATCCGAAATTTATAAATTTCCTAGCAAAAAGATCTCATTTGGAAACGGTTCTCCTACGCCCTCCCACGGTCATTTTTCTTGCGGTCCCTTTTTACCTCCCCTATTTTTGTAATTTCAATTTTTGCCCATTTTTTGGGGTAGGACCAAGGTATCGTATTCGAGTGGGGGAGAGAGAGAGAGAGAGAGAGAACAAGAAGCAGGATCAGAACAGGAAGTAAATGTGTTAAAGGATCGAGAGGGTGAGTAGAAAGGGTCGAAGAGGGCGTGGGAGGGTAAAGGGGGTAAGGGAATTTGGGAGAAAGACGGATCACCGGATGGATAGACGTGCAGCATGTAGATTGCAGAGCCGTAGATCTGCAGGGGCTGCAGGTAGATAAAGATGGAAGTATTTAGCCATGTACCACCGTAGGAACAGTGTATGGAGAAGCGTGTAGACTTAGTCTGAAGGGTTAACACGGTGTTACGCTCACACGTTTGCAAATAGAGCGTACAGGCACTAAGCTATTGATGTATGTATTGGAATCGTGTACACTTCTGTCTGTAGAATATTTACATCAAATATATATAAGTACATACAGACAGGCGTGTGTATATGTATATAGGACGCTAAGTGTCAAAAGGGCTTAACCTTTACCTTCGAGTCTCGAAATACATGGGGCATTCCACGCCAAATCGGGCAGTTTGAAAAATTTTGATTTTTGATTTCCTCAATTTTTTGATATTTTTTAGTACCTGCCGAAAAACCCTTCCTGGTAAATTTTCAGATTTTTTTTATTACCCGTTCAAAAGATATTTTCGAATAAATCGCTTTCTTTTTGGTTTTTTGCTGATAACTTTTTCAATAATGGTCCAAATTTAAACTTTTGTGTTTTTCAAAATTTTTGTTTTTTCATGTACTCTTTAGAAAAAAATATAAAAAAAATTTGTAAAGTATTTTTGAATGAGATTTTCGAGTTTTAAATTTTAAATCTCATTTTCCAAAGTGAGGGCATATTTTGAGTCTCGTAAAAATTTTTTATAGCGAACTACTACTCATTCCACAACTTTCCAGGCCAGTCCGATCGTGGGACCTCCAAAGCCATTATTTTTTTTCGATTTTTGAAAACTTGAAAAATTTTCTTCTTTCTGTTAATCACTATGAATATCAATTTCCGTTACTGTATATTATTAAATCCGATTGGAGTTGAATTTTCAATCTTATTTTATCGATAACTTAAAAAAATACTTTATAACAAAAAATAACATTTGAAAATTCAACTCCAATCAGATTTTTCAAAAAATTACGAAAAATAAATAGATATTTTGGATTTATTGACTATAAATTGATTTAACGACTATTGATTGATGCCATGCTTGTCGAATGGCGTTGCATTATTATGCAACGTTGGTGTAAAATGACTATTAACGATCAATGAAAAAAAAAATTAATATTTTAACAGCGCGACAAATTTGTGACCTCCTATTCGCGCCGCGTGGGTCGCAGGGGTATAGACTTATTACGTTCGCGATAACCAGCGCGGCCCGAACGGCTCGCTTAGGGGACGCTTGGTACCGTAAGGGCGCGCAAAGCAGGATATTTCATCGTTCGCTTCGATCGCATCATTCGAAAATTGCAATTCCATAATTTTCCCGGCACGTTTTTCAACCGATCCGCCATTTTGGTTCGAGTAAAACCGTTGAAACGATACTTCGGGGCGTCGGAGTTAATTCCTTTTTCGCGAACTTCCCTTTTTTTGGGAGCCCGGTGGCACCAAGGAGGTCACTCAACCCCATTGAAATAATACACAGAAATGAGAAGAGTATTTATACCGGAATCGGAAGGCCTTGTTCCTCGCCCGTGTTACGAATACGAGTGTTACAATAAAAAGACAGAAAAGGGGGTGGTGGGGGAAACATGGCGGAGAAGGGAGAAGAATCCGCAGTAGCTTCTTGGTAAATACAACGACGGTATTCTTCGACACTCTCGCCGACGTCTCTTATATTCTCCGTGTTTTAATTACCTCTTAACCTTTTTTCCATAGACGCTTTTTTTTCCCCTTTTGCTTTTTCTTTTTCAACCGTTCTCTCAAGTTTTTTTCTTAAGGTCATCCCAAACGAAAACTTCAGAATTTCCTTTAACCGACGAAAAAAAGATAGATTTCCCTGAAAACTCGTAAGTGCAAATCCACGAGGAAAGATAAAAAAACAACAATCGTGCCCGAATGGCTGAAATAATTCGTTAAACGATAATGACAAGCCCAATAACAGAGAACGTCAATAGTATATGCGGCTTGTGTAAACGATGAAACAATCCGTGCAGATTTCACTGGCATCAATTTATCGTAAATAAATAAATCTATTTATTCGAATTGGTTTAAAGCATTCGGGAGGTGGTGCTGCTAGTGGTGGTGGTAGTGGTGGTAACACTGCAGCAGTAACCGTGCTAGTAATAGCATCGGTAACACCACCGGTTGGTAATACTAGTACTACCGGTATCCGCGAGAGGGACGGAGAAAGTCGTATCGGAACTCAATCGGGTGGGAGAGAGACGGGGGATGGTTTCCAAGCGGGAGTGGCGCCCATCGGTAATAGTTTAAACATTAGACCACTGAATAAAAGATTAGCGTGTGTATAGTAAATGCTACATTTTTAATACCCAGTTTGTACATATACATGTACACATGTACATATTTACCCCTTTTCTTGTATTTTACGTGGAAATTTATTAGAGAGAAACGGCTAGATCGAAAGAGAGGGAGAAAATTTCTCTCTTATAAATATATATATGTATACAGAGGAGAAAAGGGAAGGGGTAGAGAAGGAGAAAGAGAAAGGTTTGATAGTAACCGTGCAAACGAGGGTGTTTTTGCACGCCGAGGCACGTTTGTATGACAATTAACACGTGCGGTTGGAGCTTCTGCCACCACATTTCTCCTTTTCTCTTTCACTCTCGCTCTCTGTCTCTCTTCGTCTCCCACCTCCCTCCCCTTTTTACATGCTGTTTGATATATAGGTAATGCAGCGCTATATAGATACCCCCTGCAAGTGTGTAGTAGTAGTAGTAGTAGTGGCTTCATTCGGGCAATCGTCGGCGCTCTTCCAACGACACACTGATTTCCATGTTTGTTTTTATTTTTTATTTGTGTATTGTATTCGTTTGTCGGCTTGTTTAAAGTAGGACCTCGTTATAACAATCTCTTCGAGACCGAACAAGTACCTCGTAAGAATCTCCCTCATATTTTCACTCTGCGCGAGTAGGTTATAAACTCCATGCGCAGGAGCATGCGCGGAAGGTAAATTTGCTCGCGTTCGAAAAACTACCCTAGTGGAAACTAGAAAAAAATTCCCTAAAAAATTTCCTCGAGGTCGATAACTTTCCGATGGCACTTTTGGCGCTAGCAAACTTTTTTCTTACCCAGTCCCTGCGAAACAACGCGAAAAAGACGCATAAATAATTTGTTTGTCGGCTTGTTTAAAGTAGAACCTCGTTATAACAATCTCTTCGGGACCGAACAAGTACCTCGTAAGAATCTCCCTCGTATTTCCACTTTGCGCGAATAGGTTATAAACTCCATGCGCAGGAGCATGCGCAGAAGGTAAATTTGCTCGCGTTCGAAAAACTACCCGAGTGGAAATTAGAAAAAAAATTCCCTAAAAAAATTTCCTCGAGGTCGATAACTTTCCGATGGCACTTTTGGCGCTAGCAAACTTTTTTCTTACCCAGTCCCTGCGAAACAATGCGAAAAAGACGCATAAATAATAAATGAAAAAAAAGGTATATAAAGAGAAAAAGGTGATCGACATTATTCTTTGAAAGAGCCTATTCCGAGTATAATGCCAGTGTTATTTCCGCTTAACAAAGTACATATTCTTGCGTTCCCAAGCGTGGAAAACGAGGGTGACCGTGTAACTGCAGAAAAGTACACAGTTTCCACATATAATTTGGATAAGAGAGAGGGAGAGAGAGTCGGAAAGGGAAAAACGGAGTCCTTTCTGCCGACCTTTCCCTCTGTATTCTCCTTTCTTCTTTTTTTCACCACCGTCTCTCTCTCTTTCTCCGTCCTTTTCCAGCAAATATAGGGAAAAAGGTGCACCGAACGCACTTAGCGTGTGTCGCTTCGATAAATATTTCACGGAGTCGTTGATGCACTTGTTTGTAAGTCACGTTAATAACATAAATGTATGAGGGAGGAAGGGGCCCCCCGTGTGAGGGTAGGGAGGGCGAAATGCATCATGAAAGAGGAAAAGAAAGAAAAGTTGCACAACTTTTGTCTCGGCTCGTGATTATATATTTACGAACTCCTTGAATGCATTTATTCCCTTTTTCTCCGAGCGCGGCAAAATACCGGCTGCATTTTGTAGTCGTCGGGTCGTTAATTGAAAATTTCAGCGCCGAGTGTGAAAAAATCCCGGTGGAAAAAGTCCGAATTTCGCTGAGTTGCAATTTGGGAGTTGAATTTCCCGAATTTTTTTAGAAAATTATCTTTCTTTTTTTTTGAGCCTAATGTCTATTGGAGATGGAATATTTTTTTTTGGCCGTCAAAATTCTTGCATTTTTTACGTTGACCTTCAAATTGCTGGGAATTGAGACACAAACAATCGTTGCCAAAGTCGGTTGGGACTTTGTTTACATCCGGGTTAGGAATTTCGTGCCAACGGTCACTGTTTCCATATTTGGCGGTTGGGGAGAGCGAAGGTCAAACAACGCTAGCGACTTCAAGTAGCGACGAAGCAAGGAAGGAAAGAAAGAAGAGTACTGTGTATTATTATATAATATATATGTATACGTATATATATATATTTATACACAGAGTGGAAGTAAAGAGGGCAAGAAACCTTTCTTGGAATTTCGTTCAACTTTTATTTCTATGTACAAAAGTTTCTCACAGCACTTGTTTTACCGTAGTACCGGAAAATAGAGTCCAAGTTTGTAGTTACCGTAATTCAAACCAAAACGAACGACTCCAGGGAAGGATGGAACCTTACCTTCTTTATTGTCGGCCATTTTTAAATGGACGACGACGAACAATTGTACGAAAAAATTTGTTGTTACTGTAGATTAAAAACCGTTAATTCTGGAAAAAAAGGACAAAAAAATTAAAATATATTATTTCCTGCCGATTCTCCAAAAATGGAGGGAAGAAATTCCGGGAACAAGGTAGTAAGGTTGGTGTCTCCGAGAGCCTAAGCTAATTCTGCAAATATTTGCGATGGAGGAAGCCAGAATGAAGGTTGAAGAAGGAAGGAAGGAAGAGATGTCCCTTCGTGTAGACACACACACACAAGGATTTTCAGTCAACAGCAAGTCTGGCTTTAGAAGGAAAGACAGAAAGACGTAAAATCAGTGTGTAAGAGAGAAGGGTAGGAAAGGCGGGAACGGGAGAAAGAGGAGCGAGGGTTACGTTAGTCGCGATGCACTGGCGAATTTCTAATCAGATTAACGCGGATTAGCAAAGTTCGTTTGTTCTAATGAAATTCGTCTAAATTAACGTCGAGAGCTCGTTCGTTTTCATCTTTCTCCTCCTTCCCTCCCCCCTCTCTGTCTTTCTTCCCTTTTCCTTTCCGTATCTTTCTTTCGCAGTTTTCCAGTATTTCCAAGGGTAGTAACCCTCCGGAGTGCCATCGCTAACCAAACGAATTAAAATCTCGGATGGTTCGTATCTCAACGTGTGCTCAAGCGGTGGCAGATTTTCCATCCCCTCCTTCGTCCCCATTTCTGACCCATTTCTTGATTCTTCCAAATCCACCAAGTTCCAAGGATTCCATTTCCGAAAATGGCACAAAATCAATTTTCCGAAATTATTGGAAACGAGGAATTCACAAATAAGAGGGACACCAGGATAAAAAAAACGAACTTGGAGGGGGATGAAGCGAAGAGAGAAAGAGAGAGAAAGTGAGTCGACTGTGACGGTTGAGAAAAAGAAGTAGGAGGCCGGGGCTCCAGTGGTAGGGAGTCCGGAGGCTGCATGTATCGCGTGGAGGGTTGGACATATTTAATTCAAACACCATCCTACCGGCAACGAGGCAAGCGAACCCATGCACGGGTGTACAGCTAACTGGAATATACGGGGGGCCCCCCTTTTCTGTCTTCCCGCTGGAAAGAAGAGGCGAGAATGAGAGAGGAAGATGACGCGAGGCCTTCTCTATAGGGAAGCTGGAAAGCCTCATTTCCATTAACGGCATGCATCATACAAGACCTCGCCTGGACCGGACTCGGAACTCACGTCGAAACAAATTGAGATGCAGACTGTCGACTGAATGGCAGCGCGATGTATGCGGGTGGCCCTTCCTTTTTCCGGCTTTCTACCTCCCTCGCGTTGCCACGAGTCTGGAGGATAAAAAATAAATAAATAAATAAATAAAAAAGAGGGGACCGAAAGAGACACTTTTAGTCGCCGGAGGAATCTCGCGAGTCCTGGGATTGGATTTTTATCGACGCTACGAAAAGAAGACTGGTTTTGGAGGGAATTAGATAATTGTGTGTCTCCAAATTTCGACTTATTAGTAGAGACTGTTCTTTCTTTTCCACACTCTAATGCAGAAGCGGAGCAAATATTTTGAATCGTGACAGATTTAAACAATAAAAAGTGAAATGGGCTACGTAACGATACTGTTTCCGTTCTTTGTGTCGTCCGGTCAAGCTTCCAAATGAATAACATTAACTGCGATAATTTTGAAGTAGATTCAGAACATTTCGAGCTTCACAATACAGAAATTTTTGTATCCTCATAAAAAATTATGTAATTTTGCGGCACAGCTAACATCACTGCTCGTTACATGCCCCGAAACTTGTGGATTTGAGGTTATGGTAAAAAAAGAGGGGGGGAAGAGATATACCCCTACTTCTCGCTCCCTCTCAGTCACTATTCTCCGGTTCCTCTTCCCTCCTCTTAACAACAACTTTACTAATATGTGAGAAAGCAGCAGCTATTTTTTTGCGGCTATTTATTTTTTGTAAGAGATCAGGGAAGAGGGTAGGTAAGCGCAAGACACACGCAAAGTTACCTCATTTGAAAAGTTTCCCTTTTCTCCAACACATCGGGAAGTGTATAGAGAAAAAGAAGGGGGAGAAGGGGTTTTCAGAGAAGAGCAACTCCCGGATAAAACGATACCTGAGTAAACCGCCACCATCGCCAGACTTTTCATATTCGTATATATAGTATATATCCGACCGAGAGGCGGAACTCATTCGCCTCCAGACTTTTCAAATTAATTTTTAAGGGTTCTCTCATCGGCACTTTTACACTCATTTTTTCCCCATGCTGATAACGCACGGGTCAATCGCGCCATCGCTCTCTCGCCATCCGCCCCTCCCCTCCCCGCCTCCCTCGCTACGTCCGTGTACTTCTTCCGTGACTACTTGTGGCCAAAGCTAGCTGACTTTCGACGGAAACTGCAATCTCAAAACTATATACATATATTCGCCGTTTTTCCGCCGTATACGCAATTTCGCCTTTCCATTTTTCCTCCACTCCGAACTTTTACCCCGAGCGTATAGATAGAAGTTTCAAATGCGAATCAATGGTACCGCGCGGGTGCCGCGGAGGCTTTTATTTATACGTCCGACCTCATCGCGAAACTTTGAAAATTGCAATTGGAACTGCAAATTCTAGAAAATGATTTTTTTTAATATTGCCTTTTCTTGCCTTCCCCCCATTTTCCCCCCTCTTTTATATCTTGTCTATTTTTTCGAGGGCCACACTTTTTACACCAGCAAAAAAAAATCATAATTCAAATATTCCAGTTTGTCTCTAATTTCAATATTTTGTTTTAACACGTTCCTTCGTTCTTGTTTGTTTCAGGCCAAGTTGTTGGAATCATCCCACGCTTGGCTCGGTGCCTCCACCTCCAGTATAGCTGGTAAGTAAATTTGCGAATTTCTTAATTCTCTCTCTCTCTCTTGATTACGACCGAGAAGTTTACTCTTGTCGTCATTATTATTATTTTTATTATTCCGTCAAATATTTTATTATCAGTAGTTTTGTACTATTTTGAATATTCAAATGTGCTTTATTATTTTTTTTTCATTTCGATGCCACGAAATCCTGTCTTCGGACAGTTCGTCCGCGGGGGAAGTGGATATGGCTGTTTTTGTCAGACAGTTTGGGGTGACCCTCACGGTCGATTGAGATACTAAATGTTTGTTTTCGTCAAGCGCCAAGAACGCGTCCTTTCAAGGGTCGTTTTAACCTTTAATAGAAGTTTGAAAATGATCTCGCTTTGGGTATTTACTAGAATTTTCAAAAAACTTTTTTTTTTTAAAAGTCTTATGAAAAAGTTTTTTTAATTCTTTTTAAAAAAAATTTTTTTTAATTTTTTTCCCATAAATTCGAATCAAGGTTGTTAAGAAAAAATCATTTTTTTTTTAAAGGACGATAAACCCCACGTTGAGTGTTAAGTATTTTTAATAATTTCCTTATCACTTGAGCTTCAAAAATTTTCTACCCTTAAATTTGGCATTTCTGTAAAATTTAACCACCGCCTTGTGACGTAACAAGTCCCATACCGTATGACAAAAACCACCATACCCCCTTCGGCCCCCTTGTATCGCTTCATTCCCCATCACCTCGCTCTCCTTCGTTTCTTTTTAACCATAATTTACGTTTTTATTCCACCAGTCATCGAAAATCCAAGAAATTTGATCCCGTATATCGGCAACATTTCCGCGTAAATGTTTAATAAAGCGAACATTAGAATTTATTATACCTGCAGCAGGGGTGGAGACGTAAGAGTTTGTACATAAAGTCTGAGAGAATAGGCGTCATTAAAACGGAGCAATAATAAAGCGAAGGAATGCATTTTGCTTTAATATAGAAAGCAATTTAGATAGACGAGCAAAGTGCCAACTTACCCCCTTACATACAATATATATCTATACATATATATAAATATATACGCGCGTGTATGGGTGTGTGCGTGTGTTTGGTAATAATACCGATAACACCTTTTGCAATTTCTACAATGGCGATGTGTGCGTATGTATGCATGTATGTATATGCGCTTTCAACCGCGTTGCAACGTGCATTCGGCTGCAATATGCATCGCGTAAAATGCAATTCGTATTGGAATTCACCCTGCACTCCACCTCTTTATCAATACCACCATCGACATTGAGATTACGACATTCCGATTTATTTCTTCATTAGACTTTTTCAATTCAAAACATTTTCCCCATTTTCTTATCAAATATTATATTTTTTGTAGTAAATAAATATTTTATATATTATATTTTTTTAGTAGTTGATAATATAAAAAATTAGTAAAGATCAGATTAAATAATAATAATATGAATAATAATACGTCACACTCAAACATCTGAATTGTTCGAGGCCCGACAAGTTCAGTACCGGTTCTAATCACGTAAACAGAAAAAATTCTTTCCATTTTGTCTTAATTACCACAGATATTGCCACATGTACAAGATTTAGAGGTTATGGAAGAAATTGACAAATCATATGAAGTGGAGAGTACTAGGTACTTTTGTGAATTTTTGGTCCAATGTCATTACTTCGTATTGACGTAATGGAAAAAACGAACTTGTCTAATGTTATCGGATTCAACTACTTTGTTTGGCTGAAGATTTTCAAAATGTACCATAAATTTATATTCAGTAGTAATATTTTTTGTAGAGATACTACTTTTCGTACATGAACATGTCTCGATTTTTTACACCAGAGGTTACATTCTTCCAGTTGTTGATAATATAAAAAATAGTAAAAGTAGGGTGACGTCATCCAAATTCGGAAAAATCGTCGAACAAACCAAAAATCAAAACGCATATTTGGTCGATTGCCGTAAACGCGTGGGTACATGTGCCTGTGTAAGTGTATCCATAAAATATGTATTCGTTGACATAAACTCCTTGACTTTTGCCAAGAGAGTTAGAAAGTAAGGTAACAAGAAAATTAGATAAAGAGGGAAAGAGAGGTTGTTGGAAATCGCACTTTAACGTTCTCATATCGCGGCATGTAACGCGCGTCGAAGCATAAATCGTATGGTATAAACGGCGTTAATTGCTTTGCTAGGTGTGGCAGAGTGGCCTCTTACTCATGTAACAACCCCAGAGGTAGGAAGGTTACGATCTAGGGGATCGTGAGACGACGGCAACGACAATCATGACGACGTAGGACGTAGACGTCGACGGCGACAACGACGACTGTACCGTTACCGTTACCACTACTACCCCCACTCCTACTGTTACCCCTACTCCTCCTACCTCTACTTCTACTTCAATTATTCTATATCTACCACCATTATCGTATACGAAGTAATAGTATTGATAAGAGGTTAATAATAATAATAATAATAATAATATTATTATTATTATCATTATAATAAAAATAATAATAATAACTGTAATAGTAGTAGTAGTAGTAGTAGTAGTAGTAGTAGTAGTAGTTGTGATAGTGGTAGTAATAAACGTAATAAAAGAAGTAAGATATTGAATGTTTTGAAGTCCACACATTTGAAGTCCAGAAGTTTTAATTAATAACTCGGTAATTATTTTGAATTTCGAAAAATGGTATTTGACTTTTCGTCTCCAATTTTCACCCTCTGTTACCACGTTTCGGCTGCGAACTCGAATGTCGCACACCCTGTATATATATATGTATATATTTTTTTTCTTCAAAATTTATTTATAAATTTATTAGTTCTACCGAATATTTAACAAATTAATTACACCGAAGGGCCAAAACCAAAAATCGACACTTACCATCGATAAAAGTTGTCAAAAAAATTGAAATATGACGATATTAATTATTTCAACAAGCAACTATTGAAAAAAAATATTATGTAATAACATATTATATATATGTATATATACATGTGGGCGTACATGGGATAAGAAGAATATCGAATTCACTGATTCGGATGACTGATTAGGAGCTTTTTGAATAGCGATTGCAAAAAGTAAAGAAAAAAAAAAGAGAAAGAAAGAAAGAAAGACAGAAAGAGAAAAAATAAAAAGGGGCGATGAAAGGGTTGGAGCATGTGACTCTATGAAAAAAAAAAGAAAAAAAAAATTCCGGAAGAGGGTAGAGATAACGTGTGTGTGTTACCATATGTCTGAAACCTACGGACCGCCGCTCGCTGTACACTAATTAGCCGCATCGAGTGTAATAAAGAATTAACGAGAAAGAAGGAACACGACAATGACGGAAGAGGGAAGAGGGGATGATTTGCGTGATTCGGAATGGAACGCGTATCTCAGTCGAATTTCGAAAAAGAGGTCAGATTTCATTGGGTCGGGCGACAAAGCGAGCCTTTTTTGCCCGTGTCGAAATGCAAGAGCCGCGAGAGTCTCGAATTTTTTCGAGAAATTTGACCTCGACGCCACCAATTGTTTTCCTCTCGCGCAAAAAAAAAAACGAAACTCGAAAAAGAATTTAAAAAAAAATTCCCATGGTGATTTTAAAGAATGCACGAACCTGTTTTCTAGCCGACTATTCGACGTTGCTGAAACTAAAGGCGCCCACGTGGACGAGGCACGATTTGCAGGAAGCTATCGAAGCCGTGGTGACGCAAAAAATGCGTTTCACGCAAGCTTCGACGAAATACGGTATCCCCAAAGGCACCCTTTACGACAACATCCTCGGGAAATCCAAGAGAATGATGGTCCTCGAGGAAGCGGCTTTGAACGCGACCGAGGAAAACGCCGTCCTGGAGTTCTGTTGCGACATTAGCGTGAGCCCCTACAATCGTCGCACGAAGAAGTCGCTCAACGCGATTTTGAACTTCGTCGAGAAAATTCGACGCAAACGGGACCCGAATTTCATGTTCACCGGATTGGCGGGATTTCGATGGTGGTGGGCCTTCTGCAAAAAACATTCCATCGTGTCCCTTTATTTCAATGACGAAAATGAGAACGAATGAGGAAAGTAGAGAATTTTAGCAAATTCGAAATTGGAGCGAATTTTGGAAATTTTGATAAATTGCACTTTTAATGGGAAAAAAAATCGAATTTTGGAAAAAAAGGAACGCGACTTCTACGGATTTTTCATTTACGACTGAAGTTTAAAATTTGCTTTTTTTTAAATTTTCCATTCAATTATTTTGAAGTTGACAAAATAAACCACGCCCACGAGTCGCTGTGATTGGCCCCCCCGGGGGGCAGTGAATATTCGCCTTAAGCTGGCGCGCAGTGGAAACTCGCTTTTATTTTTCGAATTTAAATTTCTCTGGAAAAATAGATGATCCAGAAGAGGGCGCTGTCAATGTCAAAAGAGATGAAAGAGAAATGTCAAAAGGTTCGAGCTGAGAAAGATTGTCAATATTTCAATTAATGGAATTTTCCGTTGTTCCTTTTTTTTTAGATTCATTTTAATTTAATTTCCTTCTCTGTCATTTGTTATTTTATATTTTTCCGGTTTTTTTTCTTCTTTTTTTTGGATTAAATACATAGTTTATTTCCGGGAGGGGTACGGATTCATGACAATTACCGTGATTGGCAAGTGTATAAGCAGGTACGGTGCATCGATTATGACACTTCCGGTGGCAAATCACTATATTTTGAAAAAGGGTAATAAAGAAGCATAACAAACATTAAGAGCCACGTTTGCGTATTATATGTTGAAAAGGGAAAAGAGAAGAGGAAAACAGAAAATTAAAGAAATAAATAATAAAGCAGAAATAATGACGCTGAAACGGACTGTTGCTCTTTTGAATTTTTAATGCATTTGTACAAGCTTTAGTTGAAAAACTAAAAAAGAAAGAATAAGTAAAAATGGGATTAAAAAATTAAACCTCGGGTCAAAATATAGATGCAACAAAAATATAAATTTTTTTTTATCATTGGTGTAGATATTAAAATTTCCAAAATTTCATTTCCAAAATTAAATAATGCAGTTTTGCATATTTTGTCGTTCCACAAAAATTGTTCATATCTGTATTTTTTTTTCTCCTAATTTTCGTTGTTAAAAAAAAGGGACACATCGTACGGGTCTACAAAGTTTTTTCTGAAAGAATTTTTAATTACGAAAAAATAAAAAGGAAATCCTTTTTTTTTTCTTACCTTTTGGTTTGTTCGTTTGTGCGCCTTTTTGTTACATTCCTCTGCCGCAAACGATACGGCGCGCATAAAAAAGTTTTGCCACTGTAATTAAGGAAACGTTTAATTAAAAGACGAAAATTTGATGAAAAACAATGTGGCACTTGGTATTCGTATCAAACGTCGCAATTTCTAAAGTTTCTACATTTCCGGACAAATTCCTCTTTTTTTTTATACAATTATTCCGGGAATAAAATAAATGGTTCGTTGTTGATAAAAATTGCAGCGTTGCGCGACGAGGAACGACAAAAAAGAATTTTTTTTTCCCCATAATTGTGTACTCGAATATCATTTTGTATAATTTAACTGGCCATTGTTGTATAAAAAAAATAATAACAATAAAAAAAACAAATAGGATTTTGAAATTGAATTCGTGCGGAAAGGGAAAAACCATGAGTTACTAATATGGTGCCTTAGGTGAAAAAAAAAAATTGGAAATGTATACTCGTAGTGGTACTAAAATAATTATAACAATTACCACAAAAACAAGAAAAAATGAAAACATTTATATTGATAATTGTAATAACAATAGTAGTAATATCAATAATGTTGATAACAACAGTGACGAATTTGCTAGAATTTATATAAATAAGAGCGTCTATATAAATAAGTATATGAGTAATAAAAATAAAAAATAGGAATAAAGTATATTTGTTTTTATGAAAAAAAGACAGAAGAAATCCGGTGCCTTCCAATATTATATTGACCATACCGACGACAGTCTTCCATGTTTATATGAAAATAAGAGAATTTATTTATACAATCGTGTCCCCGAGTGGCACCGAATTCATTTTAATTAATTTAATATAATGATAAAAAAATTCAAGGAAATGTAATAAGACGAAAAGACAGAGTGCAGGTAATAGTTAGGAATTGTTGTAAATATTTCAGGCACTCCTCGTTAATTGATTAGCTTTTTATGTTAATTTCGAAGTTTCCAAAAAAATTTGGTCAAATCAACCATACTCTTCAATTGGCAAAAAAAAAAAATAAGTGGACTGTTTATGAGAAACCAAAATTATTAATTAAAGAAAAAAATCAATACTATCAGTTTTTCCGCCAATAAAAATTGGTATTTCGAAAAACTGAAAATGAAAAAAACAAATTAATAAAAAAAAATTGGTAAATCCAAATGTGGTTGATTTAACGAAATTGTGGCTTTTTTTCTGTTGCAAATTGTCTTCCTAAAAAAAAATACATTTTTTTGCGTCTTCGTTTCGACGATATTCTTGTAATTGTTAATTTACTTACGTAATTTTATAATTCCACCAGGAAATTTTTCGGTGACATTCCATTTTTCGAAGTGTTTTGTAAAATGCTCAAATTTCTAGATTTATATTTTATATATACCGCCGTTGTTTTGCTCAATTTCGACATATTGTAAATAAACAATCGAGATGAACAAATTTTTATATATTGTTTATTTTCCGTTCACGGAAAAGTCCTGAAAAAGAATAAAGTGATTTTTCGTGAGAAAGAAGAATTGAAAACGAAGGGGAAAAGTAGGGAACAATAACGACAATGATAAATAATTTTGCAATAATTTTTCGTAAATGTATAATAATTTTAAGTAAAGTAAAAAAATCTTCCCTAAGAAAATAGAATTTTTTTCGAGGGTTTTCCGAGCAAAAGAGACTTCATAAAGCGTCAAGTTGTTCTATGTGTGCCTCATTTTTTCCAATTAATTGTATTAATCATCAAATTGTAGGAGGCTTAATTAAACCCAATAACTAAACTATTAAATAATCGTTGTGAATTGAGGCCATCTGGAAGAGTAAAGTCTAGCGGGTGCTTCTCAAATTACTATCTCTTGTGTATTGAAGGTCTTCTAACTTAAACTTTTGTCATCAAATTTTCACTGCGTCGTTGACTTTGTTAACGCGGCGAAAAAAAAAAGTTTATTGAAAAGCCTTATTTTTGCAGACTCGGGACAATTTTTTTTTTGTTATAAGTCCTCGAATCGAAATTTTTACGGATTTCACCAAATTTTAATTTTTTTTTTCAATCAGTCATTTTATTTTCTCTGGCACCAGAAAAAAAAAATAATAATAATAAAAGACTGGGTAAAATCGATGAGCAGAAAATTTTCATAAAAATTCTAGAATTTGCTAAAAAAAAAAAGTAATAAACAAACGAAGGAATATTCGTCGAAGAAAAACGATGAATTATTTTTGCCTGCACGTTTTCCCCTTGGTTTTCAATTTTTTTCATAAATAATTCAGCAAATCTCCGCGAATCAGTAATCGCAGCAAGTCTGCGAGCAACTTTTGTCAATCGCAACTCGATTTAAGGCATTTAATAAGCGTTAAGTGTAACACTTTAGTAATAATAATAATAATAATAATAATAATAATAATAATAATAATAATAATAATTATAATTATAATGAAACGAACGTATTTTTTTATTTAACAAATAATATATGAGATACGAGCGCAGTGTGTAGTCGTAAACGAAAAAGAAGAGAAAGAAAAACACGTTGTTCTGTAACGGTTGTAAATAATCGACAAATTTATTATAAATCAATTTATTATAATTAAAATACAATCGATTCGTTACCATAAAAATGTTAGTTTCCCTGGAAATCGTCATTTTTTTATTGGTTTATTTTCTAAGCCCCTTTTCCATCCAAAATATTTCATATTTACATTTTTTACATATTTTGTTACTCCTGCAAATTTTGTCGAATCGCAAATCATTCATTATTTTTTTTTTGTATTACTAATCAATTTTTTTTTACCATGTTTTTGAGTTTCTTTTTCTTTCAGATTTAAAAAAGTACAAAAATCCAGGAAAGGTAGAACCCAAGTCAACTTGAGAATCAAATCGAATGGAGTAAATAGTAATAACAATTCACTCTACAAAAGACAAAAAAATACATTTTTCATCTTTATAATTTGACCAAAAAAAATCCTTGAAAATTTGTAATTTTGTAATGGTCGAAATTCTAGCGAATAAAAGTAGTATTTTTATTTGATAGAATTTCCATGAAATATTAATTTTAAAAAATTGTAGTAATTTTATAAGAATTTAAAACATAAATGTAATTTCGTGAAGAGATGCGTCGAAATTTTGATAAAAATGTAATTATTATTAAATTCGTGGGATTTCGATA
Organism: Gasteruption jaculator; assembly: GCA_949825005.1. Taxonomy (NCBI): domain Eukaryota; kingdom Metazoa; phylum Arthropoda; class Insecta; order Hymenoptera; family Gasteruptiidae; genus Gasteruption; species Gasteruption jaculator. The sequence goes on along the minus strand of OX463763.1, from coordinate 21,218,992 downwards.
TAAATTATTTCGATTTTGAAAAATCGACGGAATTTTGATAAAAATTTTATCAAACTTGGAATGGAATTTCAAAGAGTACAAATATTTTTCACGAAAATTCTTTTTGTTTAATGTCAAATTGTATTTCATCCGGAAAGTACGTTTTTTTTAAATAAAAAAAGTTTATCCATTTTTATCAATAATGAAATCTACAAAATGATGGCAAAAAAATGAAGAATAGTAAATAATAGTATAAATATGCTATTTTAATACACTAAAAATTCTAAACCTTTTGACAACTCGGGGCCGGAAACGCCCGAACGCTCTGTCGGGGCAGTGAGTATTCGCCTTAAGCTCGCGCGCAGTGGAAACTCGCCTTAAGCTCGCGCGCAGTGGAAACTCGCCTTAAGCTCGCGCGCAGTGGAAACTCGCCTTAAGCTCGCGCGCAGTGGAAACTCGCCTTTGCGCCTTCCATTATTTTTCGTAAATCGTGTGACATTTGAATTTCGCGCGGAAAATATCAACCAGAAAAGGGCGCCGTCAATGTCAAAAGACTCGAAAGGTTTGATGTCAAAAGGTTTAGAAGTTTTCTGTATTTACTATTTTTTTTTTCTAATATCTCTAGATCTATATACATCTATCTATATCTTTATCTGTATCTTAAGGTCTAATTTTCCTTCTTTTTTTATTTTCTTAATATGGATAATATCCATGTAATTTCTCGATATGGACTTGACTAATTGAAATTTTTTTTCTTTTTTTTCCATTCTTTTTCCCTCGGGAAAAAAATGCAGATAGCTACCAGTATCAGCTGCAATCGATGTGGCAAAAATGTTGGAATACCAATCAAAGTCTGGTACACAATCTGCGCTTCCGTGAAAGAGGACCGCTGAAATCGTGGAGACCCGAAACCATGGCTGAAGCAATTTTTAGTGTCCTCAAAGAAGGCCTTTCTCTAAGTCAAGCTGCGAGGTAAGATGAGTCCTTAAAAATTCTTCTATCAAGAAAAAGTGATTTTATAAAAATTATAAAAATTATAAAAATTTTATAAAAGTATAATAATTTATTTATAATAATTAACAAGAATTTATTTTATAATAATTTACACTTATAATTTTCATAAAATTATAATTAGAAATTTATAAAAATTCCATCAGACGAAACCAATATTTCTCTTTAATGGAATTTCCATATAATTTTGATTAAAAAAAAATACAGTTGTAGTAGTTTCGATAAAAATGCAATTCTATTAAATTGATGGAAATTTCATACAAATACGATTTTGATAAATCGGCGGGATTTTGTTGAAAATTTAATTTCATCAAACACAATATTTTTTCTTTTCTTTTTTCCTCCATCGAATCAAATATTTTTTATCAAAATTCTTTCAATTTTATATCGAATTGTATTTTATCCGAAAAGCATAAAAATACTTTTTTGATAGCACTTAATATGTATTTCCACGTACATATGTATTTTGCCTTTCTACTTGCAGGAAATACGACATCCCTTATCCGACATTCGTCCTTTATGCAAACCGAGTGCATAATATGTTAGGCCCCAGTGCCGATGGTGGAGCAGGTAAGCTTAAATAATACACGTATGAGCTAAGCAAATTTATTTATAAAAAAAGAAATTCACGACCACTTACCTACACACACCCTCTCTCTCCCCCCACAATATATTAAACATGTACATATATATGTATATACATGTACTATATACAAAGCAATCGATTTTTATCTATATCCGTATAATAAAAATAAATACCGAGCGGGTCCTGAACTTTCACTGATAGTACACATACGTAGGTTTTATTGTATAAAAAAAATTATAAGAATTTTTTTTTGTTGAAATCTAAGAAATCAAAGCAAAATAACGCAAAGCAAAGCAAAGCAAGGGCGTAAAAAGCTAAAATACGGTACTGTGCGGTGCTACGCGGCGCATGCGTAGGCGCAGGCGCGGTACGCCGCGCCCCACTACTCTACGCCGCGTGACGTCACAGTAGGGCAAAGTGAACAAAATTAAAATAAAGTAAAGGCAAGTAAAATAAAGTAAAGTAAAGTAAAGTAAAATAAAATAAAATAAAGCGCCCAGTCCTGGGTCTGCAAAGTCCAGAAGGAACGAAACACAACACGTGTGTGGTGTGTTTCAACTTGAGCCGTGGCGCAAACGCTCGTAAAAGGTAGCGGTGTTACCACCGGCAGAGCCGTGGAACGACGCATTAGGGCCTTCGTTCCTAGCAGTTACGCCATTTGACGTGCATTGTGTGTTTACGCAGGCAGCTCGCTTTAATTCGTTATTTTATTGTTCAACGGGCACGTTATCGTTTCGTTCAAACGTGTGTCGCCGCACGGGCGTTAACGGCCATCGACTATCTTTACCGCTTCTTGCTCTCCATGTAATCTTTTCCACCCTTTAAACGCGCCCCCGTTTAACCCCACGGTTATAAAAGAAACGCGTACGAGGGACCCGTTCGATGAAAAAAAAATACTTATACCTACGAGAACTCGGTCGTTATTTATTTTGGACCCTTTGCACTCGACATTCCAGAAATTGGAATTTCAAAATGGCGACTATGGGTCGTTTTTGGAACGTACCCCAAAGGGCCGAAATTGACTCTGATAATTTATTTTACTGTAATAGAGCAAAGGACCATTTTTGAACATTCGTTCCTTGAAAAATGGAAAAAAGGAAAAGGGGTTTTTTTTGTAAATTGACTTTGTCATGGTTCATGCCCAGATCTGCGTCCAAAAGGGAGAGGAAGACCGCAAAGGATTTTACTGGGAGTTTGGCCGGACGAACACATTCGGGGCGTAATTCGTGCCGTGGTGTTTCGAGATGGACATTCCCCGCACATCGTCAAAGAGGAACCGACCGCGATGTATCCAACTTTAGCGAATTATGCCGCTTGCAACGGCCCGGAAGGTGCCGTGAGCCCCGGAGCCGCGGCAGCTGCCGCCGCCGTTGCCGCCGTTGCAGGTACGTTCGCGAATGGTACTAAGGGTTGCCGAAGAAGGTGGTCTTGCGAAGCTTGGACTGGCCATAATTCATTTCAATTCCAATTTCAATTCAATTTCAATTCCAATTTCAATTCCAATTTCAATTCAATTTCAATTCCATTTTCAATTTCAATTCCATTTTCAATTCCATATTTAGTTCCAATTTCAATTCCAATTCTAATTTCAATTCCATTTTCAATTCCAACTCCAATTCAAATTTCAAATCCAATTCAATTCAAATTTCTATTTCAATTCCAATTTCAATTCCATTTTCAATTCCAATTTCAATTTCAATTTCAATTTCAATTTCAAATTCAATTCCTATTCCAATTCCAACTCCAATTCAAATTTCAATTCCAATTCAATTCAAGTTTCTACTTCAATTCCAATTTTAATTCCATTTTCAATTCCAAATTCAATTCCAACTCCAATTCAAATTTCAATTCCAATTCAATTCAAATTTCCGATTTCATCGACTCACCAAATTTTTTATTGTCTCCAGGATTGCGACACCAAGTGTGCAGTATGGTGGCAGCGGCGCATTCGCAGCAGCACGACATGATGGCAACAAATTTGTCGACGAGTCTATCAACGAATTTGCAGGCGGTCATGCAAGCGAGTCAACATCATAACAATAATAATAATAGTGGTTTAATAGGTAACAATAATTCAAATAATGGCAACTCGCCGTTGAACCTCGGACTGGCCAGCCCGGGGTCCGGCGGGCCACCCGAGAGCCCAATGGAGAGCCCGTTGGCGAGCCCGCTCGGTCCTTTGATAGATCCATCACATATTCCTAGTAGCGTCGAAGTCGGAATAGGGGTTAGCGGTATGACTTACAAACCCACGCGAAGCTTTGTTAGTCCACGTCCAGAAAATCTCTTCCAAGAAGATATCGCGGATCTTGTAAAAAGTCCACATGGTCTTAAAGATAAGGATAAAATACCCGTTAAGTTAGAACCACTTACCGATTCGCGTTGCGAATAGTATCGCACGTATTTTTAATTTACAAACTCGTTAATTACAAGGATAATAAACACACACTCCCCTTGGTCGTTGCTGAAATCGTCAATTTTTTGTTTTCCCTTTTTTTTGGGGATTTGCATTTTTCTCCGGGAGGAAGAAATTAAAATAGACGAATCTAAAATTGCATTAATTTCGAATTTACCCTGGTGTCAAATTTTTAGTCTCTAAAAAAAATTACCAAAAAAAAGCAAAAATAGAAATTGGCAAAATTTTAAGGATTATTTTTCTATTTTTTTTTACCGAATCGGTAAAATTCGGTAAAAGTCGGTAAAAAAATAAAATAAAAAAGGTATTTAATTCCTCGTCAGGAGAGAAAATAAAATCCAAAAAAAAAAAATAACACCATGGACAATTTTAATTTCACTTTTTTCCCCACTGTCCTCTTCTTGAATCATTCTTAGAAGGATTTATGGGAAAGGAAGCAAAATAAATTAGAAAACAAGAGGCTTACAATCAAAAGAAAAAATTACTTTCTTCATATGTTTTTTTTTTTTTTCGTTTCCATTCGAAACAAATCTTGTGAAGATTTGAGTAGTAATGAAAAAAAAAATAATTAGAAGTTATGAATTAGTAGGTAATAAGAGCAAGAGAGAGAGAGAGAGAGAAAGAGAAAGTATGAAAGAAGTATGTCAGTAGTTTGAAAAATAAAAATTAGTAGTTTTACAAGAAATCGTTTGGGAACTAATTAATTAACTATTGAAGATCTGAGGAAAAAGAAAAGAAAATGATTTCCAAACGTTATCGTGTTGTCATCGTCGTCGTGTCGTTCATCGTAAATATAAACAAGAAAAAATGTTTTTTTATTTAGGAGTAACAAAAAAAAGGGTAGATTTTATTATCGTATCGATACCATGTATGTACATGTGAGACTCTTAAAAGTGGACGAAAGGGAGTAAGGGCGGAGGTATCGTGGAAATACCGTAGCGGCAATTTGTAGAAATTGTTGAAGAAAAAGTTACTTGCGCATTTGATTGGACGATGGAAATTGACGGAAAAGAAAAAAAAAGTACGTTTAATGCCAAATGTATGATAGATTGAAAAATTGGTGGCTTTTCTTTTTTTCTTTTGAGAAATTGTTGACGATGGATGGCGTTAAAAATCGAATATTAAATTTGACAAGTTTTGAGGTCTCTGATTTTGTGGTAATTAAAGAAAAAAAAATATTTCAATGTTCGGAGTAAAATAGAAAATAACGAGTCCATTTTTATAGAATTTCTGCAACCTCTTGGATGAACAGAAAAAAAAATATTCACCGAGTTTATTATTAAACATTGAAAAATTGTAAATAAAGTTTTTTGTTTTTACAGGAAGGGATCAGTTTAAAAGTTTCTCGAAAAAAAAAGAACTCGAAGGAAATAAGTTTGTCGATTTTATTAACTAAGCGTTAGATTTGGTTTGAATTGAATGAGAGGAACTTCTCATTTAGACAATTTCAAGTCGGTAGAATCCAATTAGTAGAGTTACGTTGGCGTGCTGCAACATTGAATTGTAAATACATTTAATTTGATCCCTTTCTCAGATTCTGCTCCTACAACTTATTCTCAAAAAATTCGATTACGAAAAAAGACGACTTACGAGGGAAAGGAGTGGATAATATTTAAACAATGTGGAAAAAAAAAGTAAAATAATAATTTTTTTTTTGGCATTTTCGTTCCACCAATTCGAACAATTCTCAAAAGAAGGAAGAAAAAAAAATTAGTAACCACGGTACAAGGAATAAATGACGCAAAAAAACCGCGACATCCAAGAAAATGGGAGAAACTATGTACAAAAAAGGGTGAAAGAAAAAAAAAATCCGCAAATAAGGAAAGTCTTCGAAGAACGAGAAAATCATTTTTCTATTGGTCTTTCGAAAAAATTCGGAATTTCGGTACAAGTGGAAAGATTTTGAAACTCGCGATGGCTTGGAAAAAGGACTTTTGAAAAATTGTAAAGACACAAAAACACAATGTGGAAAATATATAAAGGTGTTTTTGATGAAAATGAAATTGTAATAAGAATAATGAAAATAGAGTGTGAGAGAGATAAAAAAATCTTATTAATTAAATGTAATGATTGCCTTCCTGCCATATTTGGGGTATGCCAAGTATAAAAAAAAAAGAGAAAGAGAAAAATTCTAATGATTTTAGGAAAAAAATATTTAGGGAAAAAAAACAACAAATTTTAGATGGAAATGAAAATAAAAAAATGTCTTTGTAAAATTTATGACGGCATCTTTGGACTCGTCTTAAAAGTATGAAAGTATATTTAAACAGAGGATTGGGGATGAACCAAGAAAAAAAAAAAGATCCAGTTGAAAATTCACAATATTTTTTGTTTTTTATGATTCATGCAATTTTCAAAAAATTCAAAAAATTTGACCTCTCTCTAGTTTCATTTCAAGAATGATTTTTAACTAGACTTTCAACATCATTTTTCGAAATTGGAATTTGTCGAGTTACTTCGAACCTTCGATTTTGTGAATTTTCAGCTCGGTCTTTCGACGGTTGATAGTGCGAATGATTTTTTGATGATCGAATGAATGGTAAATATTAAAGCAACAAAAATTTATGCAATTTTCATCCTTATTAAAGAAAAATAAAAGAAGAAAAAAACATTTCTTTCGAAACGTACTATTTTTCCAAATTTTACAAATTTAAAACAAATTAAAGAAAATTAATGAAGTAAAATAAAAAGAGGGACTCCGGTTATTTCTCTTGTAAAAAATTTTTTCTCAAAATCAGTATTCGAATAAGTCCAGTGGTCTCTTTATAAAATAAATTAAAAGAAACGTTTAGGAAGAAAGCAAAAACCAAAGTTAAAATTCGAAGTGGCCTTCGGTAAGAGGATTTTTAGACATTTTTTTTTCGCTTCCCGGTGAAAAAAAAAAGATTCTTTGATTTTACCACCGATTACTCGTTTTATCAAAATCAAAGTAAACTTTAGGGAAAAAAAACAAATTTCGGAGTATAAAAAAAAGGGATATTCTTGATACAAACATTTTTGATACCAAAGAAAATAAGGAGTGTCTAAAAAAAATAATTGAATCTAAAATTAAATGTTTCTCGGTTTAAAAAAAAAACACGTGGGTTTTCTTCAAACGAGTGGTCAGTGTTTTAAATTTTTACGCTTTAAGAAACAAGAGAAAGAGAGATGAAGGGAAAATATAACAAAAATTTTGGTTTTTCAATGAACGGTATAAAGAGAAACAAAAGTTTAGGCTTTAAATGTGTTCAGAACCAAAAAAAAATTATGAAATGTAGGTATTAACGAGAAAAAAAAGAAGAATAGAAAATAAATTGCCGGGAGAACTTTTTTGAAAATTCTGGAAACCGTGTGAATGAGTAAATTTTCTGAGAGGAATGAGACTGTGTATTTGCGAGAATGGAGGGAGAAGAGGAAATCAAGGAGTTTTTAAAAGAAAACAACTAACAAAAATTATTGTGTATAGAAAGAAATGAAGTGGTTTTTAAAAAAAAAGTAGTAAGTGCCTTCCAAAAAATTACAAGTAAAAAAAATGAAAGAAAGAGACAAAAATAAACGTTTAGAAATTTTCAATGTGTCCCGTAGATCGTGACGAGAAATAAAATTTAAAAAAAAAATATACAAAATTTGTCATTCGAAGTTTCAGATTTCAAAGTGTTACTAAAGTTTGCGCGAGAAGATATTTCGGGGTTGCGAATGAAAAAAAAGTGGAATGAATGGGGTCAAAAAATTTCTGTAGAATGAATGGAAATGCGTGTAACGACTAGTTTTGCATTTTTTCTTTTCTTAAATACTTTGCCGATAAGATTCAAACATTTTTTTTATTCGCGTTACAGTTTGTCATAATTTTTTTGAGATTTTTGGAAAAGATTTAGATAAAATTGTAATTATCTTTTTTTTTATAATCTTAATTTTCAATTCAATCTTTTTTTTAAAACTATAATCGATGTAAAACTTTTGTTATAATTGGAATTTATTTTCTTTTATTAATTAATTAATTTTTTTATGAATAATTTTTTTTTTGGAATATACTTGGATTTTGGGCAACGTATTTAAAAAACGAAAAGACCAAAGTAACTGGTATTCGAATGAAAATCATGAATGCGACCGAAAATAATAGCTACCAAAATGTTTAATGGCTTTTCACAGGAATTAAAATTATTGAAAACAAAAAAATATATGAAAATAAAATCTGTAATATTTGACTTTAAAAAAGGAAGAGAGGAAAAATATTTATTAGGGAAATATTTATAAGGAAAAATTTTTATTTTCTATTATTTTCAATTAAAAAATTCGAAATGATTGTGGCCCGAAAAAAAAAATTTTTCAATAAAATTCTACCGTGACACCGAATATCCTGTGAAAAAAAAATTAAACATTTTGGGCAGAAAAAAAAATCGAAAATATTCTTTTGGATCAATCCAACCGGTAATACCCTGAATGGCAATATTCTTTGACAAAAGAAATGAAAAGAAAAAATAATTCGTGTAAAAAGAAACGGAAATTTGTAGCTGGTAACAGGCGCCACCATCTTTAGTTTCTTCTTTGAAATTTATTTTTAAAAAAAATCATGATTTTAATTGTCGCGATGTTCCGATCGTACGTACCGTTTCTAATTTCTGATTTTTAAAGGGATTCTAAGACACTACGTAATTATTGAAAAAAAAGAACCATACTCTAAAAAAGGAGCGAGAACGTCGGAGGGTAGAAATTTTGAAAAATTCAGAAAAACATCAAAGAATTGCTGGAGCAAAAGGAAACAAATAAGGAATCTTTCAAATTCAAAAGGAACAGTTATGGAACAATTTTTTTTTCATTTCCCATTTTGATAAAAAAGAAAAAAAAACACCAAGAAGATAAATATGAATTATGGAATAATCGAACAATTGAAAAGGAGACGCGAAAATGAACGGAAATTTATGAAATAATAATAATAAATAATAATAATGATAATTAAAAAGAAAATAAACAAAGTTTTGATGACGAATGAGAAATAAATGATTAAACTTATATATTACGTACGTAGGGTTTAAGGAGAAAATAAAACACAAAAAAATAAAAATATGCAATTGATAGAGAGAATGACGAGAAGGAAGGAAAAAAATAAATAAGTAAATAAATGAGAAAAAACAAATGGAGAAATAAAAAAAACACAAAAAATAATACACGAAGATTACAGAATTATATAAGAGTATAAATATATATATTTAAAGAAAAAAAACAAAGAAAAGATACAAATGGATATATGTATATTGACGCTATAAGATTACTACCGGATGCAGAATTAGAATTTGTTCGAAATATAATTGGGAAATCATGGTTTTTACTTTTTTTTTACTTTCGCCTGTTTTTCGGGTTCGAGCTTTTGGGCTTTTTTCATTCTTTCTCTGTACCAAAAAAAAACGACAATTCCAATGTGGTAGTTTTACACGAATGACGAATTCTTACTGGCGGTATCGGAGAACATGTAAAAAGAGTACCTCGTAGAATTTTTATCGCTAATAAACAAACAATGAAATGCCTAAAAAATGAATATTTCACGATTCTTTTGCAATAATTTGGTTCAAAAGGGGCGAGGAAGCGGGAAGAATTGTCATTTCTAAGCTGCATACTTTCGAGTAAACCTACAAAAATTTTGTTCGATGATTTTTTTGGCTCCTGGAACGAGTCTTGGTGCTTTCGGATTCATGGGTAACAAATAAATGACGCTTTTTATTGAAAAAGGAAGTATTTCAAAAGAAGGGAAACGAAAAATCAATAGTCGTTAAAAGCTGGATGCGAAATATGCAGCTTTTAGAAATTCAAACGAATGATCTCAAAAAATGTCTCCATTTAGGAAAAAAAAAAAAAAGTAGGAAAGACGACGTATATTTTCCTTTTCGATAGTTTCCAATGGGATGAGAAGTGAGGAAACTACTGAAGAATCGATCGATACTCGCAGAGAGAAACCTATTAAGCCGAAGCCTTGTTGCAAAATAAATAAAGAATTAAATAAACACAGTAGTTTATATACCAAAAAAAAAATAAATAAACAAAAGCAGAGAATAAAAAATAATTAATGGAACAACAACACACGCTGAGAAAAATCAGAAAGAAAAACGGGAAATAAAAAGAATCATTGAGCAAATATTAAACGACGGTTTAATATATAAATAGTAACGGAAAAAGGAAAAAAAAGGAAGAATTTCGCATACATAAATAATTGAAGTAAAAGAAATACGCAGATAAATGGAATAATTAACGACTAAGGAGCGACATGACGTTTTACTTGATTTTATAAAAAAAAAAAGAAAATTGAAGATCGAGAAATACAAGTGGCCATTAAATGAATAATAATAATAATAATAATATTAATACAAATAATAATAATAATAATAATAATATAAATGATAGAAATATGAAGTTATTGACAAAAAAAGGAGGTAAATGAATTAGCGAGAAAAGAAAAACCATCCTAATTTTCCATTTTTGTTTTTTTTCCTTTACAACTGCAAGAAACGTAGCGACTTCTAATTCTAACGTAAGACAACAATATTTTCCGGGACCGTAACACGCCTCATTATTTAATCGTATAAAAAGAAAATCTACCGTATACTTAAATAAAAAACGAGAGAAAGAGAGCGAGTAAGAGAGCGAGCGAGCGAGCAAGCGAGAGAGAGAGAGAGAATGCAAAAATTTTGAGTAATCGGTCGAAGGTACGAAGTTTGATTGGACGAGTACACGGAAACAACACTCACGATTGTTGTATATCTATTGTAAATAATACTACAAAAAAAAAATTGTATTCTAATTTGTCTCTATATAGGAATTATTTTCGATCTTATTTGGAGTAATTTAGTTAACGAATTATGTAAAATATTTATTTTTATTAGAAAACAAATGAATTGATTATTGTCATATAGTGCGCATTTATAATTGAAAGAATTGACACGATGATTGTATTGTAAGTTCCTCCCTGGTAAATATTACCCCCGCGCCCTTTACTTTATCGTATTGTACAATTTTATTTATTTCACAGGACGGTAGGACCTCGACTTTTCGTTGTTTCGGACAGAAATTTTGCGATTCCGCTATTACGAGTTTGTATACTTGCGAAAAAAACAAAAACCAAGGAACAAAGATTGTACTGAAATTGGGAAATTAGGTATCAAAGTCGAACAATGGAAATTTCGATGTTCGACATTTTTGCCAAGATTTCAAAAAAGAATTCAGAAAGTTTGATCGAACTCAACTGAACTCGGAGCTTTCACTTTCGAACCTTTTACTAATTTTTATTACTTCGAACCAATAAAAGTTAAAATATAAATTACGATAATTCCACAGTAATTTCTACAGTATTATTTTACTTTTATCCAATTATAAAATTTGTAACAAATAAAAATGTAATCACAGTACCTGTAACCAAAGCGAACAAGGATTAGGAGTAAATAAATCAACCTTACGTTCAGGCAATGCAGGTACGCCGTTTCTAATCTTCGTTAACCCTTTTGACTCGAGAGGGCACTCGGAGTCGGCAGTTTGGAACACTAATTTCTCAAATTTCGAGCGAAACAGGTTAAAATTGTACATTTTTGGGAAAAAATACTAATTTTGTCAGTCTGATTGGCTAATACTCGCACTCATCACCTAAAGGCGGGCGCGCAAGTATATTCTCGATTGGGCGAATACTCACGTGACGCCGAGGGGTCTTAGACCCCCGCGCCTGCCAAAATCTTTGCTCGCGTCGGTTTCCGAGAGGAAAAGCAAAGCTTCTGTCCGACGAAAGACGAAACAATGATTTGAGCGTCGATTGTATGTATTTTTAGATAGGACAAATTGTAAGTTACTATTGTTTAATCGAACAATCGTGCGTGTTTGTAAACATGCACGTGGGCCCAGTATGTAAAACTATGAATGAAATTGTAAAAAATAAATGAAAATTAAAATTAAAATGAAACAAAAGAGAGTAAACGAGAGAGAAAGACAAAGTCATGGAACAAAAAAAAAAGAAAAAAAGAAAGATATGAGGTACCTTTTAGCTAACGAATATTGACAAATTTATACCCACTCTTTTCTTTGGTTCTTTTCGAATCGATCGTTCTCGGTGGTCGAGAAGACAAATCTCTCTTTAATTTATTATACCAAACGTAGGAATAAACATGGAAGATATAGTGACGAACGACTTATTATAAATAACAAGATGGAGAAGAACAAGAAACAGAAATTTCCCGTAATTTGATGAAAAAAAAGACCCTCCCAGAAACCCATTCTCTTCTCAAAAGAAAGAAAAATATGTAGTGAAAATAAGCATACATATACCTTTACAATGAAATACGAGAAAAAATAAAATAAAATAAATAAATAAAAAGAATAAACAAAAGAACACGCAATCATACATTTAAGTTGCTACTTGGCACGTATACATAAGTAATATAACTAACATAAACAGTATGCAATAATAATAAATATTGAAAAATAAAATTCAAGTATCTCAAAGTTTATTCCTCTCACTGTTTATTCGATTTACCAGAAAACAAGCGTATCCCCGTCCTCGACTTCAGAACCCTTTGACGTTTTTCTTTCGAGTCTTCGACACTGGCAACGCCCTCTTGTGGTCGAATATATTTTCCGCGCGAAATTTGAATGTCACGTGACACGGAGAAACTAATTACAAGCATAAAGGCGAGTTTGCATCGCGCGCGAGCTTAAGGCGAATATTCATTGCCCCGGCAGCCAACGGCAGCGATCAGTGGGCGTGGCTTATTTTATAAAGAGGTTCGGGTGTCGTCGACAAAAATGTTTTAAACAAAAATCCAGATTTTTGTTCCAACGACTTCGATTTATTTCTGTTATTCCTTCTTCGCTAATTTTCAAATACACGTCATATTCAATACAGGAAATATCAATTCTCGTGAATTCCAATGGAAAATTCCTTCCCTAAAATCTAAAAGACACTCTATTACTTTCATTTCCTTTCTGCGAATTTCCCTAAATCTCATTGATTTTTAGTTTTAACCAAATACTTTCTTCGGTGGCTTTTTCAAATTCGTCATATACATTTTTGTCGTTAAATTTTTTTCGCGATGGGATGACAAAATTGTCACTGAGAATTGAATGAAAAGATTAAATACAAAAAATTCATCGAAATTAATGCAAATAGGGTGAAATCTCTGTCGAGTCTTATAAAATGTCGTGATTTTACGCGGTAACATTCTGCCTCTCGAGTCGCTCGAAAAAATTTCGAATCCGATATTTTGACTATTGTTTTGCGCAAAATAGAGGCAAGATATGTATTGACACAATCTTAATAATCGTAAATTTCATGGAATTTTCGTGTCAAGAGTTTGAACGACTGCCTTTCTTTTCGAGTGTTAATTCGGGACCATTTAATTATGTGGAATACTATTCTGATCAATCTCTTTCTTTGGCTGTTGCTGTTGTTGTTGCTGTTGTCCTCCAGAATTTTGATTTTGAGTATTCTGTTGTTGATTCAAATTTTGTTGCTGCACAGGCTGAGCAGCTTGTTGTGGAGGCACTTGTTGTGGTTGTTGTTGTTGTTGCTGCTGTTGCTGTTGTTGTTGTTGTGGGACTTGCCCTTGATGCTGTGGTTGATGCAATTGTTGCTGATTCATTTGCTGCTGATGCAACTGTTGTTGATTCAATTGTTGCTGGTGCAACTGTTGCTGATTCAATTGTTGCTGGTGCAGCTGTTGTTGATTCAACTGTTGCTGATGCAGTTGTTGTTGATTCAACTGTTGCTGATGCAATTGCTGTTGTTGCTGTTGCTGATGCAGTTGTTGTTGCTGTTGCGGTGGAACTTGATATTGATGATATTGAGGATCCACTTGCTGATACTGTTGCTGGGGAACTTGAGCGTATCCTGGTTGAACCGGAACACCTGGATGTTGCGGCGGGAACTGAAAGAAATGCGAAAACCAAATTGATAAGATGCCAATTCGCCAAATGCTGATATTCAATTTAATTCAAATTGTATATTTTTCTGAATAATTTCGGAAAAAAATATTCCTGAATTGTGTAATTTTTTTCTTGCTGATATTAAAACTGTAGAAAATTCGGATTTGACTATTTTATTTTTTTGCTTTTTTGTTTCCACCGTAAAAAGTAACTATAAGAATTGGAAATATTGGATTACGTAATTAGTTAATTCTATCGGTCAAGCAAATACTAATATTTCTACTTTCCCTCAAAAATTCTACAAACCCTCAATTCCTGCAAAATTACAATTGCAATAATTCAATAATTACTCACCTGCGGTTGTTGTCCAGGAATATAGTTAGCCTCCTGCGGTTGTAGCTGACGAAAGTAAGAAAAAAAACATAGCACAGGCTTTGTTAATTACTTCTAACGCTACACAACGGCGCTTCAATTAAACTAATTCGGTTCAACTCGTTAACGATATTTCTGTTATTTCTATTCCACTAAAAATTGTCGATTATTTTCTAAAGCAATTTTTAGGTATGAATTTTTCAAAGTTGCAAATCAAAATGAAAACCAAAGTTAAAATTAAGAAAAAAAAATAAATAAAGAGCACTACTACACTCGACTTCCAAACCTTTTGACATCGAGCCTTTTAATATTGTCCGCATTTTAATGCGACAATAATATGCAAAAAATAATTAGAAGCATGAAAAGGCGAATTAAAGCGTTTCATTGTGTCAAAATATTCGATCACTTTCGGTCTCGATTTGTCAAAAGGTTTAGAAGTCGAGTGTAAATCACAGGCGAAAAATATAATCAAACGACATTATTTCATGCTAGAATTAAATTCAAAACACAAGCATGCTCATTTTTTAGCTTCGTAATTTTTGTTGTTGTTGATTTTTTGAGAAAATAGGGAACGGGGAAGAGGCGAAGAAACTTACCACTCCTTTGGCTATTAATCGTTGAATTTCCTCTTGCCTGCGTCTCTCGAATTCCTCGTACTCTTGCTGGGAATAAATTTGCTGTTGATCCAAACTTTGCCAGCCTTCGTCTTTCTCGAAATCCGGTTTCTTGGTTTGTTCCAAAAATTCTTCGTAGCTGGAACGAGTGGAAAAAAGAATTTCAGTCATCTCACAAAATTTTATACGAAAAACTCGATTGAAAAAAAAAAATATATGAAACCTAATTAGTCCATCTTTGTTGGTATCGGCTTCATTGAAAACGTGTTCGCGCATTCTTTCCATTTCCTCCGCACGTTCCAGAAGATCGTCTTCCGGTGCTCCCTGCTGGTAAAGTTTGTCCAATTCCTTCAGGAACAGTGCCTTCACTTCGTTCTGATCCCAAACTCCATTTCCGTCGACGTCTATTGAAGAAAAACAATTTAATTTCAACGTATTCGCTCATTTTCTCGAAATTTTCAATTTTTTATCGACACACACCGACTCCGATTAAAAAAATATTACCGTGAAGGTGGAAAAAGGTTCGAGGGTTGAAGTCTTGATATTCCATGTGGTCCTGTTTTTCCCAAACTTCCTCCAACTGTTGTTTACTTCCGGGATGATGTAACTGAGACAAAAAAATTGTTTCACCCGCGATTGTAGTTTAATAATCAGAAAAAAAAAACATTTCAATGATTTACCGGTTTGTGTTGCTTGTGTTTTTCCTGCATCGAGTGAAGTTCCTCCTCGTACTTCTTTTTTTCCTCTTCGCTCAGTCCTAAAAAAAGCAATTAAAGGCGATTGTAAGTGGCAATTTTCCACTAAGTTTAATTATTGTTGATTTATTTAAATTCCAAGTAAGCTCGAACGTGCTCGTAACCTTAGAAGCGAAGTCGAAGCCACAAAAGTGGCTGTCGACTCGAAGGTCAAGAGATATTTTACAGTTGTAGGATAATAACGTTGAAATTCGATAATTTTTTTGATATTTGAAAATGATTAAAATTGGAAAGAAATTTAAATTCACAACAACACGATTAGAAATGTCCATCCGATACCGGTATTACCGTTCATCTTCTGTTCCTGCTCGAATTTCTTCTGCATCTCGTATTCCTTGAACTCTTCCCGCCGACGTTTGTCGTTTTCTTCCAAATCTTTAGTCGTCTTTGGATGAAAAAAAAATGAAATTTAGTTACCAAAGGAATTAATCGAGCGAAGTATTGATCGATTGAAAAAATCAATAAATAATTAATTTACAACCACCGGATCGATCGAACGCTCACTTTGGCTATCAATTTCTTAAGATCATGGACTTCGAACGTGTGGGGATTGGAATGGTCGAGATGTTCCACTTCTTTCATATGCTCCAGATCCAAACCATTCGACATTTCGTATTGCTTGATGGCGAGGTGACGCAATCTTTCCAGTTCCTGTCTTTTGATTTCGTCCAGCTTCGATCTTACTTGATGGCTCACGAATTCCAACTCGTGCGCTATTTTTCCCGACTGAAGAAGACGAACCAAATTGAAGGGAAAAGTCGAAACTCAAAGAGGAAAGTCATTTATTTTATTCACCAAAAATTTTACTTACACGAACGTCCACGTCGGTAGCCTTCTCCAGTTTTTGACGAAATTCCGGATCGCTTTCCAAAGCTTGAACGACTTCTTTCAAGTATCTATTATATTCCATTGCATCTTCCTAAAAACGCAGTTGTCCCTATTTATCTGGATGTTATTTTCCACTTTCGGTATCGGAATTCTACTTTACTCATAACGATAACGACAAACTTCATAAAAGTAACGATAACATTTCCCAGAAACACTATGTTATTAAATAATCGAACATTTTCCTCTTTAGAAATCTGGATGTGGGATTGATAATAGCAAGATAATATCGTCACATTGATATTGGCAATAGTAATACATTACGAAGAAAAATAAGGCCGATAGTAATGGTAATGAGCGACGTAATGAGTAATAATGGGAAACATCGGTAACAATGACGATAATAATGATGAAAAATGCAAAATGACATTTTCCACATTTGTTCTGGCATATTTAAAATATCGATAAATTTTGTTGTGAAAGATCTTAAGTAAAAATACATTTAGAGTAAAAATTTGATTTGTTAAAAACGAAAAACAATTCAAATGGGACAAAATTATCCTTGTTTTTAAAAACAAGAACCAAAAAAATCCCATAAAGTAACAATGAAAATATAATTACCACTTAAAGACTAATTAAAAGTATAATAATTGAGTGCCCGAAAAAGAAAAAAAAAAGAAAAAATCTGCTTACGCTTTTGTCATGATCTCCAGCATCGGATTCTGCCTCTTTTTCATCGCTTTTCTTCTGAGTTACCGGAGGAGCCACCGAATGATGTATAATGAGGACGCACGCTAAAGTTAATAACAAATACTTCATTTTGATGATGAAAAAATGAAAATAATCTCGTTGCCTAAAAATTTCCTCGATCTCTGTTCTCTACTTTCACTTCCAGCTGACGGAGATGGACGGAGGACAAATAATAATCATGCGCTGCTACGGGGGAAGAACCGAATAATTAAAGTGCGACGTGTACTTATATATTCCTAGAGCGAAAAACTAGTGACGTCACGGTCACCGAAGAGCGGAAACCGAAACTATTCGACCCGGTATAGAGAAAACAAAAACGGGACACGAGAGTGCGCCTGCGCGATAGTCGTGGTTTCTCCGAAATACGATCCCTCCGCGCAAGAATGTACGACTGTGGCGCCATCTCGAGGATTTATCCAGAATCCTTACGAGAACGTCGCTGGTGTTGAAATTCTAGGTGAAACCCACAGATGGCGCCACAGTCACACCCGACCTTCCGCGTTATATTTATTATTCATATTTGAAAATTAAAAAGCCAATTCACGTGGGATGTGAAATTTTTTAGGTTATCTCGGTACCACGAAGATTTCGCTCAGAAAGCTTCGCTTTTGAAACTTCTTCGCCTTCCCTCCAATACACGGCAGTCGCGAAACGAGACGTTACGAAAAGCGGCCAATCGGAAAACTCGGTTTCTCGTGGCAAGCCACCGACCAATCGGAGGATCGCATTGCGCGGGAAGATTCTTCGCAGTCATCGAATATCATTCGCGTACGTACCATGCTGACAGACGGTTGATACTTTTTTTGAGGGTGTTCTCCATTTTTTTTTGTTAGATTTAGATTTAGTTTTTCTTTTCGATATCATTTAATTTACTCTTCGTTTAAAGGATGGACATAATAGAGGATCCCGCGATCCGGTCCAAGTACCAAAAGTACAAGTTGCGCGTGAAAATATGGGAAGGCGATTTCATGGAAAAGTTCGGACGCAAACCGCACAAAGTGAGTTCCACTTATGGGGGTCTCCCGCTTTTTTTTTCACTTTGTGTCTTTTTTCCCAAGTTTTCAGATATTTTTTTCATAAAAAAGCGCCCCGTGGCATAAACGAATGATTAAAACATTTCTCTTTTGAAAATTTAAAATTTCTTCCCACTCGAATTTTTCGAAGTTTCAATATCCACAAAGTTTCGATAATTTCGCTCGAAAAGTTTCCCCGTGACGTCACGATCTAATTGTATATTTTAATAATATTAATTACAAGCTATCGCCTGTAGTTTTTTTTAATTTTACACATTTGAAATATTATAAAATCACTATCACATTTATTATATTATTATTATTATTATTATTATTATTATTATTATATATTCTTTTAATAATATAATATATTATTTATATTTGGGTTGTTTCCTTTAGTCGTGAAATTAATATATGAAAATATTTACATATTTAATTTTTGGCTCGACATTTTTTAATTAATTGAAACTATTCCGGAGGATTGGCCTTTTCGCTTAAAAAGTGCGAATTGTTTGATTTAGATTAAGTTTCCAATCTAAATCTCGACCCAGACTACATTCCACCGGAATAGTCTCAATTAATTAAAAAATGTCGAGCCAAAAATTAAATATGTAAATATTTTCATGTATTATTATTATATTATATTTTTATTTTATTTATTTTTCTCATTCGCTTTTCAGAATGATATAAGAGAAGCAGCTACAGCGATAAAAGAAGCTTACAAAATGTATTATAAACTGAAAACGCAAGCATTAGACGCTACGCTTACCGATATAACTTTTTTCGATGAAAATTCACAAACGGATGCGACGGAACGATCCCCGGGATCCGCATGCAAACGTCACAAGGGGGACGACGGAGAACCCCCGAATCCAGAAAACCATAAGTCCGAACTCGAAAGTAAATGTAATTTGGAAAATTCTCCCCCCTCGAAAGAAAGCCCCGATAACGATACGACCGCGCGAGACGATGACAATGTAAAAGATGTCTGGGGATCTCATTTGAATAAAGAAAAAGAGAGCGAGAAGCCTCGGAAAGGGTTACTAATAGGACGGTCCTCGTCCTTCCAACTTTCAAAGACGAAATTCACATCGACTACGTTTGCCAAAAGAAACCCTCGGAAATCTCTATCGATGACCAAAGTTAGAAGCAAAACGGATTTGAGCTCTTCCACTCAAACGTCTTCCCAAGAGAGCGCCAAGAAAGATGGCTTCGACTTGCCGGAAACGAATCCCCCTTTCGATGAAAAACTGAAAATAATACAACCGGAAGCGAAAGTAACTTGTCGAGCCTTGAATCCGATACAGGGACTGATGGAGAGGAAAGTTAACAATATCGGACGTAATATAAATCAAGGCTGGTTGGACCGTTGTTCGAGAGAGAACAATTTGGGAGAGGCTATGGAAAGTTTGGCCGATCCTCCGGTGGATCCCAATCGATTATCGGGGGTCAGCGATTCTGGGTTGGAGTCCATGGAATCGAGTATTCTCTCTCCGAGGGAAATCGCAAAAGCTTCCGTTGCAGTTGAGGCAGCTAGCGACGAAGAAGATTTCATTTGCAACAGCGACTCTGAGGAAGAGGAGAGAAAAAATAAGCGGATTCGAAATTTCAGAGCAAAGTCGCATGGCGAGGAATTTCAAGTCCTCAAGAGACAACGTACCCAGCCAAGTATCGATACGTATAATCAGAAATCAAGCGATACGAGGAACGATTTGGTGTCGAAAGTACCAGCGGCGGAACCCGTTCGAGTGGTTCCCAAAGTCGAGGAGGCGACTCTAAAACCCGACGATGTGGAAATCAAAGGAGAAATTAAAGAAATTGCAATCGAGAAGGACACAAATGTGGAAATTGCGGAAAAGGAAAAAGCGGTAGTCGAAGAAGAAAAGAAGTCACGAAGGAAGCCTCGAAAAGTGGTACGGAAGAAGAACGACTCTGAAGACGACAGTCGTAGCGACGGTGAAGGTAAGAAAGAGAAGCCGACGACGAGTCGTCAAGCTAAACGTACGACACCGAAGAAGACGAAGAACGCAGGGGCCGGAAAACAACCACTTCGAAAGACACGGGCTACTTCGAAGAAACTTCGAGAACCCACGAGCGAAGTCGAAAATGACGAAGAAGCGGATGGAGAAGTTTCCATCGAAAATAAAATTCCAATTTATCCGATAGAGAACTTGGAAACGACTCCTCGATTTTCTATCCCACGGGACACGAGAGGCAACCTCATAGAGGATTTCCGTCGAGCGGTTTCGAAAGAATCGACAATTGCCACATCGAAAAAGGTTCCAAAGAAAGCTGTGACCGCGGAGGAAAAATTCGCAGAGAAAGTAGCCACCGGAAAAGCGAATGATAATTATGTAAGACTGAATATGAAGCAAAAGAAATACTCTCGTGGCAAGAAAAACTTCAACTTCTCGCGGTACAAGAGAACCCAGTGGAAGAACAAAAAGAAGGAATTGGCGTCGGGTGCGGGCAGTTTGGATTTGGCCGACCTGGCCGATAAGAATGGACTGAAGTGTTTCAAGTGTGGAGAGTCGGGGCACTTTTCGAGACAATGCACAGCCGCGAAGGAGGATCGACTCGTGCCATTGGAAGAGGTCGATGATTCTTCGGAGTTCCCGACTTTGGAAGAGGCCGAAAAAATGGCACAGCAAAATGCGCTTTTGGCACATTGCAGTAGGATCGATCGGCTTCCGAAGGCTGCCTCCTTCTCGAGCAAAAAGGTAGACAGTTCGGAAGAGAAGGATGAAGAGCGAGTCGAAGAAGAAGAAGAGGATTTTACGGATTTGGAGTTCGAAGAGTGGGAGGAAGGAGTCGAAGATGCTCCTCGACAGGTAAACCGATGTAACGAGTAATTGGAATAATTGAAAATGCAGAGATCGAAGCGGGAATTATGTATTTACAATTTTTTGCTAAATTCTTTTCGTATTACAGGGTCACAGAATTCCAGAAGAGTTGAGAGCAAAATTATGTCCGGAAAAAACTATGATCGAAGTCGAGCCACTGTATTCTCCCAATCCCGATGGTTCGATCAAAGGTACGGTAACAATTTTTTATTGCATTTTGTGTCGATCTTCTCTGTACCGTAATTATCGTAAAATAACAATATTTTCTTCCCACAGAAACTCCAGAAGAGGTCTTCGAAGCGCTCAGGATGTTCGGCCACGACAATTTCCGGCCGGGACAAGAAAAGGCGATAATGAGAATCTTGTCCGGTCAGTCCACGCTCGTGACTTTATCAACCGGATCCGGAAAATCCCTCTGCTATCAATTACCGGCTTACCTGTACTCGAAAAAATTCAAATGCATCACATTGGTGATATCCCCGCTGGTGTCGTTGATGGACGACCAAGTGACGGGTGTCCCGAAATTCATCACGGCCGTGGCCTTGCATACGAACCAATCACCGAAAACGAGAGACACCGTCATGGAGAAAATTCGAAACGGCCAGGTCGATATCCTGCTCGTTTCTCCGGAAGCCGTCGTCGCCGGAGAAAAATCCACGGGTTTTGGAAGTTTGCTCCGGCAACTACCCACGATAGCGTTCGCTTGCATCGACGAAGCCCATTGCATATCGCAGTGGTCGCACAATTTCAGACCCTCCTATTTGATGGTGTCCCGGGTCTTGAAGGAGAAGCTCGGAGTGAAAACCGTCCTGGGCTTGACCGCAACGGCCACGGAAGTCACCGCTGCGAGCATAGCCGAGCATTTGTCCATCCAGGATGGCACGGCTGGAGTCATCTCGGACATCCCGGTCCCGGATAACTTAATGATCAGCGTATCGAAGGACGACCAGAGGGACCAAGCTTTGATAAAATTGTTACGCAGTCCGAGGTTCATCGACTGCGACTCGATCATTGTTTATTGTACGAGAAGGGAGAACTGTACCAAAGTCGCTAATACCCTTCGAATGGCTTTGGAAGTGAGTTCGAATGTCACTATTTCAGTGATATCTCTGTAATATCGCAAATTTTATAAATATTGATTTTATTGAACGCAGGATCCAAAATCGCGGGAGGAGAAGGCGAAGGTTTCCAAAATAGTCGAAGCCTATCACGCCGGACTGTCGGCGAGTCAGCGGAAAACCGTGCAGAAATCCTTCATGAGCGGAAACACGAGAATCGTCGTAGCCACCGTAGCATTTGGAATGGGGATCAATAAGGCCGACGTGAGATCGGTCATTCATTACAACATGCCGGCGAATTTCGAGAGTTACGTGCAAGAAATCGGTCGAGCGGGACGAGACGGACTTCCCGCTCAGTGCCACCTTTTCCTCTCGCCGAAGGTAATTTTTCTACCTCGATGTTTGTCGATATTCGCTTCGAGCTCGACGCAATAATTTTGTTATATTTTTTTTTCCTTGGAAAAAAAATGCAGGAAGGCGCGGATAAGGTGGAACTGAAACGCCACATTTACGCCAACGCCGTTGATCGACATACCATTCGACGATTGCTTCAAAAAGTTTTTGTACCTTGCTCCTGCGTGAAGAATAAAACCGGGGAAAGATGTCCGGGACACGAAGTGGCCTTTGCAGTGCAGGAAACTGTCCACGCGCTTGATATCACCGAAGAAACTATATCGACGCTTCTGTGTTATTTGGAATTACATCCGAAAAAATTCATCAAAGTTTTGTCATCCGTTTACGTTACGGCGAAGGTTTCGAGTTACGGTGGACCAAAAGCTCTGAAACACGCTGCGTTATCCGTAAGTATACGAGAGTACACATATATATTTATTGCTAGGAAAGAAATTTTTATATTAGCAATTAACGAACATTTCTTTCATTCGCAGTCACCTCCGTTAGCCATGGCGATAGCTTTGGATGCGAGTAAAGGTATTTCCCATGAAAACAGCTCGGTCGTGGAATTCCCGGTAGTCGACGTTGCATCCGCTATTGGCTGGGACAGTGGAGTTGTAAAAGCGCATTTAAAAAGCTTGGAATGGAAAACACGTAAGTTTTGTGAATTATATAAATAGTAGTAATTTGAATAGAAAATGTTTCGATCGATGATCGATTGTCGAATGGATCGATTTCAGTCGAAGGCACATCAAAACGTTCATCGATCTCGGTTCGATTCGACACCCTTGGATTTCGGGTTCGATCTCCCGGTGATCTCACGGAAAGCGAACTCGAAGAAGCACTCGATAGTTTGGCAAAGTTGGCTCAAGATCAAGAAACATCGGGTTTGATGCAACTCGATGCAATTTATACTGCTTCACGGGAGAACTCCGTGGACTCCGTTAGAGAGTGTTGCGAGATTACGAATGAGATGAAAGTAGCTTCGGACCGATTAAAGGAAACCATCAGATCGTATTTCAAGTCTTCTTCCTCTTTGAGAAGTTCGCAACCGAGTCCGGAGGTGAGAAAATACATATTTTATTTATTGAAACCAGAAAAGTTTACAGTGGTAAACCCTACAGAGGTACTAATTTACCTGTGCGTAGATCCGGCGTACAAACTTACATACTAACTTATATACTAATAATTTGTTGAGCAAAATAGAAATTTTTATTTATTGCACTAGTGAATAGCACTTTGAACATTGTATAAGAATTTTCTCCCCCTTTTTTTCCCCCTTTTCTTATTTTTCTTTTTTTTTTTTTTTTTTTTTTTCTTTTCCCCCATAAGTACATAAAGTAACTCTTTACTTACATTTGTATATAAATTTTTTTCAGCTTTACTGAGTGTTCGACCTAATCCATGCTTTGATTTTCCTATTAACAGTTATTACAGTTCGTTCTATGTTTTTTAGTTCATTTGGCAAGGTGTTAAAAAGCCTTATGGCCGCTATGTAGCTATTCTTGTTACTTATTGTCTTAGTTATCTTAGGTAGTTGTATATTTTTATGTCGTGTGTTTCTTTGTATCATTATGTATTTGTTTCTCAAATCCTTGTAATGATACTTTAGTGACTCATACGAAAAACTCTGCTTTATGCTTAAAGGACGATTTTCATTCTCAATATTATTTTTGTATATTACTTTTAGTATCCTATTTTGTAGTCTTTGGAGTAAGGTTAAGTTATTGTTGTATGCACCACCCCACGCTATAATGCCATAGTTTAATATACTATGGAAGAAAGCGTAGTATATAGTTAACAAGGTTTTTGTTTGCATGATATTAGTAAGTTTAGCGAAAATAAATATAAGATATTTGGTCCTGCTAATAATACTTTCTATATGTTTATCCCATTTTAAATTAAAGTCAAAAATAATTCCCAGATATTTGTACTGTTCTACCCTAGTTAAAGATCTATCATGTATTCTTATGTCTACTTCTTCAGGAACACTATCTTTGTAATTACCTAGGGTCATGTATACTGTCTTTGCAACATTTAAAGAGAGTTTGTTTACTGCTAGCCAATCACTCACATAAGTCATGAAGTTATTCATTTCTTTTTGAGCAATCGACCAGGTATCTCCAGTAGACATAATTACCGTGTCATCTGCATATGACACAATTGCACCTTCCGGCATATTATTCAGCAAATCGTTTACATATAACACAAAAAGCAAAGGTCCCAGAATTGTCCCTTGTGGGACTCCTGTCGTTATCATATGTGACTCGCTTAGCTCATCTTGTAATTTAACTCTTTGCTGTCTGTTTGATAAGTAGTCTGTTAGTAATTCTAGGGCTTTCCCCCTTATTCCATAGTTATAGAGTTTTTCCAATAATATTTTATGATCGACCGTGTCAAAAGCTTTTTGCAGATCTAAAAATGTGGTAATTAAAGGTTTACTTTTGTCTAGATTATTATAGATTATGTTGGTGATATAATTTAGTGCATCTGTTGTACCTTTTCCTCTGACGAATCCAAATTGTTGTTTGTTTAGTATTTTGTATTGATATATAAATTCATAGATTCTGTTATATATTATTTTTTCTAAAATTTTAGCAATATTCGATATTAACGATATTGGTCTGTAATTTGATGCTATGTGTTTGTCAGCTGATTTGTGTATAGGTACTACATCCGCCGTTTTTAGAACATTTGGCCATATAGTTTGTTCAATGCACAGATTGAAAAAATAGGCCATAGGTTCATTTATAATTCCCGAGATAGCTTTTAGCATTTTCACATTTATATTATCAACTCCACCCGATTTTTCTTTCATCTTGTTTATTATTTGTTTCACTTCTATATGAGTTGTAGGTTTGATAAAAATTGTGTTGAAGTTCGTTTTTAGTGGATTTAATTTGGGGTTCATTGGTTTTTTTATGCTACAGCCTATCCTCTCACCTACTTTGCAAAAATATGTGTTCATATAATTTGCGATTTCCTTGGTACTTTCAATTCTCTTATTATTTTCATCGCAGATGTATTTTATGTTTGTCTTACAAGATTCTTTTTTGTTTAGTTTCTTATTTACATACTTCCATAGATTTTTAGGGTTTTTGCTGCGTGACTCTACTTCCTTTGCTTCAAATTTCATTTTGGCCTCTCTTATTATCTTATCTAATATTTTCGAGTAATTTTTATATTCTTCTTTAAGAGAGATATTACTTATATTTTGTCTCCATATTTTATACAAAAATTCTTTGGTTTTACACGAGATCATAATGCCTTTCGAGATCCATGTTTTCCTAGGTTTTAATTTACCTCTACTTTTTTCCCTATTTGTATCTTTCGCCATGTTCATACATAGTTGTAATTCTGCAATGAGTGATTCTATTCCCAAATTTGCATCTTTCTGTATTTTTAATAAATTCCAGTTCCTTGTGCTCACTGTATTTTTGAATTTAATTAAATTTACATAGGAATATTTGTCTTCATGTTTGTGTTCTAAGAGACTGTTTTCAAAATTTACCAAAAGTGGATAGTGGTCAGTGATTAGCTCTAGGAGTTTGTATGGCCTATAATTAATTGTGTTAGTTTTAATGAAGAAGTTATCAATACAAGTCCCATCATTTTTGTTTACTGATGGTCTCGTTACATTTGTGAAGCAAGGTGAATATTCTTTTTCCAATAAGTTATTTATAAATTCTAAACTAATGTTACTGAGTTGTAGTATATCAATATTAAAATCTCCCACTACAAAGTGATTTTTGACATTTTTCTTTTTCTGTAGATATGTTTCCATATTCAGAATGAATTCCGGTTCAGGCAAGTCATGAGATCTATATAATGCAGAGATTTCGAGATTTTCATTATTTTTTGTTGTTAGTTTAGTATTAAGTATGCTTAGTCTGCCAATTTTTACAATGCTAGTATTTTCAACAATATTTTCTTTAATATAAACAACTACTCCATCAGATTTGTTTAGAGAACTGTTGTTGTAATAGCTTTTATATCCATTTAAGGCAAAGAACTGAAAACAATCTAGATTCCAGGTCTCTGAGCATATAATCATTATGGGTTTAATTTTCAGGCCCTCTAGAAGTATTTCAAGTTTAGAAAAGTTAGCATTTAAGCTTCTTATATTTACATATAGAATTAAACTATTGTAGGAAATGTTTTTATTGAGAGCTTGTATATCATCGACGCTATTTTCATCTTGTACGAAATCCAGAAAATCCATGTTAGTTCCCATCTTTGCTTCTATGCCATAGTATAGATGTTGTTGGGCTGTCACTGTTCTTCGTGAGTTTCACATTTAACGATACCTTTGAAGCACTTAATGTTTTCTGTGACCGGTAAGGGTTACCTGTTTTCTCTTCATACTTCTGTATTTCAGGCATGGCCGGGTAATCAGTCATATCAATAAGTTTCCTTATCTTAGATCTTAGTATTGTACACGTGTCACTGTCAGTCGTTACATGTTCTATGTCGAGGCTTGTCCCGTATTTATCATTGCTATATGAGCAGTTAAGACACTTCAAATTTTCACTATTACAACTATTAGTGTTATGGTTCTTAGCACATCTTAAACATCTAAGTTCATTGTGACATTTTGAGCCACTGTGTCCAAATCTCCCGCATTTATAGCACGGTTTTACATTAATTAAGTCATATACTTTGCACCTTTGGTGTCCCACAAACACTTTATTGTTATTTTCTTTTATGTTTTTGTACAGTTCGGCTGAGACTTCGGCAATAATACCTTGTAGATTTGTTTTTTTATTAGTGTACACATGCAGCACTTTACATTTTGTATTATAATTTTTAAAATTTCTATTATTGATATCTTGTTCCATAGTTTCCATATCAGTTTTGAGAAAGTTTTCATATCCAACAATTTTAATTTTGGGATTCAAGAGTTGTTCTTTCTCAATTTTGAAACTATTGGATAACTTTCCTATTAGTAACTTTTCAGCTATCTTTACACTTTCTTCATTTGTACAGTGGACCGTAATTTCATTTTCATTTTTGATGTGAACTCTGTTTGTCTGTATATTTTTGTCTTTGTTTAGGTAGTGTAATACACACTCTTTTGTAGTAAGTCTCTCATTTTTATTAGTTTTCTTTATAGTTATTTTAGGTACACGTTTTTTTGCTGGCTTTACACTTGACCTTGGGTCCCCTATCATTGCCTCTGCATAAGATTTTTTGTTTTGGTTTGCGTTAATATTATTGTTAGATTCTTTTTCCAATAGTCTTTTTAGTAATTCATTTTTTTCCTGAAGTTCTGTAACCAGCTGTTTAAGTAGTTTGTTTTCAATTTTTAAGTTTTCTGTATCTTCTTTATCCACGTGGGATGATTCACTGCGGTTTTCTTCTTCCACTCTTCCCTCTTCTATTTCTTTCAAAATTTGTTTTTTTAATTCTTGTTTTTGACTATTTTTTATTTGTGCTATTATTAATCTAGCGGCATGGTTCAGTGCCACGTCTTTAATATTTGAGGTTAGGTTGACTTCATCCACATGTTCAGGGCATATAACAAGAGTGTCGCTCAATATTTTCGTGTTAACTAATTGTTTAAAGTCACTTACATGATACACATTTTCACATATTACACACACTAGTGCTGAAAATTTTTGTTTTGGATGGCATTTAAAGAATTTTTCATTAGATTTGTCGGGAGGCACACCTCCTCCCGACGCCATCTTACTTAATAGAAAAAAATTCATATTATTTATATCTAATTATTATTGATAATATATTATGATGTAATATTTTAATACATATTTATGGTAAAATTTATAATTTTACCATAAATATGTATTATAAAATTAGTTTTACTAAATTTAATTTATAATTATATCTTTTACCAAAAATTAGTTTTGCTAAATTAAATTTATAATTATTTATTTATATATTCCAGGTAAAATTGGCAAACGAAGAGCAAATAGCATCGGACATTCGGTCTCTCGTGATAAGTTACAGAGACAACAATTTTACTGGAAGAACAGTCGCACGTATTTTCCATGGAATTTCCAGTCCGAACTATCCAGCGGTCACTTGGTTTCGCTGCAGATTCTGGAGATCTCATTTGGAAAGTGATTTTAACGCTATTTGCAAACTGGCAACGAAGGAAATTTTAACGATGCGATAGAACTAAGTATGTATGTGTTTTACGAGGAGACGGGACGCGTTTTAGTACAAGTAAGTTTTTTGTATCAAATTTTTATTTGAGAAAATACAGTTTTGTTCGTTTTGTATTCATACGTTTTTTTTTAAGATAGTTTCAGTTAATGTTGTTAAATAAATGGTCTATAAGCATTCGATCGATGAATTAACACCACGAATCCAAAGAATCATTATCCCAATAATCTGTCGACTGTCGAGAGCTTCGATCGATCTCTTCCAATTGTTACTCGAGTTCGGTTCTTCCACCGAGTTAATATAATTATAATTCTTTCGATAGTTTGTTCGATGAAAAAAAAAATGGAAATCCCTTTCTCATGTGACCACCCTTTTCATGTAATGACATTGTTTTAAAAATTTGTGCATTCTCATTTGTTGCATTTTACCGACACGATTCATGCAAGTTTCGCTCTGACACAATGCGCAGAATTCCGAAGAGATCCCGTGGAACGGTGACCGGAAGTAGACACCGGCGTTTTGCAGTCTCTTGTTTTTGTGATGAGCCCAAACGTGCAGAGTTACCTCGAATATCATCAGTATCGCGAGAAACCAACGAAAATATATGATTGCCGGTAGAAACAAACAGATGGGATTCGTTTGCCCGAAACATGCTCCCACTGGTACCGGTTCGTACGACGTTATTCCCTTTTTCAAAATTTTCTTTTTATCTTCTTTAATTACCTCCCGGGGTATCTGCAATAATGAAATAGAGCGAAAATTATTTTTTAAATTAATTTTCATGGATCGTAAGAGCAACAAAAATGTTGTTGCTCTTGTAAATTAACTTTTTCCAGAAAAAAAAATGGAAATTTATCGATTTAACACTCAAAATCCAAAAATCAAAAATCAAAAATATAGCGTTATAATTAAAATAGATTTTTTTAAATTGATACCAAATTTTTTACAGACGCATAATTGTTTCACTAAGAACTCTCCGTTTGTGGATTTCACAAAAAATATTGAATTAAACCTCGAAAATAATTCAAAATTAAAATTCTAGAAAAAATAGTGTTAATATCTCGCAAAGTGATAAAAACAGAAGAAAAGAAACTTACTTGAAAAGGAGTTCGTTTAATTCTCAAGTGAGGATCTTGAATTTCGTGTGACAAAACTTCGGGTTCTCCAGTTTCAACATTGTTCAATGGAGGGACATTGGTGCAAGATTGGTCCGATAGAAACTCGAGAATATCTTCGCCGGTCTCTTGATCGATGACAGTGGTCGCACTCATTTTGAATCTTTAATCGATCGAGCGAGTATCTATAGAAACGTTATATGGATACAAATGTTAATGCCACACGATGTATTCTTGGTACAATAGGTCAAAATGTCATTTCCCGGAAGTCACCGTGCTAATGAGAAACAAAAGAGGGGGAAATTAAGAGGAAAATTTTAGTTCGTAAAGTTTCGCTTCGATTTTTTTGAAATTTTCTCACTCGCAGAGACTACGACGAATCGCAGCGGAAGATCTGTGCACATTTGCAAATTATCGAACTGATCGTCATCGATTGCGAATGTACAGCGATCGAGCCTACCTAAATTTCTATAATGAGAAATTTTACAGGGTAAAATTGCATTCGGTGCTCGGATCGCAGTGAATTCGGATGCAAATGTGGAATTTCCTGTTTTTTTAATTTTTCTTCCAATTTTGAAATTATGAAAATTCAGTGATTTTACAGAAATTACAGATTGGTCGATATTGGAGCGATCGATCAATATGTGTCTATTATTAATCGATGATCGATCTTCTCTGATTACTTTTTTATTCTTGGTAATACTAACAATGTGTTAATTATATTGCGAGTGGAAAGATTACAAAAAATAGAGGAAAAGAAAAGCAATCACGTGTGATTCATGTTAGAACTTGGACTTGTTTACTGGCAATCAAATGTGTCCTATAAATGATTAAATTATGCTAATGAATTCATGGACTTTTTTCCTACAAAATCATGCTTTCGTGTTGCTGCTCAACATGCTCTTAGGTAGCATAAAATAATCGATCGAAACGAAGTTCTAGTAAATTTCATTAGTTTCCAGGAGTTTAAGGTCTCAGAGCTCGATCGAGACTTCGAGACCTTTTTGAAGTCTCAATCGAAACTTCGAGACCTTTTTGCAGCTCGATTGAGACTACGAGACTTTTTCGAAGCTCGATCGAGACTTCGAGACCTCCAAATCCCCATCATTCTGACTCGATATTTTGTGTGTAAATGAAAATCAATAATATTGAAATAATGTGCATTAAGAAAAAGTCCAAGGTAAATCTGTATGATAAATTATCCTAAAATGCACCAATTTGATGTTTGAATATCAAAACTAGTTGGTGGCTTTGACTCATGTAAGGCTCGATGGAGTAACATCGTGTGAAGGTAACATACCCAAGACTTGAACGGAGAGTCGTTATTCCAAAAATCGCACATGGAGAAACCCGAATGATCCTATATCCGTGTATAGGACATTGATATTTCTGATCACTCGGTACTAAAACTTGTTTTTCTTCTTCACCATAGGATGACTGAATTTATCAAAGTTTGCTCGGCTCGGCTCGGCTCAGTTCGACTCACTATCTGGAAGTGGCTGAAGAAATTCTCTTACCGATTGACTCCATAAGTAATAAGTTACCTGAGAAGGGGAACAAGAAACGATAAGGTACCTGGCAACCAATAGGAGTCTTATGAAAGGCGGCCAAGGGTCCGAATATTTTCCAATGCCTTTCACCTTTGGAATATTCAGTTTCGCCCAAACTCCCTAAGCACAATTAATCTTCTTCGAAAATTAGGCGATCATGGATAAAAAAAGAAATAACATATATTGCTATCTGGGTCTTAATCCAAAAAGAAGCTACAATAGGTGTATTGAAAATATTTGTACAATCTGAAAATGCGTCCCATGAATTTCTTTCGAGAGAAATTATAGAATTTTTAGGTCAAGTTTTGGTGCAGGGCTACGAAGTAATTGTACAAATTACAAACCGGCATTTTTAAATTTCGCGCCTTGGCTAATTTTGTTATATTTTATACGCGGCCGAGAGATGGCGCCACCAACCAAAAATTCTTCCGTACGGAGAAATTCGATACTTTGTCGAGAGATGGCGCCACCAAATAAATATTTTTTGGTAACATAAAAATTTAACTCTCGACCGAGAGATGGCGCCACCAACAAATCGAAATCCGTACGTGCTGAGAAATTCGATACTTCGTTGAGAGATGGCGCCACCAAATAAATTCTTGTCGGTAACATAGAAATTCAGTTCTCGACCGAGAGATGACGTCACGAACAAAATTTTTAAATGCATGGGAAGCTTTAAATCTATAGCTTTCAAGCTTCAAATAACATTTATTGACGAGTGAGTGTGTGAATTGATGCACCTGAGACACCGGGCACGTGCGTGAAGATCAAAAGTGGAAACAATTGTTGTCGAATATGGGGAAAAAGGAGAAAAATAAGAAGAAGGTCAGCGGAGCTGTAAAAACTGCGCTCAAAACTGAAAAAAAATTAAATGCCAAACAGAAAAAAGAATTGGCCGCTCTTGGGGAGGTTAGGATTTTTAAGTTTAATTTC